>JANVCQ010000005.1:19909510-19924705 GCA_025531925.1 Erythroxylum plowmanianum | reverse complement strand
AAAAAGATCAATTTATAAAGAAAGGTCACATGAATAATTCACCACAAAATTCCTAATTTATTGTCAATTTATAACTCGCAATTCTAAGAAAAGTTCGAGGTCCAACACCAAGTTACATTTAGATTCCCACTAAATCTGGCTACCTAAGATCATACTAAGATCAAATTTATCCTTATCAGATTACATCACGTGGACCAATTAGTCAACACCTCGTCTAAATAAGACTCTAACTAATAAGATAAGATAACAACAAGATAAATTTTACATTCAACTACGAAACTAGCATCCTTATCCTCGAAGATTTCCACTATCTTCAGATGTTTAGTTCCACTGCAACTCTAACTCCCAGTCATCGCTACATCATCCAAGATCTTCCCACGATTTCTATTCGCTGATGATGCAGTGTGATCTCACCGAAATCCATTAACATACTGGCTTGATCCAATGCTTTCCACAACAAGTCCGTTAGTCGTGGTCCATCCATCTGAGCATGGGCTAAGTCCTTAGTCCGTCAAATCCTCAGCCTGGGTTGAGTCAATCTCCACAAGGTCCGAGATTTTACTAAAATTCGCACCAAGTCTGATCCTACTCGCCCATGTTTACCTTAATGTTCCGTATATCTCCCTCATGCGTGAATCCAACTAACCTTCCTCTTAACGCTCCTCATGAAAGTCATTGAGAAGTACTCCGAAAATTAAGGATCTAACGGTAAGCTCTTTAATCCATATATCGTGCTTTAGCAGCAATGTGAATATCATATCCACTTAGTATACTTGTCAAAACAAAGTTTCTTACTGAATTTGGGTACTGAGAGGTAACCAAAATATCTGTCAAAATTGTAATTTTAAAAATTAAATTTAAATTTAAAAACTTAAAATTTATCTTATATAAAAAGAATTATTTATAGATAAGAGAAATATGATAAATTTGTTTAATAAATATTAAAGATATAACTAAGAATATATTAAATAATATTTTTTATGTAATTAGACTTGCACATAATTTATATATCATCATCATCACGCTCAGTTCGAAGTTCCGCAATAAAACAGGGTCTGGAAAGATCTGATAGTCCGCAGCCTTACCCTACGTATACTTTTTAATGCATTTATGTGAAAATTATTATAATAATTTTAAAAATATGTAAAAAGATAACATTTGAAATTAAATTTACTTGTTATAAATGCATTTTGTAATTTGTATTATTTTTAATTATATATTTATATGAAAGTTAAATGATCTTTTTTATCTTAATTTACGAGAAATATGTGAAAATAATATTACTAAGAATAAGCAATATTTGGTAGATATGATTAAAATAAAGTAAATTATTATAAAAATATTTGTAATTTTTAAAAAATTATTCAAAATGCTAGTCGTTATCATTTCAAAACTAAATTTGATGTCATAATATTTAATTTTAAAATATAAATTCGTTATTATTAAAAATTTAAATCCACGGAAATACTCAACTGAACTTGTCCGGAGAAAACAAAACGAATCAAGCTTACAAGTCGGCTTTGATTAACATATGCTTCAGACAACTCTATCCATATCCTTTGCAGACGAGCGACTATTTGAATTTAAACAGAACAGAACAGAACAGCCACATTGAAGTCTCCGTCATAATCGTTAAATTCGTAACCGACAGACCACTCAACACACAGACTGATTTTATCTCGTTACCCTCGCCCGGTTGTCCATAGTAAATACACATCACCATCGCCATCACCACCTTAAGCAAGCTTTCATACTTCATTGCACATACCAGAGCTTGTCAGGATCTCACCGTTACTAATGGCAACCACAGCCTTTGCTAATACTTTATCTTCTTCTTCTGCTTCTTCGTCTCTTAGCTCCCATTCATCTTCGCTCTCTCATGGACTCGGTACCGATGCTTTTCTTCCTTCTCGCATTTCACTTCCTAATCCCACGTCCCGTTTGGCTTCTACCAATTTGAAGTCGAAGAAAAAGTTCCGCCTTTTCACCAACCATTGTTCTCTTGATCCTGCTTCTGCTAAAGACCCAGTTCAAGAAAAGATACCCATTGAACTCAGTAATCAATTTGCATGCCTATCCATCTATTTCCTTCTTGAGTTTCTACCTTATCTGTTGCCTTTCTTATTTCATTTGTGGGTTTTGCGTCTTTTCTTTTTGTAGGATATGAGGCTTATCCTACTGTGATGGATATCAACCAGATTCGTGAGATTTTACCTCATAGGTAGGTCTAAGTGAACCGTGTGAAGTCTTCTTATCGGGGTTAATGCTTAATCTTTATTCGTTTTCATCTTTCTTGAAGTCCTAAGACTGACAGTAGCCTTCCTGTGTTGAATTCATTTACATGCTATTTTGTTGTATAGGTTTCCATTTCTCTTAGTAGATAGAGTGATCGAGTATAACCCTGGAGTTTCAGCTGTTGCCATAAAAAATGTGACTATAAATGACAATTTCTTTCCTGGTCATTTTCCTGAGAGACCAATCATGCCTGGTGTTCTCATGGTTGAGGTAATTCCATATACAGTTCCGTATACTTCCGTGTCCTATTCTTTTACTTTCATATATAATTGTTGAATTGAATTGTGCTGCTTTCTTTCTCATGGTTGAGGTAATTCCATATTCGGTTCCGCTGACTTCCGTGTCCTGTTCTTTTACTTTCATTTATAGTTGTTGAATTGCTGCTTTCTCCAAATGAGACATGTTAAGACTGCTCAAGTGATTTATAGCATGACATGGTTCTGTGCTGCATTTTAGAGATACCTTTTAACTGAATATCTCGGTACAGTTGCTACTTAAGCTTGCAAATCTGATTTTTGTTTTAATTCAATGTAATATTGTTGAGTAGAGATGACCGTCATACTAACCCACAACTAATAAATTTGTTGTTTCTTGAAATATTGTAAAAGGAGGGCTTCTTTTTGCTTACAGACATATCCTTTGCTTTAACTGAATTCTAATTACTGGTGAGACCATTCTGACATACGTTTATGTTTGGGGACTTTAGTTTGCTAGAGACAATAAAGCATTTGATATTCATCTATTAATGTATACAAGAAACTATGATTTCTAGCAACAAAAGAAAACGTACAAAAGCAACACAACCAAAAACTTTTGGTAACAACTAGCAAGAGACATCAAAATCAGGGTAAAAATTAGAAAGTGTAGCTATGGGACATCAATTATTTAAAGATTTAGATGGCACTATTATTTAAAGATTTAGATGGCACTCTATTTATCAAATATGCAGCGATTAAAACATCCCCCCATAAGGTTTTTGGAACTTTATTTTGAAACAAAATTGTTAGAGTAATATTAAATGTGTATTTTTTCACTGGGCAATCCCATTTTGTTGAGGTCTGTTTACACAAGGTGAATCATGAATTATACCCTCCTTTTGCAACTAATGTGACAAAATTTTATTAAAATAATCTCTTGCATTGGCTGACCTTACTCGTTTGATTAAACTTCCAAATTGTGTGCAAATCATTTTATGGAACATTGGAAAAATACCACTCACTTCTAATTTTTCTTTCATAAGAAATAACTATGTAGTTCTTGTGCAATCATCAATGAATGTTACAAACCATTTAGCACCAGAAATATTAGATATCGTGGATGGCCCCCATATATCATCAAAGAGAAAGGTCTAGTAGATCTTGAATTACTTAATGGAAATGACACTCGATGATGTTTAGCAAATTCACATGTATTGCGATGGAAACTACTGGCATTTTCATTCTTAAAAAGTGAAGAAAACATAGTTTTAAGCAAAGCAAATGGTGGATGACCAAGGCGGTAATGATGAAGCCAAATTTCAGATTTATTGGAAGAAATGTTACTTGATGAGCAAGTGAGAGATAGCTGATTCTTTTTGTTCTTGTTTCCACTCATGTCCTCAAGTTAGTAGAGTCCATTATTCACCTTAGCAAACCCAATCTTTCTCCCCGTAAGCAGATCCTGAAAACCACAGTGTATAGAATAGAAAGTCACTTTGCAATTTAGATCTTTGGTAATTTGATGAATAGATTAAAGATTGGAGAACAACTTCGGGACATGTAATACATTATGCAGAGACAAAGAATTGGATAAGTTTATTGTTCTTTGACTTGCAATAGTTATAGGAAATCCTTCAGCAATAGTAATTTTTTGACTTCGAGGACATAGGTTGTATGTTTTAAATTTGGTCAGGTTGTGAGTCATATAGTCAATGGCTCTTGAGTCTATTACCCTAGAGCCTAGCGAGGACAAACTTGAGACACTTAAAGCATAAGAATTAAGGCACTTACTTGATTGAGCCAATGAACACATACTAGAGGATTTTTCAAGAGAATTGAGAAGGTTTCTTAGCTTGTCTCTTTCTTCTTTCTTGAATTCTCCAATATCAGCATTGTTGGATTTTTCTTGAGGCTGGTCTTCACCATTTGTGAAGTGGGCTTTATCTCCTTTGAATCCTCCCATTCGGTTAAGGACATGTTCGTTCTCGTAGAGTATGAAGCATATTTCTCGCATATCGCATGGTTTTTTACAATATGTACACCAGATTGAGTCTTAGCTTTTTGTGAAGCTCTCATTATTCATCTTTGCAGATACCATTGCTGAGCTTTCTTATTGTTTTTGGCTCCTACATAACCTCTCTTTTATTCTCTTTGGCCCGAATCAGTGATATTGTCTCATTCAAAGGAGTTAACTTTTTCTTTCCCAAAATTTGAACTCTTACCTGATTGAATTCCGCATTAAGGCTGGCAAGGAAATCATAAATTCTATCCTTTTCAACTAAGCTATTCAAAGTGGTTGCATCTTCACTACACTACATTTGAACACATCGATATTGGTTCATTTCTTGCCATAGATTTTTTAGAAGGTTGGCATACTCTGTAACAAAACTTGTTTAGTGTTAGAAATCTTCTTTTTGATTCCATAGATTAAACTAGCATCTCTTGCCTTTGAATAGGTCCGTTGAAGAGTATCCCATATGTCTTTAGCTATTGGCAAGAACATGCAAGTGTCAATTATTTCAGGTAGCATGGCATTCCACAATCATGACATGACCATGGAATCCTCTTCATCCTAAGCAACGAATTTTGGGTCTTCTTTTTTGGGTCCAGTTCCAACCAAGTGACTGATCTTCCCCTTTTCCTTTGAGAAATGTTTGAACAAATTGTGACCACTTCAAATAATTTTTTCCATTTGAGTCTAAAGGTGCTTGGATATTCTGCATATCCCCCATGTGTTGAGTAATTGGTGTCTTTTTTGATTCGGTGGTAAGGGGGAGTGTTTCTGAAATTTTTGACATGTTGAAGGTTGCAACAATTACATAGAATGTTGGCAGTCAGGGCTTAAGATAGGAGGAGATCAACAATGAACGTTGGCAAAAGAAGGTCCCAAGAGCAACAACTCTGATGCCTGACATAATAGTCTAACGTTATTCTTTGACCCTAGGCTAGACATAATTTATACAAATGAGATTTGAATTCTATCAATCTCATGAAATCTGTTAGCTCTTGAAAAATTAGGAGATATTTATTCTATCCTAAAATAGAATGAAAATCATAAGCTATATATGGAATTCCTAGTTATACAAAGAATCTTCTATCGATGGAAGAAGATATTTTGAATTTAACCATTATCTTTCATATCTTTTAGAGATTCATCTTAAATGTGTTTCAATTATCTATTTATATCCTCCAAGCTAATAATGGTTGTGAATATTTTCTATGTGACCTAACTCAATACCTCACCAAGAATAATGTTGTTCACCAAAATACTTGTACCTACACTCCTCAGTAAAATGACGTGGTCAAAAGAAAAATTGCCATATCCTTAAGATAGCTTGATCCATTATGTTCAATAGTTCTTCCTTATCAATTTGGGGTCTTGACAGTTTTGTACCTTCTAAATCACATCCCATCCATGGTTCTTGACCACTAATGGGTGAGTGAATTCAATAGTCAGATGTGGGGATATGTGTCAAGAAATATGCTTAAAGGTTTACGAAAGTCAAGAACCATTAGTGTATGGGTGCATAATCTATGTTCACAACAAAAATCCCTCCAACGAACTTTAACCAAAAACCCTAAAACGCATCTTCATTGAATACCCTCCCACACAAGAAGGATGTTGTGTTATTTTCCTATTCAAGGAAATTCTGTCTTTTGTGATGTGACCATTCTTGAGAATCAACCATTTCATCCCAATGCCTCTCTTCGGGGGTAGATATCAAAGGTTGCGATCCTACTATTGCTCGTCCAATATATTTGCCTAGTCCTTACCTAGTGAAATCACTAACCAAATCTGGTGAAATTGAGGTGAATATTCAAGTAGAATCATATCCTGAAAAATCAATTCTAGATTATTCTAGAACACTTAAAGTTCTTACTCCTCATCAAAGCCAATCACTGGAATCAGAGACTAGTCCACTATGAGAGGAAATAAATGTTGACAATGACGTAGATGTCCCAATTGCAATTCGAAAAGGGGTAAGATCTCATACAAAACCTCCATTTCAAATTATTTGACATGTTTTAGGTTGTCACTACAAGTCAAGGTCTTCACCACCAAAATTGACAATATGCAAATTCCAAATAGAGGGTGCATTGAAGGATCCAAGTTGGAAGGTGGCTGCTATGGAAGAAACGAAGGGTTTAATAAGAAAAGATACATGGGGTATTGTTGAGCTATGTAAGAATAAAAAGGTGGTAGTATGCAAATGGGTATTTACTGTTAAGTATAAGTCATATGGAAGTATTGACAGCTACAGGGCATGGTTGGTTGCACCAGGTTTGAAACAAAATTATGGGATATATTATGAAGAAAGATTTTCTCTCGTGGCTAAATTGAATTCCATAAGGGTACTGCTATCTCTTCAGTTAACTTGGAATAGGATCCTTTTCCATTAGATGTTAAGAATAGATTTCTTAATGGTGAACTGGAGTAAGAGGTCTATATGAAGCTACCTCCTAGTTTCATTCAGTTATGTTCTGGTTCAGTTTGGATGCAAACAGGGACAAACTAATCATATTCTATTTACAAAGCGTGTGGCAAATGGAAAAAGTTCCATATTGATTGTGTATGTGGATGACATTATAAATACTCAAAAAATTGAGAGTCCTAAACACTTGAAGTTAAAGATCTGGGCAGTTTGAAGCATTTTTTGGGTATGGAAATTGTGACAAGCAAAGAAGGCATTCCAATCCCTCAAAGAAAGTGTGACCTAGATATTGTGGAAAAACTGTATAGTTAGGAGACTATTTTGAGAAATATATTGTAACAGATTGTATCCTTAAGTTAGGATATTATTGGTCAAGATTCTGATAGGATTGACTAAGATTCTGATAAGATACTCCATGATTTATGGGTATCTACTACATTTGGATACTACGTTTTTGTATATATATAGCTAGTAGTGTTGTAACAAACACACAAGAGGAAATAAACTTTCTGCTTAATTTCTGACAGATATGTTAGAAGAAACTGGGATGCTTGGTTGTAGTCCTATTGGGGCATCTTTAGAAAGAATTGGGAAATTACGAAAATCGAAAACAATACGCCTGTTGAAAGGAAGATACTAGAGGCTGGTAGGGAGACTTATCCACTTATCACTTGTGTGGATATTGCTTATGTCATTATTGTTGTGAGTCAATTAATGTATTCACCTACTAAGCAACAGTTGGATGAAATGTTTCACATCTTGAAGTATTTAAAGGGGATGCTAGAGAAGGGATTAATATTTTGGAAATTTGATTTTAGAGGAGCAGAATGTTTTGCTGATTTGGACTGGGCTAGTTCGATATACAGCAAGTCAACATGCGGATATTGCACTAAGTTATGGGGCAATTTGATTGCATGGAGAAGTAAGCAGTCTGAAGTTGCGTGTAAAAGTACTGAAGCTGAATTCAGGGTAATCGCCCAAGGAATATGTGAGCTAATCTGGTTGGACAGGTTGATGGAGGATCTCCAAGTGCCACTTACCTATCCAACAGAGTTGTATAGTGATAGCAAGTTAGCTATAAGCATTATTAATAATCCAATACAACTTGATTGCATGAAACATGTAAGAATTGACCAAAGTGGGAAGATTGAAGATGGAAGAATAATGCTAACATATTTGCCTATAACAAGTCAAGAAGCAGATGTGTCCACTAAGGCAAATGCTGAAGCAAGAATTTGAATCATTGATGGCAAGGTGGGAATGATAGACATCTGTTCACTGGGTTGTAAAGTTTGAAATAATCTGAAATCAGTATGTTATGGGGTTCTATATATCAATATTTTTGGAATTAAAATATTTCATTATGAATATAATAATGGAAAAGGATCCCTTTAAATGATACTCGTAGTTGTATATATGTACCTTTAGAAATAACGAATGAGAGCCTACGAGTTATTCCTATTCTCTAGACTTGTACTTTTTCACATGCCTTATATTAGCATGATTAATTTGAACAATATCTACTTTTTCCTTTTGTCAAAAATATTCTTTTCTGTCTTAGGTACATTGGATCTGTCAAGAAGATTGCCAATTCTCAAAAACATGTGTAATATTGAAACTCAACACTGTGTTTAGTCTTGTGCAATGATGGGTATATTAAGTTAAATGATGCATGCAACAGACCAGGATAATTGAACTAAACACTCCGGGAACAAACAGCAATGCACACGAGCATTCATTCAAAAGTTGGATTATTTTGGTCTTTTAGAGTTGATACCTCTAAAAATATGATATAAAGCTGTGTAGATGTAATTGGCATACATAAAATAAATTGATGCATAAAGTGAATTATGCTTTTAATTGTTTTTCACATAACTAATGCAAGTAAACCATGTGAAATTTAATTTTCAGTAATTTTGCTATCTAGCTTCTAATGGCTACAGTTCTTTACGACTTCCAATAACATATTAAATGCAAATGTTACGATATTGCCATAGTTTTACAGTTTTCAAAAAGTTGGCATTAGTCTTACGTTTGTTGAAAGTCATTCAATTAAGTAACGAAATTTAGTATGCAAAGTTACCCCTTAAAACTAGGTGCTTAATTTGTCTTCACCATGGAAAGATAATCTGTGGAATAATAACACAAAGCCAAGTAGTTCCAAACTGATTAATATGGTCGAACTTGCATTTTGTATTCTTAGTCTACTGGCATATCCACTTGTTTGAAACTATTAGATGGCTGCCACTAAATAGAATTAGTGACTGTGAGAACTTTGATTTACCTGGTTCATTTTGGAAATGGGGGAAAGAGCCTAGCAAATATGCTTTTAACTCTAACTCAACTTAGCTGTAACCTCCATTCTAGAAGTCTTGGTAAATCCAAATATTAATAAGTTCTTGCATTTGAAGTTGAAGTTTCTAAAGAGCTATATGCTTATTTATTTTCAAGTAATATGAATCATGTACTAAGAGAATAATTTCTATATGTCTAATTTTGTTTCCTGAGTTCATAATTTTACCTGAACTCTTGAGAGCAGCTATTGTTTTTTATCTCATTTATTGGGTACATTTAGTTAGCAATAGGGATGAATCTGCTGAATTTGCAGAAAGATAGGAGCATGATGACATCTCTTGAAGTCACAAGGGTCTTTTGATATGCATTTAATAGTTATCTGAACCAAAATTTTGTTAGTTACTTCTTCTTGCTGAATTTGATGATTTTTAATTTTGTTAGTCTTAGGATTTTATTTTAATGCCAAATTGGGAAAGTCTGCATGTTATGAAAAGAATGAGCTCTGTTTGGTCCATTCATATGAGAAGTTATCAATGTGTCATGAAAGTTCTTAGATGTTCTTTTCTTAATTTTCCTTTGCATCTAGTCTTCTAAGAGCAATTTTCGTTTCCACCTATAATCAGCTTTAAATGCAGTATATTATCCATTTGTGTACAACGAAGAAAAGTTGCCTTTATTAGGAATCAGAAGATCAATCTGTCAACTGGAGTGACATTCCTTTAGCGAAAAACAAAATTTGCGGAAGTGATTCCCTCTGCTGGTGCCCAATTGTCTCACTTGGAGATTTCATCAACCATTAGCTTGTAGGGTCCTCATGTTTTCTGTTCGATTATAGCATTCAATGCTCTTGAGAGAACATGTTTCAACTTGTCTTTTGGAAATTAGAGCAAGTTTCAACTTAGTTTCACAAAGATCAGAAATGAGATTTGCCTACTTAGACGTAAAAAAACAGAAATGTCAAAAGATAAACCAACATTGTACCTCATTGTTCTCACCAGAGTCTGAACTCATTAAAATAGCATTAAAGATTACTCGAGACATCCTCAACAAGCTTGAGATTTTCTTTTTATTATAATGGCTGCAACTGGCGCGCATTGTGATCAAGCTCCCCTTACTAACTTGATAAACAGAATCTAGGTGACATGAGTATTAATTCACTTGACTTCTGTCATTTTCTGCCTGGCCAACTACTGGGTTGATGAATACAAGTTTGACGCCTGACATTTGACTCTCTATATGCAGACCATTGCTGTAGGTTGTCAATTTTCCTTCTGTTTTAAAAAATGAAGTCTGTCTCTCATTTTTATGGATTGAAGAAATGCATTCATGTTCGGTTGATAACTTGCATCGGTTTTGTTTTAAATCAAGGCAATGGCACAAGTTGGTGGGTTGTTAATGCTGCAACCGGAAGTTGGAGGCTCTCGGGATAATTTCTTTTTTGCAGGAATTGATAAAGTAAGATTCCGAAAACCAGTGATTGCAGGAGACACCTTAGTTATGCGAATGACACTTGTCAAGTTGCAGAAGCGGTTTGGAATCGCTAAGATGGAAGGGAAAGCTTATGTTGGAGGTGAAGTGGTTTGTGATGGCGAGTTCATGATGGCTACCGGCAGCTAATAAGCTGTATATTGTTTTGTTTAGAGCCAGTAGTGCATCTATTGCAACCCTCCACCCCAAACTTTCGAACCCCTGTCATATTTGTGATCTGAAGTCCTGTGATTTTGCGTAACTTGATGTTTGATTTACTGCTTCAATAGAGAAGAGATGTTAATTATGTGTTATCCCAGCAGGGAAGATGCAAAGCCTTGCTTTTTTATTAAACTCATCAATTTCACTAAGAAGAGTTATTTTTCTTTTTAACATAAATTATTGCTCCAATGGAAATCTCGAAATTAACTGAGTTCTTCTTAGTCTTTTGCGACATATCCGATCTACAATGTTTGACCAGTTAAAGGTCGGGCAAGATAGATTACATTATATTTGTCTCTTCTGTAAAAAAAAATCAATAAAAAGTCTCATTGAAAAAAATAAGTGTTTTATGGATTTAGGAAATCTCTCTTCTTTTTTTTTGGGTTAAGGTGGGCTCGATTCGATGATCCCTTTAAGCTATAACTACGCCTAAATTATTTCCTGCTTGTGTCATGTAGGATCCCGAATTTTGTCCTCGGTGAATAATTTCTCTTTAGTAACCAGCACGTAGCCTATTTAAATCAGACTAGCTTACATTGAGATATCTTAGAAGCACCACTTTGCACTAGTTGTTTATAAGAATTGTTGGAGCAAATACCTAAAAGATGCCTTGACAAGATAATGTTTCCTACAAGAGGAATTAGGTCAAAAAGTGGGAGCACTTTGAATCAATTCATCCTTAATACTCCGGTTAGTATTATATTTATTTTCTTTTACGACTCCTCTTATGGAATCTAAGTCAAGAATTATGCCCTTTAAGGGGGTGTTTGGAACCACATTGAATTCAATTCACTTGTTTGGAACAGAAAAATAATCATGAATTGTATTCGTAGGGGGAATTGAAACCCACCCTCTTTGTAAATTCAATTCAACCAATAATTCACGTGATTTCAATTCCCCAACGCTGCTCTTCTTTTTTAATGTTGAAATTGGAGTCTTCCTATAATACCCACACTCAACTTCAACACAATAACCTTATCACTACAATAACCCACAGCCACTCTTTTTCCAACAACAAACCTACGCAACAGCAGCTTCCCTCAATGTAACACTCCTCTTCATGCAGATATGGCATGGAAGCATATGTTCACTTCAAAACTTTTTGACTTTAACATGAATTGTCTATAGCACTTCTCGTCCTAGTTTTGGATAAACAGTTTCACAGGCTCCAAATCATAATTGATAGGATATAAACTTCTTTGAGATATATAATAACATGAAATGGATCCAGGTGGACTATGGATTAGAGTATATAACTGAGTTTATATATGTTGGTAGTTTCATCAATCAACTTTTGTTTTCTTTTCAGATGATTATGTTGTGCAAGTCCCACTTGGACAAGGATTGACAAATGAGATTGTCAAGGATAAATGTATCATATGAAATAACTGAATTCATTTTGATTATGTTCTAAACAGTGTAATTGAATTCAATTCTAATATTACTAGGTTTGTTCCAAATAGTGTAAATTGAATTCAATTCAATCTCATTAATGTAATTGAATCCAATTCGTTAATGAATTCAATTCGAAGGTTTCCAAACACTCCCTAAGGTTGAGAAGTTAGTGTTATTAACTAAAGGACTTAAAATACTTCTATCTTGCCAAAATTAGTGTCTACACTATTCCCCAATTTGTGTTTGATCACAATTTTCGTTTCCACCCTAAGCTTTAAGATATATAGTATAATTCAGGAAGTATTAGCATTTTAAGAGACATATCAAAAGTTTTGAATCATTAGATAATGAGTGTGAACCCATTTAACCCGTATGGATTCTTTGTCAACCAAAATCCTCCAAAGTTTCTTTGTCATTTGAACTTAACTCAATTTAATAGGTATAATAACAAGTTCCCCTTCCTCTTTAGGCCAGCAAACATTTTCACTTTACTTTAGCTAGAAAGCCCTTTATAAAGCTTTTAAGGAAAAATATGAGAGAAGACTAGTAAACATGCATTAAATTGATGACATAATTGATCAATTATACTGTACTAGTAAAAGAGAGACTTTTATTGTACCAATTGTTGATCCTCTCCCGGATTCTTTAATAAGAGGCAAAAAGTCCTTATAAGATGGTCTTTTATGAGAAATATGAACTCTTAAGTATGTGAAAGGAAGCAACTTAGTTTGAAGCCCTATTAAATTTGAGATCAAAGGAGAGAAGTGAGAAGTTGCTAAGGAGATAAAGACATAACTCTTATTATTATTCATTTCCAAATGAGATATTTTCTTGAAACTTTTTATAGCTCTAATTAGAGCAGTAGTTAAGTAGGGTCAGTTCTAGATAGAAGTAAGAGATCATCAATGAAGGAAATATTTAATATTTTAAGATGTTGCATTTAAAGTGAAACTTGAAATTCTTCTCCAGACTTATTACATGCCCAATTATCCATGACAATATCTCATGCTTAAGGTAAATAGGAAAGGGATAAATGTTGTGGGATAAATGTTGTGCAAAAATAAGTTATAAAAAACTAGGCTATCTCACTTGCAAGTATATGAGGTAATTGTAATTGAGTACCTAGGATTGTCTCTCAAGAAGGTGAAATTGATTAACTCAAATTAACTTTGAATAAAAATAAAAACAACTGCAATCCTAAACACTCTATCTTGATTTGTTCAGTAAAATGTTTTAAAGAAAATTAAGTTATTAAACTAAAAAGTAAACTAATTTAATTGGATGCAAGGAACGATTTGATCAATCGATGTAATAAAACTATTGAAAAATTAACTTCACTAATTTAATCTCCTATACATGACTAAGGTGAATTGATTGGATAATTGTCTTGATAAAATTAACAATTAGGTTCTAAAATCAATTCAAATAATAAACTAAATCTAACTTTTGTATTTGACAAGTTTATAATCCAAATCAATTGTATAAACCCAACTAATAATTGCTGACTACTTAAGTTAATATATTTCTAATTTATAACTTAAGCGTATATAGTTTCTCATTTTAATGTTAAACATCTTCTCTCGATTCTTCGTTTAATATCAAAATGATGCAAGTTACATCCAATAAGTCCAGAAACTATTGAAAATAACAAGACAAGAAAACAATAACTCAATTATGCATAATCGATTAAATCAGTTCCATTAACTCTCAAGAATAAGCAGTCATCCAATCATAGAATAAAAGCAGTTCATCATGTTCATAAACTTTAATCCCATGTTTACAGTAAATGGAGAAATATAAAGGTGATAAACAAAGTAAATAAACAGAAGATGGACTAGCAAAGCAATAACAGAGGAAATAAGTTCAAGGATGAAATAAATTCAACAATAGGAATAGAAGATGAAATAAGAATGAACAAACAAAATGAAGAACTCTTGGATGAAGAAGTTGGCGGTGAATCTCTTTCCAAGTTCAAGCTCTCTCGCATCGGCTCTTACCTTCTACCTGTGCACTATTCTCGCCCAGAAGAATGATTGCTCACACAAACTAAGGTTCAGCTTTAGCTCTCGCTTTCTGCTTCTCAACACCTCTCTGGTGTTTTCTCTCTTTCTCACCAGTCGACTGCTCTCTGTGCTATTTTCTCTTCTATTTTTGAACTTCCAGGCTCTTGCCTCTTTTTCCAGCCTGCCTTTTCTTTCTATAAATGTTCTCTTTATGGAGAGGTTTTAGGTTTAGGTTTTCTTTTAATCCATCATCATCTACATGCGTGACACGTGTGATATTAAATTCAATGCAACAAAATGTGCACGGGCATGATAGAATATGTCACGTTTGTGAGTACCTTTGTCATGCCCATGACAATGGGAGTCAAGGGTGTAACTCCCTTTTCACGCCGATGACACACTTTTTCTTTGTTTTTCTCTACATAAATATAAAACACTACATATCCTCATTCCATTCAACTTTGGATTCAAACACAGGAATTTGTAACCAAAAATCAAAATATAAAGGCTTGCAAAATCAATAAAAATTAGTCACAACAATAAAGGTCCCATTGCTTGAGTTCTTTAGTAACTTTGATGAGCTTGGTTGGTTTTACGAGTGTTTTAAAAACTGGACCGAACCGGCCGGTCGGACCGGTGAACCGGAGTATGAAACGGTCCGATTTAGCCCTTATTTTTTATGAGTAATTGACCCGTTTATTTTACAATTGGACCGGTAAAAATCACTGAACCGGTCGGTTCATTTAAAAAAGATTTTTCATTTAAAATTAAAAACCAAAATATTTAAAACTTTGGGAACTAAGGAGACAAAACGCTGCCTCTACCACTATTCACTTCACTCTTCAACAGCAGGTCTTTGTTCATCTCTCTCTCACGTCTCTCTCTCTA
>JANVCQ010000005.1:19890763-19905816 GCA_025531925.1 Erythroxylum plowmanianum | reverse complement strand
AGACCACCCTCGCGGGTCGCGGACTCGAATATCACCGTCGATGTCGGGTTCGGGTCTCGTGGGAGTGGGATGCTACAGTTTGTGTCACTATTGGTCTAACCTGAAAGTTCAGGTTTGTTTTCTTTGCCTTCATGTTTGCTTGCATTAATCTTGTTTGATGATTTAATGACTAAGTTATGTTTTTTTGCTTGATTTAGGAAAATTATGACAAGGCAAGGATTGTTAGATCAAAAATGAAAATACCTCATAATCAGGGTCAAAGTCAAAGTCATTTGTAGTTTTCTGAAATGAATACGTAAGATCTGTGTTTGCAATACTAAAATCAATAAACACTATATTATTTATTATGTCTTCTTTTTTCATAAAATAGAGTAAGAAAGAACTACATAAACAAAATCGAGATAGAATCACACCATATAAAGTCACTCACTATAAGAAAGTTAAAGGATGGGTGTCAGAATAAGTAGAAAATAATTATGTAAGTATAAAAGTTTGTTCAATATGTTTGTTTATTTTTTAATATAGTAGTAATTAGTAATAAATGGACCGAATACTCAATTTCTTTGTTTATTTCAGAATAATATGCAAGAGTTATTAGAGAAGTCTATGTCTGAGGGGAATGAACTCAGTGCTAAAGACATTTGTGATACTGTACTTGATACTCATTCAAACTATGTGAAAGGCCTTGGCTACGACCATAAGCCAAATGATTTAACCTTAACATATAAAACAATCATTGAACACCTTCAAGAGGAAAACATCAATCTTAAGGCTGCATTAATGGCTAAAGTAATTAGGGGACAAGAAACTCGAGTTAAATTAGCAAAACATGATATGTTATTCAAAAAATTACTTAGTCTGGATTATGATGGAAGTGAAGAGAAAAGCAAAGGATATTAATTATATCTTCTATACTTATTCTATCACTTCCTGTATATACCATAATTTAATTTTAGTACTTTTTTTTCTCGAATTACAAAATAGATGAAGATGTAACTGATAAGTGATTATGTTATGAATGATAAAATTATGTGGTGTTTGCTTTAATCAGAACCAAATACTTAGCATATCAATACTCTCACAATATTTTTAGTTTATTTTAACCAAGTTTTTTTTAATGATTACAAGCTCTTGAACTTTGACGACACTAGATAGTCATTCGGGTTATGCTCTAATTTTTTTGTAATATAAGCATCTTTGTTAATATTTCAGAGATATTCTACTTTATGAAGTGATTTACTTATTTACTGTTGTGTCTATAAGAATTGCTCAACTTGTCATTAATATCTTATATAAGAACAAATAATCATTCTTTAATGTTATATTCTTTTTTGTTGAGTTTAATGATATTTATACAATCTTACTTTATATATACAATGCCCGCTATTTTGAATTAATAATATGATTATACAATTTAATTATATAATACTAAACAAATATTTCAGATTGAAAAAAAATGTTAATACATTACATACAAATCGTATTGTTCAATATCATAAATTAAAAGCATAGCAAATAATATGTTATAACATCATAACGAATATTATAAAAACATAACAAATAACGTTTCACTACATTATAAAAAATGTAATTAATATTATCTAGTTATTATAAAATGTAGCAAAAAATTATTGACTAGGTTTTATTTTAATCTTCAATAATTTGGCACCTAATTTCTTCTTCTAATATTCAAGGAATTAATGGCACTTTATGTGACAAATCCGAAGTGTCTTTGTTGTAATGCTGGAAGTTCCTTTTTGTTATATAACCACGGAGCACCGAAAAGTCTAATGGTAAGGAGCTGATCTTCTCTTTAGTAAGGTTGAAGATTTGACTTTCGCTTGTAAACGTAGCAGTGTTGTTGAGCTGTCCTGAGGATTAATCTGATCATAGAAGCAGTAGTTTAAAGGTGCCAGCACCCGAAATACTTTATGGGTAAATAAAAAAAACATATATGCGAACAACCTTATATCTTGTTCACACTTTGGGTTGCATCTTTTAACAGATACTCCTTCAAAAGAACATATATATATTGCCAAAATTCTTATTCAAGACCCAAAAAAAAAAGGAATTAAGTTGGAGGGAACTCAAAAGGTCGATCAATTAAACACATAATTTCTTGCGTTCTAAATCACTGGATTCATTAGTATCTACATTTACAAACCAAGAGCCCCAAGAGGAGTTTTGCCTTGACCAGCCTCAAAGTAAAAGATCAACATAGCCACCATGGCAAGCCTAGCGTGCTTAATCTCTGCAACTTTAAGTCTTTCAAGCTTCTCCACATCAGGAATGTAAACACCATCCTTGAGAGTGCCAGCAAATCCCAAGGGGTCAAAGAATTTGCCTCCAGGATAACCCTGTTCGCCAGTGGCGTTAGCGAAGTTCTCAGCAGTCCTAGACCATGGTGTGGCCCATTCCACCGACTGTGAATCTGGGTTGAAAAAATCAACCCACCTCTTGCTCTCAACCCATCCCATGAGAATCAGCTGTGTCCCCAAGAGAGACCCGAATGAGAACGGCGCAATGGCACCTGGGTCTGCTCCAGCCTCGAACCATGGTATGCCACTCCATGCTTGTCCCACGAAGATTCCGACCACCGCAGTCATTGCCCATCTGCCATGGATGAGCTCAGCTTCTCTGTACCATTTCAGGAATGCCGGGTCTCTTCCTAGGCCTAGTGGGTCGAAACCGTAGTCACCTGGAAGCCTAAATATTGAACCAAAGGATGTGTGTGACGATAATCCTAGATATTAGTCGGATGCGTTTAAACATATTTGTTTACCAAGTAGTACAGAGAGAGTTAATGTGACTTACGAGCCATCGAGCCACTCGGGGTCAATGAAGTTGCCTCCGCCCCTGACACCAGGAACCCAAGATTTCTTAGGCTTAGCTGCAGCAACCACCACCAACTTCCGTGTACCCGTTACACTAGTTTCAACCTTATTTGCTCCAACTCCCAGAAGGGTTTTGCTGCTTTTCTGCCCTCCACACAAGAATGACGATCCCAATCCATTGAGAAGAGCCCCAGATGTAGCAGCCATGGCTAGAGCTAGTAGGCTAGTTTATTTGCCTCAATTGAAAAGATATTCCTAGTGGTGCTTGGACTTGTGTTGTGTGCAAAATGGACACTTGGATGGTCTTAACGCTGAAGGGAGCTGCTAAGAAATCTGAAAGAGCGTCGTCGTAAGGAGCCATGTCGGATAATGAAATCTAAAGACGAAATCTAGGTGGGTTTCGTGGATAGATTTCGAACCAATAGGGAGTTGGAGTCCATCCACATCTCCACGTTGGCTATGTAACGTTTGTCTGTCCCCACTTTCATCACATTATAATGTTAAAACTCTTAATAAGAAAATGTCAAAAAAAAAAAAACTCTTAATAAGATTACGGTCCTTATTCATTCTACATAGACTTGCTTCGCATTTTTATTTTTCCCTCTGTGTATTTGTATTATGGCTAAGCTTTGCATGAAAAGAGACAACAATTAAATAATTGGGAGGCGAAATCATTGTGATGCAAGTAAAGAGTTGTAGCCGAAATGTTAGAAGCAAATTGTGAGGGGCTTACTTCTTCCTTAAATTTTCCATATAATTTGACCAAAATTTTGGTCCAATAAAATGATTGCTTGTATAAGTAAAACTTTATTATTTTATTTTTTTATTGCCTAGAAAGAGTGTAATGAAGCCTTAGATCATTTGTGTTTTTGGGATTGAATTAACATTCTCCTCTATCTCTTTCTCTCTCTTATGTGTGAGTGTATTATGTCATTAAAATATCAATTTGATATTAGAGTTAGTTAAGTCCAGCTCCAATTTTAAAGCGATTTGTGAGAAGAAAAAATGAGAGTGTTCTTATACTTAGCAACGAGTGGTTAATTTAAAAGTGAGAGATGTCAAATAGTTATAATATTTTGTAGTCAAGTCTCAAATTAGATAGTAAACTTGATTATAATTATTGAGAGATTTTAACGTCTACCTATATCAAGGCTCACAATATTTGGAGTCTTGTTGATCTAGGCTTACAAGAAAGAGTTGGTGTAAATGCTCAAAGGAAGGACCGGTTAGTGTTATCCCAAATTTACCTATGAGTCGATTATTCAGTTTTTGGCAAAATTGTTATTGCTAAAACTGCCAAAGAAGCGTGAAGTATCTTGAAGCTAGCTTACAAAGGTATAGATAAAGCTCAAAAATCTAAATTACAATCCCTGCGTAGAGAATATGAGATGTATAAAATGTCTAATTCAGAAACTGTTGAACAATATTTTTCTCCTATTGCTAATCTTGTCAACAAGATGAGGTTGATGGAGAGGATATTTTAGATAGTGAGGTAGTGGACAGGATTCTACACACAATGCCTACTAAATTTGACCATGTTGTGACTATAATACTATAATCACATGATATGGAGACTATGACTGTACTAGAGTTATAGGGGAGCATTGAAAGTCATGTTAGCAGAACATTGGAGAAAACAGAAAAGACAACACTAGGAGCCTTAAAAGGTCAATTGAACTTCAATAATGTTACAGAACCTAATCAAAATACTAATGGTAGAGGTCAGGGTTTTAATAATGGAAGAAGAGGAGATTTTAGAGGCAAAGGTAGAGAATGTTTTAGAGTAAGAGGTCGTGGTAATAATTTTAACCAGGTGAGAGAAAATAATTCCAGAACATTCAGTCAAGGAAGAGGTGGAAATAATTTTAGGCCTACCAGTCGAGGAAGAGGATAGGGTAATTAATATCAAGAGAGATGTAATTTTAACTACTTTAATTATGGAAGGTATGGACATAAAGTTGTTGGTTATAGACCCAGATTTCAGAACAACTATCAGGCTAATGTTGCAGAAAATCAGTATCAACATTTTAGTGAGAATTTTAATAATGTAGAAAGTTTATTTCTAGCAAACAACTCTTTTATGAAAGACGAAAACATTTGGATTATGGTTGTAGCAATCATATGTTTGGAAATAAGGAGTTATTTTTCTCTTTAGATTAAAATGTTTAGTCAACTGTTAAATTTGTGAATAATTTAAATATTCCTATTTTAGGAAAAGATCAAACATCCAAAAGGCTGAAGGATGGTTCTAAAAGTTTTATCTATGATATTTTCTATATTCTTGGTCTCCATCATAATTTATTGAGTATGGGTCAATTATCGGAGAAAGGTTATAAAATATAAATTCATCATGATTTTTATACCTTAATAAACAAGAGTAGAAGATGTATTGCAAAGGTAAAGATGTCTTCTAACCGTCTATTCTCATTAAAAATTCATCATGAAAAAATTACTTGCTTGAATTATGTTACACCTTATGCAAATTGGTTATGAAACATACGTTTTGGACATTTTCATTTTTTTGGATTAAATTATCTATCAAGAAAAGAGCTTATGTGTGGCTTACCTGTTGTGAATATTCCTAATCATATATGTGAGACATGTGAGATGGGAAAAAAGCATAAGGATGTATTTATAGTTGGAAAGTCCTATAGAGCAAAGAACCTATTGGAAATTATTTGTTCAAATTTGTGTACTATTGAAATTCCATCTAATGTTGGTAATAGGTATTTTATTACTTTTATTGATGATTTTAGTAGAAAGTCTTAGGTGTATTTTCTAAAGCATAAATTAGAAGTTTGTGATGCATTCAAATCATTTCAAGCATCTGTGGAATAGCAAAGCGGCTACATAATTAAAGCATTAAGAACAAATAGAGGTCAAGAGTATCTTGCACGCATAGAGGTCTTTGAGCGGTATGAAATTCAACATCAGCTGGCCACTAGATACATGTCTCAACATAATGTAGTAGAAAAAAGGAAGAACATAACTATTATGGACATGGTAAGATGCATGTTAAGATCTAAACAATTGCCTAAAGAATTTTGGGCAGAAGATGTTGATTGTGTAGTTTATATTTTAAACAGATGTCCAAAAAGCCTTAATGATAAAACACCTGAGGAAGCTTGGAGCGGAAGGAAACCTTCCATTCAGCATCTTAAAGTTTTTAGGTATGTTGCTTATACCCACATACAAGATCAGTTAAGAAAGAAGCTACATGACAAAGGTCAAAAATGTATTTTTATAGGCCCTAGTGCAAATTCAAAGGCTTATAAATTATACATCTAAATACAAAAAAGATTATTATTAGCAGTGATGTAACCTTTAATGAGGATAGAATATAGGATTAGTCTTCAACTTCCTAAAAAAGGCCAGTGGTAATTTCAGAAAGCTATAAAGAAGAAAATAATCAAGTAGATTTAGTATCTCAACTAAAGAAATCTAGTAGATCCCAAAGACGTTATTAGTTACTAGTCAGATTAGAAGATTATATGATATATACTGATAATGATCTACTTGATGAAGAGATTATCAATTTTGCTTTATTTGTAGATTGTGACCAAGTTAATTATGAGGAGGCATCAAATGACTTAAAATGCAGAAAAGCCATGGATGAAGAAATATATGCAATTGAAAAGAATAAAACATAGAAGTTAACAGATTGGCCCTTTGATAAAAAGCCTATAAGAGTAAAGTGGGTGTGCAAGACAAAAGATAAGCCTAATGGTGAAATTGACTGATTTAAAGCTAAATTGGTTGCAAAATGATATGAGCAAAAATACAGGTATTCATTATTTTGAAGTATTTGCTCATGTTACGAGATTGGATACTATTCATATTATTATCTCTCTCTCAAATCAAAATATAGGAAAATTTATCAAATGGATATAAAATCTACTTTTTAAAATGGAACTTTGGAAGAAGCAGTATATGTTGAGCAACCTGCAGGGTATGAAATTAGAAGAAAAGAAGATAAAGTTTACAAGTTAAAGAAAGCATTGTATGGATTTGTAACATCCCGTTACTTATGTTAAGACTATAATTGTGATTTATGAGAAAGTACTAAGAAATTAGGAAATGCACATCATGCTTTAGTTAAGTATGACATGCACATTTTTACACAATAATGCGATTGTACATGCATTCATTGATATTTTTCAGGTATGATTGATTTATAAATGTGATTAAAATGTGAATTGTTAGTTATTTGCGTTAAAAATTTATTTGGAGACCATTAGTATTATTTTAAAATTTTTGGTGAATTTGAGGTACATTTCGACTAGGATAAATGCCAAGTGGTAGGATAAATTGATACATGAAAATTTTGGATGATTAAGCCTAAAATTGAGTGACATTTGGCATAGTTAATTGGTGACAAATGGAATAGTAATTAAGTGACAAATGGATCAATTATTGTGTGACAAGTGGACCAATAATTAGGAGACATATGGACTGATTAATTGGTGACATATGGCAACATCTAGACTGGATTAGTGGCAGCATCTTGATTAGGCAAATGTAAGACATGCCTTAGGACAAATGTTATGTTGTAAAGTTGACACCTAGCATATTGATGGAGCAAATTTCAGTGTTGTTTCTGCTGTTTCTCTCACCTTTCTCCATGAAATTTCTCCAACTATCTCCTCTATAATTTGTCTGAACCCTAGCCAAATTGCTACACCAAAACTAGCTTTTTACCTTACACAAAATAGCCAAGAAAACTAGTTGAAAGTTACCTTCATCTTGCTATCCAAAATCAACCTGTTTTCATAAGTTTGTGATGAATTGTGCTTGCATGGAGACTTGATTTAATCTAAAGTTTGAGCTGAATTGAAAGCCTAACAAGTAAGTGACATTCTGATCTTTAAGGCAAGTGATTATGATGATTGAATTAGGAAATATTGTTTAAGTTATTGATGAGGATGTATGCTGGAATGTTATGAACTGGAAAATTTTCATTGAATAGACTTCGATATTCTGATTATAACTTGAGTTGTAGATTTCTGAATGAGTTGAATCTTAATTCAGATTAAACTAGAGACACATGTCTACAACTTTACTTAAAAAACTGAATGTTAACTCTATCTCTAAGCATTTCAAAATTTGGCTGAAAGTAGAGTTAGGAGTTATGCTACAGTTTAAAAACAATCTGAACTCTTTTGGATATAACTTTCAGTATACTGAATCAAATTGTATGATTCTTGTGTTATTAGAAATAGGAAACATAGTGGAACAATTGTCTAGAAGAAAGTGTTCTGAAATACACCATTTTCCTTGTCGTAATGATCATGCAAAGTTATCCCGAAAGGGAGTGTTAGGATGAAAATATTGAGGTGTGCTGTAATTTGATAACTGGAATGTTTTTACTAAACATACTTCAGTATTTTGGCTATATTTTGATCTATATATTTAAAAATGAAATTATTCTTAATTTAAATTGAACTAGAGGCATTTGGCTACAAATGTTAAGAAGAAATTGAATTTGAATTTTGTCCTTAAAGGTTTTGAAATTGAGCTTGAAAATAAGTCTTGGCTTAAGTAGTAGCACTACCAAGGACAGAAATTAGGTCTTGTTGTTATTGAATAAACTGTATTGATATAGGCCAAATCGGGCAAAGATGTCTTCACAAAAGTTATGGATTATTCTCTTAACTTTTGATTGGTATAAAGTTTGTATTTTTGGATATTGTAATTGAGAGATATGAGGTGTACAACTTGAATGCATGATCATGCATTAGCCAAAATTTCAAATGTACATATTTTGTGGCATTTTGACCATAACTCATAGAAAAATGAACCAAATTGAATGATCTTGGTATCATTAGAAAATTAAAACATTGAAGAACAACTTTCCAAAAGGAAGTGTTGCCTAATTTTGTCATTTACCTTATCAGAATAATTATGTAAAGTTAACCTGAAAGCATATTATGAGAAAAAAATATGAAATGATCAATTGGGTTATGAAATTAGTTTCACATTGTTTTATTATGGTCCAAACCCTAAGTACAAATTATATTAATGAGAGTTTTGCTATCTAAATGATATGGTGACAAAATCTGGATAAGATACCCGGAATTGTCATTGAACATGCATTGTGCATATTGTCTATACATTGATGTGCATAAAGAAAGACTTATACATTTGTGCAAAATTGTGATATATGTAAATGTGTTTTGTATGATATTGAAGAGCGCATTGGATGCCAGTCAGATATTGTTAAACCATCCAGGCAATAGCATATTGGAGTGTACTATTTGTAACCTAAGATGGTCTCACATTGATTGGTTTTGTTTATTACTGAATTGAATATGATATTGATGAATGTGTACTGAATTTTGGACAATAATTATTCTTGACGTTCGATGCATGTGAATATCATTGGAAATGCTACTTGTATGTGAATGAGACTGCCTACTTGAATATTCTGATTCTCAACTTGAAAGTTGAATGCTAGATTTATGTCTGATAACCTCTGAATGATATTTGAATTCTCAACAAAAGTTGAATGCCGGACTTAGGTCTGATGACTATGAGATTTTGATTGTAAATTATGAATGTCTGCTATACATGACTTAATTCTGTATTTGATGCATTTCATAAATGCATGCTTAGATAAAGGCGTTGTGACCAGAGTAACCAGTATGAAAGCGCTTACACGTAGAGCTTTGCTCCGTGATTACTGTTTCTGCACGTAGAGCTATGCTCTGTGATTCTATTCTGGCTGAGCAGCCCAATGGGCCAGTATCTGTATATGTATGTGATAAGCTCTCGATCACAATAATAAAAACAAATGTGAGTCTCATGCATATAACATTCATATATGATTGAAATTCATTGAATGATTTATAAAGCTAAAATGTATTGATAAATTGATACAAACTATTTGACTATATGAACTACGTGATTATATAATGATTGAATTTTGTTATATGAATGAGCCATCGAGGGTGGTTACTCAACTGAGTTTGCAAAACTCATCAAAAATTGCAACGTGACTTTCAAAGTTTAGTAAAGAACTCTAGACAAGCTTCGAGTAAGAGTTTCAAGTCGGGATCAATGTGCGCTTGCATATGTCTTCAGTGAATTTTGTGTTTTTGAATTATGTTCCGCAAGAATTGTACAAAATGTATGTTTATTATTTGGTAATGAAATGACTTTATGATTGCAAGTGTTTTGTTCTGTAATGGGCCCAAGTGATTACTAAAACTTTGGTGAGTTCAATAATGATTGTAATTTTTGTGACTAAAATTGTTTATAAATAAGTTGGATCAAAATTGATTATTGATTTTCCACATATATGTACATTGTTTCAAACAATTTGCAATGAGTTTTAACTGATGATTGTTTTAGCATGCCGCTCTTACAGGCTTCATATTTGGATATCACTCAGGATGTCGGGTACATGGTCTGTGAGAGTGGGGTGTTACAGAATTGAAGCAAACACCAAGAGCATGGTACAAAAGAATTGATTCATATTTCATGAAGCATAATTTTGAAAGATGTCCTTTTGAGCGTAATTGTTAAATTTTTTTAGTCTAGTGATTTTCTAATTATGTGTCATATGTTGATGATCTAATTTTTACTGAAAACAACTCAAAGATGATTGAAGAATTTAGAAAGGCTATGGTAAAATCATTTGACATGACAAACTTAAGTCTAATGTCTTACTTTCTTGGAATTGTGGTAATTCAATAGGATGACGAAATTTTGATTTCCCAAAAGAAGTATGTGAATGATATTTTGAAGAAATTTAATATGAAGTATTCAAAACTAGCTCCCACCTAGTTGAAGAGAAATTGAAACAACTAAAAGAAGACAAAGGGAGATCTATAAATTCAACATATTGCAATAGTTTAATTGGAATTATGAGGTATTTAACTGGAACTGAACCATATATAGTTTTTGGAGTTGGATCACTTAATAGAGTCATACAGGAGCCTTGTACTTTTGAATGAAGGAATTTTTAATACAAATATCAATTATGTGAATCTTGTAAGTTACATAGATAGTGATTAGGGTGGAGATATAAAAACAAGAAAAAGCACATCAGGGTATGTTTTTTATCTTGACACTGGTGTAATATCATGGTCTTCAAAGAAACAGCTAGTGTTTGCATTATTTACTGCTGAAGCAGAATATATTGTAGCAATTAGTTATACTACACAGGCAGCATGGCTAAAAAGAATGATTGAAGTATTACATCAAAAACAAGATGCCCCAACATAATTATTATGTGATAATAAGTCCGTAATAGCACTGTGTAAAAATCTAGTTTTCATGGGCGATCCAAGCATATCAACATTCAGTTTCACAAAATTCGTGAGCTAGTAACTGAAAAGGAAGCAGTGATTAATTATTGTCACTCTAAAAAGCAAGATACATATATTTTTACTAATCTACTGAAGTCCAAGTTGTTTCATAAATTGAAGAAATTGCTGGGAATGATAAATTTTTGCTATCTTGATTTAAGCAAGGCAATGCTAATAAATAAATCAATCTAAACTTTGCACAGAAAGAGACAACAACATTAAATGGTAGCTAAAAAACAAGAAAGACAACAAGCATCTTTATTTAATGGGAGCCAAAATCATCATGATACAAGTGGAGAGTTGTAGCTAAAATCTTGAAGCAAGTTAAGAGAGGCTTACTTCTTCCTTAAGCTTTCCATATGACTTGACCAAAATTTTGGTCCAATAGGATGATTGCTTATATAAGTAAAACTCTAGTATTTTATTGCTTTTTGTTGCGTATAAAAGAGTGTGATGAAGCCATACATGAATCGTGTGTTTTGGGATTGAATCCAATCGTATGTTTTCGGATTGAATCCTTTTCTCTTCTCTCCCTCTCCCTCTCTCTCTCTCTCTCTCATGTGTGTGAGTGAGAATATAAAGTTTGCATTCACATAAAACAAAAACAAATTGTTTTACTATTGAGAAAAGGTATTTGTTCATAGATCTTTTCAAATTTGGTGCTTACATAATTTATTAGGGGAAGAAATAAAGTTAAAAAATAAATTTTCTTTTCCTTAAACTATTTTAAACTTGTAAACTTAAAGAAAATATATTCATGATTAATGTCATTATTATTTTGTATATTAATATGGTTTGTAAGTTCATATACTTCTGAGTTTTCTAAATTTTATAGAGGCAATTATTTGAATTTTAAGCTCAGATTGCGAAATCATATAAGTATTGACAATAATTAAGGACTCTTTCTTATAGATTCACATCAAGTATATTTTCAACTATTTGAACAAAACTTTAACATTTTTGTTTAGTGTTTAACATTGAAAATATATTTGTTGATTTTCAATCAAATGTTAATGATATTACTTCATATTATATATTTATTCTTGATAAAAGTGCAGCATATTAAAGAAGTTGTAATTAAGATTCGGGTACGTAATTAATTATATAGGCAAAGTATGGAAGTGAAAATGAAAAAATGATTGTATGGATTCCTAAGTTCATACAAAAATTTGGTATTATTCTTTTCTTTAAATTTTTATTATAATTTATTGTGATAATAATAAAGTTGTTGTAAATGTAGTTAAACTACTAGCTCATTGAAAGACATTGCATATTGGACATACATTTTCAATTGATTTTGTGATATTATCATTATTTTTGAAGATAATTATAGTAGAAAATACAGTTGATTCATTCACTAAATTATTATTCTAAAAGGTAATTGAAAAACATTTAAAAACAATGAATATAAAATAAATGTGTAAATTAGCATAATATGCCTTTGTAATTAATGTTGACTTATTTAGAATAAGAATTGGTTACTTTATATATATAAGTATATAACTTTTGGGTATTCATATTAATTTTAATATCAAATATGTATGTAAGTTTTTATTTGGCAACATTGCAGGAACAGTATATCTTTTGTTTAATAAATTAAATAGATAGATAATAATAATTTTTCAAATCCATATAAACTATATAAAATTTTAAAGTATAATAATTGTTGAATATGTCTATACTTGTTATGCTTTTATAAAAATCTAGAATCATTGACTTGAAAATTGAGATATCAACCTTAAGGAATCACCCTGTTCTCTTTCAATTTCTAATTAGTCCTTTGGTTTAAGGATTTATATTTATTTATCTATAAATTATATAATCTTCATGTCTTTACATATAAAAATATTTAGTTAATTTTTAAAATAAAATTTCACTCAAAATATAGCATTTTTTATTATGTACTTATTATTAAAAAATCTAGGCAGGATCCAATCTTGTACACACAAAATAAGAATAAAATTGTTTTGTTTGGTCAAAAGTCAAGATTAATTTTAAGTTTTATAAAGTAATTAATGCATCATACTTTATTGTGAAGCTTGATGCTTTTTTAGTAGCTCCCCTCGAACCGATTTCTAAATTCAATTAATTACAACCACTATAGTCACACATATGTCAAGCATCTAATAGTATCTATATAAACTAGTTGAGAGAATTCAACAAGTGGCGTAGAGATTAGTAAGTAAGGAATGTTAGCTCCTTTAGAATATACACTTATTTATAATAGAATTTGGACCAATTAGTAATTTAGTTTAGATGTAATTCTAATTTTAATTAAAATTTAATTGACATTGTAGTTTAATTATAGTAGTCAAATAAGATTCAATATCTTATATTGGTCCCTATCTGTGAAGTATCTTATATTTAAGCATAAAGTTTCTCAGATTTTACAATCAACTTTAACTTAATTAAAATTACTTTTTCTCTTCTCAATTGTTCTTTATGTGTAATCTATTTTGTTTGTTAAATATATTATCAATAGATATAAAATTTAACCCTAACTCATATTTAGGATTAGCTTTAATTTATCTTTAATTTTTCTAGTAATGCATTATAACTATCCAAATATTAGGAATGTCAAAGTAATTTCATTTTTTCTATAATTCAATCTTTTCATCTTCTTTAATTTATTTTAATTCCTTAATTAAATAATTTATATCCATGGATTAAGATTGGTATTTAGTAATCCATCATGATAACATAAATATTTTGAATGTTAAAATAATTTTGACTAACCTTTTGTGCATAATGTTTGTATAATTAAAAGTTTTCCATACAATATTCTAATTAGATATAGAGTATGAAATTAATGTCTATTTTATTTGATTTTAATCATATCAGTTATCTACTATAAGTAATTGATTATATTAATGACATTTGAAAACTATTCTTCAAAGTGTCATTCTGCTTTAGTCAAGGATTTTCTGAAATAATATTAATTAAAAACAACAAAACATTTTTCTTGATCACTTTAGGATGATGAATACTATAATAATCATTTAACTATCTCCACATAGTTCATGTATATCTAATTACTATTGATTGAGCTACCATTAATAAAGATAGATTATAAGCAGTATCAAAACATATTACTCCCTATACAAGATGCTTCAGAAATCTAAGCCAAATGATTACTTATACAATCATTATAATGAAATTTAACATAAACATACAATGAAAGTTCCAAATAAAATTCTCAAATTAGATCATTTTGTTAAACTTGTTCTTTAACAAGTACCATATGTTTATTTAAGTATCACTATACCTTAGTCTATAACATTGATTATTTCTTTAAATAGGAAGAAATATAACATATGTTAGTCCTTTTATGCTTTATTGATTTCCAAGTTTAACAATATAATGACTAAGAAATAAGAATAACTTAGAGATAACACATAAATATAATATGAAAATTTATAATTATATTCTTTAAGGACATGGTTATAGTTTATAGAAGTTTAATAATATATTTAAAACTCATAAAAGATTAACTTATGACAAACTAGTGGAAAGGATTAATTAATAAGTTACAATTGAAAAAAAAGTTCTTAAAAGATGAATTTTATGTGATAAATAAAGACCTAAAGCAAATCCTTAAAAGTGGTGGATTATACTTATGCTACATAAATAAGAAATAAGGAATATCAATTTATATAAAATAAAAATAAATTAGATAATTAAATGATGGTTCGTCATCTAGAGTAGACCATTTTGTTATTGAAAATTGAATATGGAGATTCTTATTTCATATGATTGGGCCTCTAGAATTTTATGAGTCAATTAAAGATAGCATATACTGAGTGGTTCAGCCTGATTCTGGTTAAGTTGAACGTTTTCGCTTGGATCCATGAAGATGATCAATATTGATTCTGAAACACCTGCAAAACAATGAAGGCACGCCGGGGGTTGG
>JANVCQ010000005.1:19867578-19880462 GCA_025531925.1 Erythroxylum plowmanianum | reverse complement strand
TATAATAGCTATTGTCTCATTCAGAGACGGTAGGTCTTGTTTTCCCAAAATCTGCACCCTTACAGCATCAAATTCCATGTTTAAACCTGCCAAAAAAATCATAAATACGATTCTTTTCCACAAAATGTTTTAAAATTGCTGCATCTTGACTACAACTCATTTGGATACATTGATAATGATCTATCTCCTGCCACAAGCTTTGCAAGAGATTCAAATATTCAATGACAGTCTGAGTCTCCTGTTTAGCTGCTGAAATTTTCGTCCTTACCTCATAGATTTGTGCAGCATCATTGTCTTTGGAATAAGTCTGCCGAATAGCTTCCCATATCTCCTTGGCAGTTCCTAGGAGCATGCATGTGTCACTAATTTCTGGCAGCATTGAGTTCTATAGCCAAGACATAACCATGGAGTCTTACTCATCCCATGCCGCAAATTTTGGATCATCCTGTGAAGGACTAGTACCCAATAAATGACTCAATTTTCCTCTCCCCTTCAAGAATGTGCGGACAAGTTGTGACCACTTTAAATAGTTCTTCCCGTTCAATCGGTGTGCAGCTTGAATATTCTGCAAATCTCCAGGTATAGCAGCAGCAGTACTCTCGACAGAATGGCTGATGATTTCAGCCGAATTATTAGGTGATTCTGACATGATTGATTCGGTAGAACTAAGAAAAGGAGCAGGAAAAAGAAGTGATAAGGCTAGGATGTTGAAGAGAGATAGTGGAGAAAAGATTCTCGGTCAGTATGACCAGAGAAAAAATCAGAGCTTTTAGAAAAAAAGAGCCAATAGCTCTGATACCATGTGAAATACTAGCAGAGAAGAAATAATCTCATTCTCATGTGTTATAGGTTACAGCAATAGTCAATATATATACAATTGCCTATACTAAATAAAGTATCAGATTTCCTAAGATACATGGAAATCTGTATCTTATCCTAATCCCTAGAAATCAGGGATTTACATGATTTCTATAGCTATACAATCTACTAGATAATACTGCATGATTCTACGTAATCTGCATGGATAATACTACATGATTCTACACAATCCGACAATCTGGATAAATATTGGTTATCTCCTTTTTCAGGTACAAATACTGGCTTATATGCACACAATCTCATCAAACGGTGTGTGGATATTTTACTGGATAGCAAATGTGTACCTGACCCAGTTGAAGTACTTGATAAAGCTGTTGCACTTACACAATGTCCTGGTTCTTGTACAGCTCTGATTACTTATTTTGATGGTGAGGTAGGATTCTAGCAGAAGATTTCATATCATTTGTTACAACTTTGCTATTCAACTGAGTTTACATGCTTTGAAAGAAGAATTGGACCAAATCACTATTTAATAAGCAATAAGTTTCGTGTTTTCATATTTTTCTAGGTTTATTTTTCGAAAGGAATTGGAAGTTTTGAGAGATATCAATTCAATGCACTCAACAACTTTGTTCCTGGGTTATAAATTTCATAGTCCAGATACTACACAATTTCTGTGATCGAAATTTATGTGGTGGTTCTTGGAAGATCCTGTTTCATACCAGGCACATGCATGAAATAATTATGTTAATAACCATCCATGCAATCTCATGTGAATACAATAACTTGTGAGGTATATCTATATTCAATATGTATGCTCTAGTGTTCAAAAGGGTATGAAGCAAATTCCTCCATTCTAAAGACAGTAAGATTGAGTTGTAATTTGCAACTTATGTATCCTTCTAGGATCCATGTTAGTGCCAATGAACGGCTTGTTGGGCTGGCAGGAGATATTTTTAGAGGTTAAGAAACATTTGGTCAATTTAGCTGATATAATTCCGATTTCCCAAAGAATAGTTGTGGATTTTCAATTTAGCTGATATAACTCCTGTTTCCAAAAGAATGGTTGTGGATTGTTGAAGAGTTTAGATTTTCAGTACTTACTACTGTTACTACTATCATATGTATTCTATATTCTTATATCTTATATAGGAATAATACTCCTATAGTTAATGTTATCTATAATCTATTCCATTATATTATCATTGGTTTGTATAGAATTATATGCAGATAGGCCTATGTTCTGGTTTTTGTATCTAGATCTCGGTGTAGGTCTTATGGCTGAGTGACCTTAAACATTTCTTTTGTAATGTGGAAACCCGCAATTACTATCTTTGAAAGTGCTTTGGATAAATTCATGGGTGCACATGATAGTCCCGCTAAGCATATGATGTGATAAATCACTTGACAAGTTGGCGATTCAAAGTCAAGAGATGAGATTAGCCCAAGTGGTCATTAGGGCCTCTCACATAATGCAAATCCAGCCCACCTTGAACACTTGAAAAATAGTTGAAAAGCCTGCAACTCAAGACTTTTAGTACTTGAAGACACTTGGGGAATCCCACACAACAGCTGAACCACCCCTAAAGGGCAAAAATATTGAATGTGTACATTTTCCCTCTTTCTCTTTACTTTTTCTTTCACATGTATGAAAACTTATTTTCACATGATATAGATAGATTCTGTCTGGAAATCCTAATGAACCTAAAACAACGATAATTATTGCTGTAATATGCAACTCTAGTTTATTTTTAACCTAAGGAACCACCACCATTGTTGGAATCTACTGCCAAATGACCACACTGCTGGTGCAATCACTGCTTAAGCCTCGTTGTCTCTACGTTTCACAATAGATGTTGGAATCTAACGCCTGCTAGCATTAGTGTTAGAATCACCGTGATTGTCTCATCTTCCTTCATCTTCTATCTTACCACTGCTATCGGAGTCTGTCATTGATGTTTCATCTTCCTTCTTCCTCATTAATGCAGTTGGAATCTACTGTTGATGCCTTTGTTCTGTCTCCCAATGCTTTTGGAATCTACCACTTGTGCCTCTATTATACTTCCCAGCACTTTTGAAATTTATTGTTGATGCCCACCATTGCTAGAATCTAGCTAGTTAATTGTTTTTCCTCTCTTCCAACTTTGGCCCTTCAACCAATATTCTCTATTACTAGGTTCCATCGCTAGCATTAGAACAACAAAATAAATTTCTGAAAAATAGGGATTTATGTGTGTGTGTGTGTGTGTGTGTGTGTGTGTGTGTGTGTGTGTGTGTGGGAGAGATAGATAGATGCTGCAAATCCTTATACTAATTTTTGATTTGATTGTCTTTCATTTCTATGGTGACTTGGTGTAGTAATTGAAATTGCAAATTGAATAAGCAGTATTGACAATAGCTTGAAAGGAGGGTTAGTGAATAATCTTAATTATTCAGTGTTTAGTATCAATATTGTGTATCCTACATATTGTGTATCTTGTATAAAAATATTACTCTTGCAGTGAAATATTCAATTTATTCTATTTTGGTTTATGATTATATTTTCTATTATCATAAAAAAATGAGTCAAACCTCATTAATAACATTCCTATGTATCACGATCTTTGTATTCTAGGATGTAGACTGATAACTGAACCACGTTAAACCTCATGTACATCCTTCCCCCTCTCTTTTGTCCTTTTAGTTTCTCATTATATCATGAGACAAGTGATTAAATCTAAAGATTATGAAGAAAGATGCAATAGCTTTTATTAGAGAAGTTGGGGGTGTTAAACAAAATTTGAAATCCTTTGGCATGAGTATACAAAGAATTCTAAGGAGACTGGATGACTATTATGGTGTTTTTGTTAAGAATATTCGAGAGAGGTCGACTTTGAGGCTGAGAGATGGGATTCTTATCCAGGCGAAGGGAAGAGAGGAAGACTAGATTGAGAATCTTGGTGTTAGGAGCAGTTGAATGCCCAATAGAAGCTGCTGGCTTAGCTTGATAGAGTCTTAAGAAAAGTTCCATGTATAGGGACCTCATCAGGGATCTCACAATAGATGGCACTCTAGCTTGAATTGCAAACCGTTTTTGACCTTCTGTCCATTCAGTACAAATATGCTGATTTAGAATTAATTGTATTAATGGTAGGATTTAGAGGTAATAAATGTAATATTCTTACTTTTTGGTTGCAAGGCAATTTATAACCTCTCCTGTCATTTGTTGTCATCAGGCACTCCGAGTGGATAATATTGGAGACTCAGGCTTTCTGATAATACGAAACAGCACTGTCTACAAGAGGTCTTCTGCCATGGTCCATGAATTTAACTTTCCATTGCGGATTGAGAGGGGAGATGATCCCAGTCAACTCTCAGAGGTATTATGCTCCTTAATTGTCCAAATTAACATTTTGCTTTTTCTCTCTTAAATCTTAACCAGAATGTAAAGTTTTAATTTTCTCACAACAGAAAATCTACAGAATATTATCCAAGTTTTAGCTTCTCCATCTTTGTTGATTCAACTATACAAGACAAGCCGTGGCGAGAATAGATCAAAACTTCTGTGCATGTACAGACATTCTCTCATAAATAGCTTATGCAGTGAATCTACCGTAGCCATCGAGTGCTGCTCTTCACTGCATCTTGGGACTTTTTATGCACGTAACCCTTGCTATATTTTAGTTGAAGTCCTGATGTTATTACCAAATGATTCAAGATTTTAGGTTCTCTTATGTGAGGAATTGGTGTAGGAATTAGGAGATTAAAATTTTAAATTGTTCCTTTCTTGGGAGTTTGTTTTATGTTGCAAAATCACACTATACCTTTGAGTTTTAGGACATGATGTCATTGTAAGCAAAGCTTCCGGCAAACTTTTCATCTTTCTCTGCGTTTCTAATTCACAAAATTTCTGTTCTTCCACTTGATTTCGGTACTCCTTACCCTGCTCTTCATCACAAACATTCACATTCTCTCTCTTTCCAAGTAAAGCAGTACTTTCAACTTAAAATCTTGTTCTTGAGTACTATATATACTTGTTTACAATTATGCATTCATTGCCAATTTATTTAAGTATTTTGCATACAGTACGAATTGAATGTTGATAGGTAGAAACCATTTTCCATACGGTAGAGATCCACGAGACTAAATTTGCAAGTTTAGAAAGTTTATCCTTAGGTAGAAAGAAGGGGAGCTGATGGATGGGTTGTGCATGATGTTGTACCAATTTTTTGCTGACATGCCGTAGTGCCCTAATCTGGGGATGATTCTGTATAATTGTGCTTAATATTTTTGTTCCAGAGATACAAAATTGATCTGGATGAGGGCGACATCATCATCACCGCTACTAAGGGTCTTTTTGACAATCTTTATGAACAAGAAATATGTTCAATAGTCTCTTTGTCACTGCAAGCTGGTTTGAGATTGCAGGTATGAACTCTCAATATCATGTTCCCGAGAATAACGCCTAAGATTGGCTGTCAAACTCAAACTTGCTTTATTTTCATTATCTGTTTAACTAATTGTCTTGATTCTGAAAGCTAAGGTTATTTGTTATTATGCATTAGGAAGTTGCAGAATTGCTGGCCACAAGAGCACAAGAAATTGGGAAGTCTGCTACTGCGAGGACTCCATTTGCAGATATAGCCCAGGCAGCTGGTTACGTGGGATATACCGGTGGCAAGCTTGACGATGTCACTGTCATTGTCTCTTTATTACAGAAACAAAACGAGTCTGTCTCAAACTTATTATTCTAAGATTGGTTGTGTAAAAATCTTCCTCCTGTATATATTGGAGACTCAATAAACAATGCCGTTAAGCGCTCAACATAGATGTCATTGGATTATGATGATGAGTAGCACGTATAGATTACTTAGCGCCTCTTTGTGTAAAAATCACAAGGTAATTCGTTTGCATTAAAAATTTTCTGAAAATGTACAAGATAAACCCCAAACATCAAAATTGAGTATGCTTACAAGGACATCTTTATTTTCATCTGGGACTTCAAGTATAAAAGGAGATAAAAGAAACGCCAAAAATGCATAAAACAAGGTATGATTTTAGTGTCCACCATATGAAGGAGCAGGGAGAAAAGGAAATGGTGCAACAGAAGCATATGCAACAGGTGGGCGTGGTGGTGCTTGTTTGACAGAAGTACATGACCCTTTCTTCGACATCTGGTTGTCACTTCTGCTGTCTTGGATTTTGGATTCTTCCCAAGAAGACGATACCTCGTCTTTTAATTGCTCTTCTGCTGGCAATTGCTCATCATCCAACTTCCGGTGAAGTAGTAGCCCAGACATGAAGACAGGAAGATACAGAAGGCTTGCATAGAACATCCTCTTCGCCCTCCGCATTGTTCGCTCTCGATAGAATGAAAATGCTGAAGCACTTATTGCCAGGGTCAGCAGTGATGACTCAAAACAAAACCACCCAGACGCCACACCCCCTAAAATGACATAGGTCAGAATACAGGGAGCATCCAGTACCGTCATATATGAATATTGGATATTGATCCTTTGTGATCATCTTGGCATCTAATGCCCTACAAGTTGTACTTACGTTCATCACAAACACACATCTGTATACATACATGTATCAAAGGCTGAACACAGAGAAAGACCCCTCCTCCGAGTTGCCACATTTTCCTATTCCATGCTAACTAACTCATGTTGGCATAAATTCTTAAATTCAATTAAATTTAAAAGAATTAGCTGCTAAATTAATTACTTATACCAACTCTTGCAATTACTTTATTCTTATACTTTAAGCCTCTTCATACTTCGCCAATCAATTGTTTAATGTACCATTATCAATTACTTATTGGTAAGTGTTAATCATTAACTGCTATTCTAAATTAGTAGGTAATTATAATTATTAAAATCCTATAATATTAAAGTTATCTTTTCACACTCCTTTCTTTTATATGTATACAGTATGAAGATGAACCTTTCATCAGTATATGTCATCAAATTCTCCTATATTTTTTCTAGTTAATTTTTTCCCCTTTACCATTCGGCTTTCCCTTTTCCCTTTTAATTGCATTCACTTCTATATTTGCATACTCCATTAAATTTCATAAATATAAAGATGGAGGATGCAATGCATACCAATACAAGCTATAATATCAACGAACAATTTATCCTCTTATATTCTTTTTGCTAAATATTTATATTCTAATATATACACACACACAAATATATAGATATTGAAATAGCTACAAAATCTTATTTATCTTCTAATTATTAAACATTGCTTAATACAATGCTTTTCTTCTAGTCACATGTTTGTTAACGTTATTAATTTGTGTTTTTTATTGTGAAATTTCTTTTATTTTTTATAGCACATATCTCCCTTAAGCATTTTGCTATTAATTTCTGTTTATATCTCTTTTATCTGAAAATATTTACTTCTATTTACTTAATCTTTCCTTTTGTAAATTAAAGTTTAGATGAAAATATTTTAATAATATTTTGATATTTTAAATTGAATATATTATTATAATATTTTCTTTTAAATATATTTTAATATAAAATTTTATAAGAAATAGCATTATAAAATATTTAATATTATTTTGAAAATATCAGTTCAATGAAATAATATCATATTTACTAGTTAATGAGCTCAGAAATTAAACCAAGCAGGACCATAAAATGAAGTACACATTCAATCAGAATATGGAGCAAACTAGATAACTTAAGTAGAAACAACAGTTACCATATCAGTGAATTATATATGTTCGTGCATGAGGTTTTTTTTAAATTGATGCAACTGCGTAATAAAATGAATGTTTTGTAAGTTATGAGAGCAGGAAAAACTAACAGAAGAAGGCCAAGTAAAGAAACAATTTACAGAGATAAGAAAGAAGGGCTTTTCCAGAAAAAACAACTTACAGTCGTAGGCTAAAAAACCTAATGGAACCAGATACAAACAGTTCCTCAAAGCCACAGCAGCAGTCCTCTGGCCAGAAGCATCAGCAAGAGAGAACATCTTAAACCTGAACTTATAACAGATTATAGAAACATTGTAAATAAGAAGAAACGCTGAGGAAATGACTTCGGAGATCTTGGATAATCATTCACACACACAAATATCTCACTTCCCAGCCAATTTTCAACATCAAATTGCCTTGATCCCCATATCAACATCATTATACACTTTTGTTTTCATTTATTTAATTAGGAAAGTTTGTTCCAGCATCCTAGCAATGTTAATTCTGTCTATTAACCGAGACAACTAGATGAAAACTAAATGACAAATAGAAAAGGAAAAAAATTAATTAATTTCAGACATGATTCCTTTCATTAGCAGCATATCCACATACCCTCCAGCGGCATAATCATTGCGACAAATATATGCAAGGGCCATAAAATGGGGTATTTGCCAAAAGTAGAGAGCAGCAGGAAGAAGCATTGCATTGAGTGAAACCTGGCCAGCAGCTGCAGCCCAGCTGAAAATCAAGAACAGATTATAAACCATTGAGCCGATACAATCGAACAGTGTGTGTACTCTTTATTTAAAGTAGTTGTTCATGATGAGTAATTGTACGTCAAGAAAGCATATTTGACAAATACTTGGACCAGTGACTAAATATAACATCAACATCGTTCCACTCAATGAAATTTATAATCCTTTTTTAAGAGGAAAGCATGCTCATATCACTTCTTATATCTCTAAACTCACAAATGACTAAATTCGATCTTTAAGCAAGAAAGATCATAATGTACCGAATGACAAGACTGGTAATATTACAGAGTTAGTTGATCAATAAGGCCCCGGCCTCTCTTTAAAGACTTCGCTAAGCCTTTGACATAGAGGTTGTGACAATTCAATTGTTTCATAAAGCTAACATGTTCATAATAGCTTCATAAAGCTAACATGTTCATAATAGCAGTCTATGTGAACACTCTCTTGGAATTTGGGATGAAAATATCTAAACAAGGGACTTAGGAAGACAAATAGATAGAAGTCAGTTTTATAACTATCTATCTGAGGAAATTGAGAGAATACTGAGCGAAATTAATACTAGTGGACCGAATTACCCAAGCAAGGGTGGAACTGCACCAACCACAGCCCCAACCCATGTGTTGACTGGATGAATCTGCTTCAATGGTGTATAGACAAAGGCATAGAGAATAAGATTAGAAGCACCAAGCCCAGCTGCCAACATATTAGCCTGCAACAATCTAATCTATGAGACCAACATAAATCATTATGCTTGAATCTGATTAAGCATAAAGGAACAATAGTTATCATCACCTTGCTAGCAAGTATAGTGGTGCCAGTCAAACCAGCAAATGATGCCCAGTAAACTGCATGAGGTACTGTAAGTCGCCCTGAAGGCAGTGGTCTGTTTCTCGTACGTTTCATTTTGGCATCATTCTTGATCTCAAACACCTAATAACATGGAACAAGCAATAGATGAGTTGATAAGTCAAATCTACGAATCCATGGTTTCAAGGAAAACCGATGTATTAATCTGCACCAACTACTTGAAAGAGCAAGCTAGATATTCCAAAAATGAGCACTAGAATTAGAAAAATGCATCTCTTCATCTATACAGCAGTGACAATAAACCCAGATGTCCAAAGGTCTTTAGTTTAGATTTTTGTTTTCTCAAGCTTCCTTTTAAGTAAAGCAAGAAGAAAGGAAAGGAAGTCGTGTGATCAGAGGTTAAAAGCATTTTTCAGATAAGGGAACACACGCTTCCATATGGTAGAGTTAAACATCTTTCAAATGCAAACAGACAGTCTCCAGCAAAAAGCCCTTGAATCTCAAAATGACTAAGAAAATTGCTATGGATCATGACACTAAGCGAACATCGTCTGCATAAAAGATTGCTCCTATCATCCTTAACCTTGCTTCGAGGGATTAAAGTCTCACCTGCTCTAATTTTTCAAAAGTCATTCACCAAAAATATAGCTTGGGTTTTGAAGTCCAGCGTATCGAAATATATCGAAATGGATATAAAATTTGAGAAATTGCAAAAGAAAAGGGGTGAGAGGGTGGGGTACCTGATTGAAGGAGTTAGCAGAAGCAGCAACCAACATAGTACCAGCACAAGTGTAACAAAGCCCTGCTATATCAACAACCCCATTTCCACTCCCAATAACATACCCTGTTCCAGATGTTGCAACCACTAGCATACTGAAACAGAAACAGAAGACATATTTCAATTCAGGAATAAGATAAGAGAAGATGGAGAAGAAAGATGAAGGACCTGAGGCGGGCTTTGGAAAGCTCCCAATAGCAGCGACCGTAGTGGACAGCAGAAGCCAAGATGGATGGTAGGCGGACGGCGGAGGAAGGAGGAGGAGAGGATAAGGGGGAGGAGAGTGGTGGAATTGCATTGGCGGTGGAGTAATTGCTAACATGGTAATAATGAGAAGAAGGCGAGCGATTAACAGATTTAGATGAGAAACTCCTCCAAAGAGATTGGGAGTTTCTCCACATCATTTCATTGAGATTCAAATCACGAAACCACAGATCACGCAACACCCTTCTTCCTCTTGCCTCAATTTCACACCTGTATTTCTCCCAATTAGAGACTCTGGTAAATTGAAATACTTGGCAGTTGGCATAGTAATTACTGGGATGAATTACCGAATAAGGGCTCATTTAATAAAGGCCCCTTTTTGTTCTCAACTCGGCCCATTGTAAAATAAGGGCCTTTACTGAGCTATAATAACGTAAAATTATAGGATAAAAGACATTACTTAATTAGTTAAAATCATATTTCTGTACTAATATTTAATATGTAATATAAAATTTATTAATTATTCTAAAATAATAACAAATTAATTTTTCATTATAATTTTATATACCTGTCAAAATCAAAATCTAGGCAACAAACTTAAAAAACTTGAGTTACGCTTCAAGGTACATAAAAGTTCGGTTCATAAAGTTGCTTCAAAGTAGGTGCGACCATCTCCACCTATTTGTCCAAATATGATTGAAAGAATAAAATTGAAGATCCTTTAAACTCAATAGGTTGAAGGTGCTCCGGAGTGAAACTTTTATGTCTCTTAATTTCATATAATTCAGTTACTGCTTGAACATATTTTCAAATATAAAAGAAGGATCAATTGTCATTTAAAAATAAAGTAGGAAAGTACAATTTTCCGCTACCAAAAATTTGATATGTATTGTTTGATGCATATAAATTAAAACCTTATTTAATTATTGAAGTTATTAACCAAATTATTATAGAGTAAAACCCACGATTAAATAAATTTATTTACGAGGTGTTTGGAAACTTTTAAATTAAATTTATTAACGAATGAGATTCAATTACATTAATGAGATTGAATTAAATTCAATTTACACTATTTGAAACAAACCTAGTAATATTAGAAATGAATTTAATTACACTGTTTGGAACACAATCAAAATGAATTCAATTATTTTATATGACATTTTTCCCTTTACTAAAAAATAATCTTATTAAATAATAAACATTCATACTTACATAAAGCAAGTTGTAAACATCAATTTCATTATAAGTGATATTATCAAAAAAGTTCATTGTTAAAATAAAAAGAAAAAATTGATTGCAAATGACATTAGGTTATACCGAGCTATGAAGACAATATAAAACTATTATAATTTGGAAGCTTAAAAATGCATGAACGAGCAGTAGTTCTTTTGTATTGACAACTACATAGCACTATAAATTTTTGAAATTTCACTCCAAATTATATAATATCATAACAAATTTAACATGTCTTCCTGTGATAAAGAGACATAAGATCGTTATATCAGAAAATTAAATAAAAAACATTCATACTTGCATAGAACAAGTTATATCATCTATAAAGTTCCACACTTAAATAAAGCAAGCTATAAAAACCTAACACCAACCCATCTTCCTAGACAACTAATCTAAACGTAGTTCAACTGGACATGCAAAAACACACCAATAAAGTTAGGAAGCTCTACAAGTCAATCAACTGCATCCAAGAGAACACATCCTTCCAATCCTAATTCTTTCATTGCGTCAAATATTTCCTCATCTTTTCTAACAAAAGGGTTTGTGGCTACAATAGCTTGTGCAATTTCTTTCATTGCATTGGACATAACTTGTAATTCTGAAGAAATTTCATCTTCCACTTGTGCTTTTTTCTTTTCTTACCCATGTAGGATGACTTCGACACTGAAGGAGTTGATGATGAGGGAGCTTGAGTTGTTGGTGTTGTTGGAGTATTCTCGCTCTCAAAATGGATGAAAACTCTCTAAATGAACCCTATTATTTGCTTGCATATTGTCAATGTCTTCAATATTCGTATCCCATCTTTCCTTTTCCCATCTTTGAACCTTCTCCTTTGCACTTTCAACTTCAGATCCAGTAGCTCTATCTTTCTCATAGATCTCACAAACAAGGTCCAAATTAGGTAAAGACTTCCCTCTAATATGTTTCACCTTTTCATTAACCTATCAATCAAAATATAAGAAACTATGTCAACAAACTTCATGCATAAAAAATAATACAAATATAAAAAATTTAACTAGGTAAGTATTAAATAAAATACCCGTATCAAACTTTGTCACACCTCTGGAACAACTTCAAATGTCTTGGTAACATCATTTTATCCAATTCCACTTTTGCCATCAAGAAATATTGTCAAATGCATTTCTTCCCTTAAAGTTCTCAAGCGATTTACAATTTTGCTCCGATTAATCTTAACCCTAAACTTTTCATTAATTTCCTTTATTACCTCTCTATATGCACCAACACTAAAATTTCTATCCTCCTTTTAACCTTTATTTTTTTTCTCCCCAAGAACTTGAAGCATGTACTTATCCATTTTATAATTCCACCTAAAATATCCATCAGCTTTTTTTCATCATAATTCACCTCTACGTCCATCATGTCACCTATTTTTTCCAAACACAATCCAACACATATACTATTATTAATCTTACTTTTCTCAAAAGCATAAACAAACACAAAATTTTTAAAGACAATTACATTCAAAGGATGAACAATCATGTTTACAAGTGGTGTAGCGCCCTCTCACCGCAGGGTACACACCGGGACGCCCGTGGGTCGTTCCGACGCATATCCCACAGTGAAGAAGTGCTACGATCGA
>JANVCQ010000005.1:19847833-19867478 GCA_025531925.1 Erythroxylum plowmanianum | reverse complement strand
CATCCAATTATACCCGGAATTATTCATGAATGCATGTACAATTATTTTCATGTGCAATAACCATGTATAAGTATGTAACAATCTATGCATGAACATGTAAAATGCATCCCTAACTCTCATTAGTCACTTACATTTACCATTCTACCCTTCCCACTAGTAATGAGATGTTACACCACTACTCGTCGACAAGCCCAAAAACACAAAGAATGGAGAGAAGTCATGAGAGCATAATTAGATGCTTTACTGCGAAACAAAACATGGGAATTGGTTCCTAAGGATCATATGAAAAATGTAGTTGCTTGTAAATGGCTTTATAAGATCAAATGCAAACCAAATGGGTCGATCGATCGATACAAAGCACGTCTTGTTGCCAAAGGGTTCACTCAATGCCCAGGCTTTAATTATCATTCTACCTTCATTCCTGTGGTGAAACCAACGACAATTTGTGTGGTCTTGTCTCTTGCTATTCAACATAACTGGGTACTTCGCCAACTTGATGTAAACAATGTTTTTCTTCATGGCGATCTTGATGAAGAGGTCTACATGTCACAACCTCCAGGTTTTGAGTCACCTGAATTCCCCGATTATGTACGTCAACTTTGCAAAGCTATATATGGCCTTAAATAAGCACCTTTAGCTTGGTACACAACTCTTACTAATTATTTGAAGACCCTTGGGTTTGAAAAATCCAATTCAGATCCATCTCTGTTTATATTGCGTTTTGGCAATGTTAACATTTTTGCTCTCGTATATGTCGACGACATCATCATGACTGGTAGCAATGAATTTGTGGTTAATCAGGTGATTTCTTCTGTTGCTCGTCATTTTTCTATCAAAGATCTCGGTCAATTACATTACTTTTTGGGTATTGAAGTTCTTAGATGTGCTAATGGGTTGATTTTATCTCAAGCCAATTAAATTAATGAATTGTTGACTGATGAAAATATGCATGAATGCAAAGCTACAAAAACACCTATGAGCACCACCGTTATACTACGGCTCCATGATGGCTCTTCTCCAAGTGACGCAACTTGATATCACTGAGTGTTCGGTAAACTTCAATATTTATATTTCACTAGGCCAGACATGAGCTTTTATGTCAATAAGCTGTATAGTTCATGCATGCACTGTCGGATTTACACTAGACAGCACTAAAGCGAGTCCTACGCTACCTACGCGGCACCTCTCAATATGACTTATGTCTATTTCGCAACTAAGGTTTCCAGCTTTCCATGTACTCGGATACTGATTGGGCTAGAGATGTTGATGATCGTAACTCAACCTCGGGTCACATTCTATTCTTTGGTATAAATCCTATCAGCTGGTCTTCCAAAAAACAACCAACAGTGGCACGGTCTTCCACCAAGGCTGAGTTTAAAGCAGTTGCCAATGCTGTATCTGAGGTCACGTGGGTCAAATACTTACTGCTTGAGTTGGGTGTTGCCTTGCCAATTCCACCCACTATATACTACAACAATGTTAGTGTTTTGTATCTCAGCAAAAATCTGGTAATTCACAGCTGAATGAAGCATGTGACTGTTGACTTCCATTATGCTCGTAATCAAGTACATAATAAGGACCTTTGTGTAGTTCGTGTTCATGCAATGGATCAATTGGCTGATGTCCTTACCAAACCGCTACCGAAAATGGCGCTCGATCGTAATTTCCCCAAGTTTGGAATTGTTCCAACTACCCAGCTTGAGGAGGCGTAAAGGTGTATGAGTATTGACCCTTATTGGTACCACAGCATCTGGTATTTGACCATGTCAATTGTTGCTATACCAGAATCTGCAGTAGTTTAACATCTTAGCTGTTTAGATTTTTTATACTGATTATTCTTCTTGAGATTAGGAGCTTCATGTACAGGTTTGTTACTGCCTAATTGTATTTAAACGTCTGCTTAGTGATTGAATGAGATACGATAGAATTCTTTTCACTCTTGTTCTTTATACTTACCCGTTCTAGAAAGTTGCTGAGGTCTGATTATCGTCATTCTAATGAATTTATTAGTGTTAATGACAGTCCAAAATACATTGATGAACTATTGAAAGTTAGTGCTCACTACGACAAGTCACTAGTATTTCCTTTTAACATTTTTCAACACACGTAATATGTAATCGTTATGTATGATATTATTTTGGAGCATACAACGGTCAACTACAGAAGGAGGAAAAAGAAAAAGACAAGGAAGTAACCCCTAAAATTTTGGCCACTTCTCTAAGCCTGAGCAGAAAGGAGTTTATAGTATTGTATGACATCATGCATCAAGGATTTTACTCTCGTAAACCGCTCCAAACCCACATGAACTAAACCGATGGTTCCTGTAAGGATTTTGGAGATTCAACCAAGAAAAGCTTGTCATTGTCTCTAATCACCTCTATAGAGTCTATTTCTGCACCTCCTTCATCTGTTACCATGAGGTTTGTTGTATCCATCCCGAATTTTTCTCCTAGAAAAAGCACCAAACTGTTATTTGAAAAAAAAAAGACAAATCCAAGCAAGAAGTATATATTTTCCCACAAAAAATACCTGCGGTTATCTTTACTTCTTCTAGCGAGCTAGGCAACCTTATTAATCTTCCGGGTTCCATGCAACAAGACTGTCTACGAACCTCAGGATGACCTCTGTATATGCTCACTCGTATGGGATAGCTTTCATTGTTGGTTTTAACCATGGAGATACCTTCTTGTTCTGCTTCATGTCTTTTTAACAGCATTTCGTTAGCTGATATGACTTCAGGAATTGTAATCCGATGTCCAATTTCTCTCTTCTGCAACATTTCATTTAATGCTGTCGAAGAAAACCCGTAGGTGTTTGTTTGATCACTGACATCTGCGCCATTCATCACCAGTAAATTGACCATGTCTGTATAGTTCTCTGTCATTGATATTTGGATTGCTGTTTTTCCATGTCGATCCTTGGAATCCACATTTAAACCATGTTTCAAGAGCTCCTCCATCATAACTAAATCATTACGTTTCGCAGCCGTACACAATAGATCACCAGCAACATTTGGGTCAGAAGCGGTGGCGAATTGATAAAGAACCCTGAAAACAGAATGGTGATTTGAAGCCATGGCCTCCCATAAGGCTGTGTTACCATTAACATCTGAAAAGAATTTATATCTAAAGTAATTAAGTAGTGATCAGAAACAACTGTAAGAGAAGGAAATTATGGATGTAAATTTGTGTCTGTGCTACCTCTTGAATGGATGTTGCATCCATGCTTAAGTAGAACTGCTACACACTCTTCATGCCCTTTGGACGCTGCTACGTGCTGATGAAGAACGCAATTAAATTAAAGAGAACTCATCTTATTACATTCTATCGAGTTTTAGCTAATCAAATCTTGAACAAGATTTGGGCAAAGATAATGTCTCGCGTAGTTCAGACAAAAAGTTTCAAATACCAGAGGGGTTCGTCCATTGGTGTCAGCAATGTCAGGATTCAATTTTGCATTGAGTAGGGCTTCAAGAAAAGAGGCATTTCCTGTGCTTGCTACATTAAGCAAGTTGACTGACATGTTTGGATCATTTTCTTCTCCATCCTCCTCAAAAAGAAAATCTCCAATTTTCAAGTTCTTGATGTTTCTGTGATGCTGTATAATTATTGCAACATATTTTTATATATGTGGGAGAAAAGAGCGTTGAAATACCCTCAATTAAAAAATTAGAAAGCAACCTGAAGGAAGTTCTTAATGAGAGCAACATAATCTTCATGTTTGGCCTTAACTTCCATGAGAGCACTGGTTTTAATGCTGAGGAGTTGTGATAGCGTCCGAGTTCGATATGTATAACTTTGAGGTCTGCAACAAATTGCACCAACTTCTCCAAACATGTCTCCAAATTGGAGTATTCCAACAACGAACTCTTTTTCCATGTCATCATGATCCACAATCTCGATTTCTCCTGAAACAATTATGTAAACATCATCTGGTGCTTCATTTAGCATAACAACATCTTCTCTTGGAGGAATGTATTCGGCCTTCATCTTGGTCACCTGCATGGGTACTTTTTGTGTATTAGAATCCAAATCTAGTATCTATTGTAACATCAAGTACACATTTGATACATACCAGAGGCAGCATTGTGTCCCTTGAGAGACCGTCAAAAAGATAGACCCTTTGAACAGTTGGCAGGAACAAATGCTGACCGATACTTTTGCAAATGGATTTTGGGAGTTGTTCGATCAGATGATTCTGGTTCAAGCTCTCAGCCTTGTATCTCAAGCACATGTAAGCCAATATCTGGTCTTTAAGTCTTGGAGGCAACCGGTTTCTACTTACAAAACTTGATGCTGCTTCTATGCTATTCCTCTGCGTCCCGGCGTTAGCAAACATATGCAAATTCCAAATAAACTCCTCATGTCTATATTAATATAAACATATTAGGCAATGCTAATTGCTTGGGGTAGACGTCTACAGACACTCTTAAGCTTTGATTCATAGGATGAGGAACGTTCCACTTGCCTGATGGTTATTCGGAATTATTGCATAGGAAAGTAAACACGAGCTGTGTTTTTTGTCACCGCATTTAGAATTTCATTAGGCGCACATGTCATATGTAAAATATGAGATTGTTCCATTAATTTTTATTCAATTACTTTCAGGTTTATTCAATAAACAGTTGAGACGCTAATTATACAATAAATAAACAAGATTGCAATGATCTCGACTTTAGGATTATCTTAAAATTAATTCATTAAAAAACTATAAGAAAAAGAAAAGAAAATGTAAGTGAATTCTATAAGAAAAAATTAAAATTTTATTTAATTTACGAAAATCTAAAACTAAGGAAACAAGAGTAGTGGTACTGGTACTGTTACTTACAAAGTCCATGGTGCGCCGAGTTCCTTCAACAACAAGATTAGTCATGTTACCAATAATATAAGCAGTAAGTCCGAGGTTAAAAAGCATGTAGAAAGTGATAAAGATCATTTCCGTGGTGTTCTCGGCGTGGAGATCACCGTATCCGACGGTAGTCATGGTGGTGATTGACCAGTACATAGCCGAAATGTATATGATCCAAATGCTTGTGTCTTCTACATTTGGGAACTTTGTTGTTATCCATGTCTTTCCTTTATGTGGTAATCTGTCGGCTAGCAAATAATACAGGCATCCAGCGCAATGCACTGTAAATAGTGTCACCTGCAAGATTAAACATTATTTTATTTTATTTTAATTAATTACATGGACATATATGAGTGTATGTTATGTGCTTGTGTAATGACTCACACATAGCAGCCTAGCGCTGCGAACCCAGAAATAGCTAAATCTGATATCCTTCTCAAGCCTGCCAAAATAAGATTGGTGGTGTCAGTTGAAACACTAAAATTGTGAGTAACCCGATGGACTCAATTCCATTTCGACTACCTAGTGAAGAACTGCTTCACTCTGCGGAGACGCCAAAATCTAAGCATGCCCAAGAGAGAGTAGGAGAGGCCAATTGTCTTCCTTCCAGTTAACAAGTAGCCCAATGCCACGAATGGGATAGTGGAAGCCACATCCATTAAGAACCACGTGGAAAGATATCTGTTTTATATTAGTTAAAAAGTCAATTTACTTGGCCTATGCTTTGTATTAATACCCCAATCAACTAACCTTGTGGCAATCCTTTTTCTGTCACTAACTAGTAGCTGAGTTTGCCTGTCAATGTACGCAACAAAGAAGGTTAAAAGTATATCAATGGCGAAAAATAGGTTGACCACGTTGTCTGCAATATATAGTCCTGATTTTTGTAGAATCCCATTCCCATGAAGAAATGCCATCTCAAATGGATAAACCCACGCAGAGTAGATGACCAAAAGCACCATTAATGTCTCCCACCACCTGCATTGCATTACCAACTATTTATGCACAAGCACAACACATTTCACACTGCGTTTTACGTTGATTTTACAGAATATATTTTGTTTATAAATTCCAATATGTCTCGCCAACAAACAAATTAATAGATCAATATACTATAGCATTGCCTAAATATTAACACGGACTTATGTAAGTCAATGTTGAATAAACTACTGTCGTGAGCTCTTCTATTCTAGGCAAGCATCCCAATGTAATTTGATTAATATCATTTGCTAGCAACTTTTGAATGCAGCAAAACAAAAGCTATATACATACGTATACAAATATGTGTGAGATCTTTCAGATTTATGATCGACTATCAGTGGTTTTTTTAACGGAAAGAGGGAAAAGGTCTCCGGATAAAGAGCTTTTCATAAATCATTTTAGTTCCTACCAAGTTGCAATAGCACTAGCAGAAACATGGAATTCCAAATATGTATAGAAATAGTCAAATACCTGTATCTTGAATCCATGGGAGAAATGATCCATCCTTTAGAGGTGATAAAATTCTGGTTGTAGTCGGAAACACCAAGAGGTGGCAGAATGATCTTGGACAGGCGAGATAGAGACAAAGCCTCGTCAGGTTCCTCGGGATGTTGTGAAGTTTCTGTCCCTCTTTGTCGTTGGCTTTCCCAACCATAAGGTGATAACTTCAGTAACGTCATTCTATTCAACTCCAAGAAACAGTTTTACAGATGATATGCTGCGAGAAGATAGAGAAATTGTAGATGAGTATAGAGAAGTCAGTATACAAAAAGAAGTGAAGAAGAAACGAGTTTGCTTCGTGAAATTAATTTGTGGGTGTAATGGTGGGTATGGTGGTCCTTATAGAAATGCAGTCAAATCAGTAGTAGAGTGCCCTCTGTCCTCGTCAACTCAACAATGGAATGAGGAGGTAGCACACCTGCATGATTGATCTGACATATTGATGCTTTTGTGATAAGGTCTTAAAAAGAAAAAAAATAAATCTACCAGAGATTGTGGGGCTTTCAAAATTTGGCCTCGTGTGCCTGAGTTTTGAGGACTATAATAATCTACCATTCTCAACTATCATCCCCTCTACTTCTTCATGTATAAATATCTCAATGTTATATCAAGCTTACACTGAATTTGTCTAGCTCAAGAGATAATCATGTCCCCATATTCCATCTGTTCTCCTGAGCACTCAAGCTGTAATCCATCTTTTCATTGTTAGCAACTACATAGGAATTAAAGTCGCGTTAGACAAAAAAACAATAGACGCAAATTTAAATTATTATTATTTACTTGTAATTAAATATGAATCTTTTTTACCGATAACCAGTAACTATTTAATGATGATGGCTCACTTATCCCATCAATAATGCGCTAATTAACACAAGAGAGTATATACCTTGTGTGTTAATAAGATGGCAAATAATTAATATCAATGTTTAGTAAAAAAAATTATATTTTCCCACGACATCCTTTTCTAAAATAGGATTGCAAATTTTCCATTTGACACACAATTCCAAATGCGTAATAGCTCCTTTTCATATATCAAAATATATAATTAATATGTGGATATGGCTCAAGAGAGATCTTGCTAGAATCTACAGGTCATACAACCTAGAGACTGAGAGTTCCAACTTCCAACCAACCTGCAATTCAATTTGAAATGAATATATCTGCTGAAACCCCCTCACCCAGTAAAAGTAAAGACTCTGATTCTCTTCGTAATAGGGCGAGCACGTACAACCTTACATGTGCAGTCGGGTGGAACTTAATCTACGACCCAAGCAGACCAATGCTTGGTCTTTCTCTTTACTCATTTGCCATTGTCTTCGCGGAAGAAATTTCCCTTTCTTTTTGTTTTGTTTTACTTTCCTGATTTAATTTTATATTATTTTTTATTACTTCAATGACGTCATATAATGAAACCTTGTTTTTTTTTGCTAATCTGGTGATGTAATTCGTAAAATATAAAGAATAAAGTAGCTTTTTCTCTTTAATTTCCAGTATAATCATTTAAAAAGTTAGAAATTTTGCAAACAATATTGAAATTTAATATGAGAGAGAAATTTGAGATTTAATATAATTTTTAAAATATGGTAACGCATAACAAATATAGATGCTACTATGCCATAACAAATTAACTTAAAAGGATAAATATTCAAATGAAGGCAAAATCAACCAACATTCAAAGCACACTCCGTACATCTATTCCTTTTGAAGGCAAAACTAACCAACATTCAAAGCACACTCCGTACATCTATTCCTTTTAAATTTTATTTTAACAGTTCTTGATGATCACAGAAAGGAGATTTGCTATTTTTGCCTGCATTAGTGATTTCCGATTCAGAACTGCTGTCTAACGACGTGACTCCTCCTCTCTTCTCGCGCATCTAGATCACTTAGATAGTTCTGATGAGGTAAGAATTTGGCATCTATCAATCTTATCTTTGTTCAAAGAAACTTAGACAGAAAATAAAACATGGAAACAAGCTAGAATTCAATACTTGAGTTTCTTACCTGTAACGTAAGTGGCAACAATGTGTGTTTCTCTCCACTTCCATAAACGTAGTCGCAGCTGGATAGCACTTCGAGTCCCCTAATACTACTTCTACTTGCTGCTGTTCATTATAGTTTGTTGACGTTAATTAAATAATGAATACCCGAGGACAATACTTATCCTTCTCATCGTCGAGTTGGTCGTCGTCGTCATTGTTGTTAACAATTGTCGTCGTTTTCCGTTGTGTCCATGCGTACAGAATTGGGGCTTGTGAATATTGCACGAGCTTTCCTTTGGGCAACTCCTGCTCCGTTATTAACGTGGGGTCTGACCTTAAGATACCGTATTTTGTCCGATTCGCTTTTACTTCCACTTACTCTATTTTACTAATAACCCATTTTCAATCTTGTTCCGTTCAATCTTAGCCATATATTTAAATAGGGTTAAAATTGGATGAGTGGAACAAATGATCTGTTCTCTTGTTTGTAGGAGAGAATTTACTGATATATGTTATATGCTCGTTAGGAATTAAATATTATTTACTTTGAGTTTTGCAGAGTTTTAATTTAATTTCTTTTGATTTTTAACAAATTTATAACATTTCAATAATAATACAAGTAAAAAGAAAAGAATGGATTAGGAAGTTAACTTTGGGTATTGAAACATAAGAATATATTTTTAAAAAAATTATAAAAAGATCCCCAAAGCCTAAGTTTTAAAGTGAGCATGGTTTTTTAATTCATATTTAAATTAATTTAATTTTAGAACATTACTTTGCTATTAAAAACCTTTAACTCAATTTCTTGAATTGTAAAACCTGTACTAAAGGTTGCCATTCTAAATATTATTCTATGAAGAGATTACTCTATTTACAATTTAATTTACATTATTCTTGTATCTATGAAATATGTAAACTCAAAACAACGCTTGAAAGAATGAAAATTTTCTGAAATGATTTTTTAAAGATATTAAAGATATTTTTTTTTCTGAAAGAAGTTCTATGTAATAATTTTGTAAGAAAGAGTTATACTAAAAGAGAACAGCCCATTACTAACTGAAATTTCAATAATTATTTAATATATAATATTTATAATCTATAGATATTTATAGAATTTTATGAATATGTTTGTGGTTTTAGTCATAAATTAAAAGCTATGCTATATGATATCAAGGGGTTACAACCTTTGAATATTCATTGCAGAACAATTTAATTCAGATTGATTTATAGTAATACATTAGCAATTGACATTATTAAATAGAAAAAATATATTATTGTTATGATGATTTACTTTGATAATTTAACAAATAAATTTGATTTTAATTTCATATGAACCATATGTGAAGTAAAGCATATACAAATTTTAAGCCTTCACTTGATAATAATCTTCAAGTCACCTTTGCAATCTTAGATAATTCTGGTAGCACTATTAATGTTTAAACACGTGTTTTGCTTTGTTATGCAACTCATGACTTTTGAATCTATTGAGATTAAGATAATATGAATTCAAATATGATATTTATTTTAAGGTTATACAATTTAAATAATGTCACTAATATCCTTTTTAATCTAAATGTGAATTGTTGTTCTAAAGAATTCTTAAGATGGGATGGATTGAAATTTTTTAAAAGTTTAAGAAAAATTATAAAATGAATAATTGCAAGACTAAAAAGAAATGCCATTTATATGGTACATTAATTAAACCAATAACAATATCAAGAATTATTCCTTGACTCTTTAGTTGTGAAAGAGTGGTTTATTCCCTTTGGTTTTAATCGCCTAATTAACAGACTAACTCCTCTAAACTCTATACATTTTCACATTCCTTTTCTAATCTTGTATCCTAACTTAATACACTTCTTTATTTATCATCCAAACATGCTTCGATGCTTTTGAAACTTCAAATTGAACACTTTAATCATCTTCATTAAGCTACCTTCTCTTTAATATGAGATAATGATAATTTGAGGTTAAATAAAATTATGATACATTTAATATTTGGTTTATTTTTCACATATAGGAAAATATTATTTACAAATATTTTATTACATATAAAAGGGCATAAACCTCCTTGATTTGATAAATTTTCTCTTTTTTTTTGACAAGAAAACTTTGTGATATGCAATATGATAGAAACATATGTTGAGTAAAACATTTCCCCTAAGCATGTGTATGTCATATAAGAACTATTCTAATTTTTATCCATATATATCAAATATTTAGGATGAGTGTGTTTTATGAAAAAGTTTTAAGATATATAATCAATAAAATGTGTCTAATAGAATATTTAAGATACATAGTCGATAAAGTGTTTTTTATGACTTGTTTATAGTATAAATGAAATGATCGATCATGAATTTCAAATTTAATCTCTATAAGATAGCACAAAATATAAATTAACACATTAAAATATCTAAAATGAGTTAATATCTAAAGTAAGTACATTACTGTCAAATCTCAAATCAGTACATCAAGTCATCAAATGTTCATCAAAAGTCGTCAAATGTTAATATGGCCACATATTTCTTAAATCTTCTCATATGTCTCATATTCTATCTTTCGTCTTATCACATATATACTTCTCCTACTTTTTAGCATCATTAATTTCACTATAGTGGTGGTAGAAGAAGAAACTGATTCTCCAATGATTTCCTCGGTGTAATGTATCTCCTTAATGACGTTATTCTAAAAATCATTGAAGTAGTCTTGGGAGTGGTAGCATTATCATAAATACGACTAATCTATTTCTCCTTTTGATCCAAACATGCATCTATGGGCTCTTAGGAACTAGTCACCTATCCAGTGGGTGTCTCTTTATTGTAATCATCATAATCAAACTCCTCGTCATTGGCCTCAGGCTCCTCTAGATGTACTAAGCTCTTTTTAAGATCTCATACAAAGTTTTTCAACAATTTGATGCTCATATTGGCCAAAGAAAGAAAATTGAAAAACGTAAATATGTTGTAGGCTTAACAGTCATATTGCTTACAAAAATGTTAGAGAATAGGAGTTAGAAGCATGTTATAAGGAATATTGGCATTCAATTGTTTCATAGATTGGAAGTGATCCATTAAATTAGAAAAAAATTCAAGGTTTATTCTTAATATCTATGATTCTAGACAAGAATTAGGTATCAATATCTATAAAGTTTTTCTTATAGCCAATCTTAATTACTAAGTTAGAAGATACAAGGTGATGGTAAAATTTTGGGGTGTTAGAGAGGGATTTATAATCTAATAGAATGAGTCCTAGACATCTTAGGATTTTAAGAATAATTTTCTCTTTCTTAGTAGGAATATAGGGTTGTCTAAGAGGACAAATATATTAAACTTGGTGACTAAATATATGATGTTAAAATCAAATTATTCTTTAAGCTATAATAAATTTGGAACGCATGTTACCTAAACTGAATATTATACGTTAGGATGTTTACATACCCTTGCCTAATTAAGTATCATATCAAACATGATTCTAAAATGAGAGTATAATCATAGGGGTGGTTCTTCTAATAGTGACTTTACATGTACATACTTCTCCACGAAATGATATGAGTGAATAATATAGAAAGCCAGCCTAAGTGCTTGTTTGATTAAGCTTTTGGAGGATGAATAAGCACTTTTTTTTACCGTAAAAGCTGTTTTTAAAAAAACTGAGTGTTTGACTGTAAAATCCAAAAGCACTTTTTTCATATAAATGACTTTTTTGGAATCTAAAATACAGCTTTTTGAGAATCTCAAATTTAGAACTTTTCAGAAAAGCATTTTTTTCAAGTAGATTTTTCAGATCAATTAATGAGTTTATTTTTTAGTCCCATTTACTCTTATATTTTATACATAATTCCCACAATTCTCACAAACATATTTTTACGTTTATTTTGATATTTATATAATATTATTTGATTTTTATATATTTTAATATTTATTTTTTATATTAGTATTACTTATATTATAATCCATATAAAAGATTTGGTTAGATATAATTTTATTTATGTTTCATATGGTTTAAAATTATATAATAATTAATATATTGTTCTTTGCATATTATTTAATATATTTTAAATAATTTTTATATGCATAAATAATTTTTATTACAAAATGAAATATAGTTAAAATTAGAAATATTTTTATTTTTACGTTGTCAAACAGTCTATTGTATGAAACTCTTTCAAAAAGCTCTTTTTTAAATGACAGCCAAACAAACAACTGACTTCTTAGAAAAGCTCTATTAACAAAAGTTCTACTGACAAAAGTTCTTCTGATATAAGCCTATCCAAACAGGTACTAATTAAGTAGTGGTGATAGAGACTTATGCTTACAAGATATGTTAAAAAGACTATTTTTTTTAACAATTTGGGTAAGTTTTAAATTTTTTTAATGGATTAGAATAAGGTTTGAAAATGAGGTTTAAGAAATCAACCTATAGAAATCAAGTAAAATAAGCAAACTCCATGACCAATTTGTCCCTTTTACCTTTCAATATTGTAAATAATCCAATTTCTTTAAAAACTATAATTAAAGGAAATACTAATTACTATAAAGAAGTAGGAAAGAAATCCTTACCAATTTGATGAAATTTCACTTGTATTAATGTTTTAATTTCAATAAAGATTTGAAAGAAAACGTCTTTTTATAGACATACTGTACTGCTCTAAAGGGACCCATAAAGAAGTGGTGGCTTTGGTGTCTTAAAAGATTAAGACAAATTAATATGATTAAATGCAAGCATGAAAACAAATATCACTTAAGTACTTGATATTACTAAACTAGTGACATTGATAATGGTAATGTTAGAAGTACACATTGCCCCTTTAGAGGAATAGTTAGTAACCTTAGTGTCTTTCTTATATACCTTGACTTATTTTTATCTTATAATGAATTATGACACCAAATGTTACAAGCAAAAGTTTAAGTGTGCGGATGTTGATAGGTATAAATTATACTATATTTTGATAGATGTTTAAGTGTACTTTTGAGTATCTCTTAGATGATTATCATGTAAATAAGCTTAGAATTATGTTATTATTAGTGTTTGTTTACATTCTAAGTGTTTGTGTGGTTTTGAGCATGATTTGAATCTTAATTTTATGTTTCAAGAGCTAGGTGATGTGTGTTTGAGTGTATGGAAACAGGAAATTGAAGAAAAGAGAAGAATTGGAAGCATGAAAGTAGGTCATGATCATGACTGCTTATCATGATCATGACAGAGAACCCAGACAATAATTCTAGTTAATTTTAGCTTTTCCAGCACGTGACTCTTTTTGTAATTTTCACATTTTAATGTTATTTTTGGAACCAAATTAAGTGGGTAAACCCTATAAAGAACCTTAGAAGCCTTAAGAACTATTTAAGAACATAAAACAATAAAAAAAAGAGCAGCCTTCATCTTACTAAATTGAGATTTATCCAAGGAAGATCAAAAGGAGCATCAGTTGTCCAACATTTTCTAGATTTGCAGTTTCAGCTCCAAATTAAGTTTTTCTTTCTTTCATTTTGTTATTTTCGTTAAACTTAATGTGTGAACTGGATTGGAAGATGTTATACACATTAATAATGTTTGAATTCCATATTAGGATTTGTTCTTGACTTATTTTGTAACTTGAAAATTTTTTATGTTTTGGATTTTGTGATATTTGTGTTTGCTTATACTTTGATAACAAATAGAGAGAGTAACTCGATAGTAATCTGATTTGGTTGGATAATGAGAGTTAACAACCTAATAAGTCACACAAATATTAAATTAATGATCATACGAAGAGAGATCTTGTGTGAGAACTCGATTATCCAATAAATTGCTTAAGACCTAATTGAAAAAGTTAAGTTGTTTTGTTAATTAAGAGATTACAAATCTAGAATTTCATTATCAATTAGAGATTATTAATTGGGGTTAAATGATTGGATCTTGAGAGACAATAATCAAACCTTTTGGAAATCTAAGATTGATACCAAATTGAATAAAAAATGGTTAAGGGAGCAAAATGATGATAGAATGAATCCTATACTTTCATACTTGATCATCCTTATTTTATTGTGATAGATCAATTGTTAAGTGGTTTAGTGCTTAATTTTATTTGATTATATAATTTTTGAATTTTATTTTATCTTAAATATTATTTCATAACTTTATACAAAGTTAGGTTCATTTAGTTTAAGTTAATTCCTTGTGGGATCAACACCTCAATTACTACAAGTTTATGATCTATATACTTATGGAATATTAAGGGTTTTACATTAGGTAAAGCTTGCTCAAAAGGAAGGTTGACTGTTGTCTACTTCATTTTGATGTCCAAGGACAACTATTATTTTCCATCTCTTCTAACAAGTTGTATGTCGGTTGCATTGTTGGTCTTGTAATTCCTTGATGATAGGTGTTAAACTTTGGCCTCATAAAGTCCAAAAGATTCCTTTGCTCTCTGTGATATATTTCCTCCATCATTGTTCTTTTTATCTTTTCGTGACATTTAAATTTTTGGATTCCTCATCCTTACCTTATGATGTCCAAATTGAGTGTCTTTTACTTTGCAACTAAAAACTTCCTTTTCTTGTCTTTTTTAAATTAAATTTCTTGTGATTGGGCACCATAATCACAAGAAATGGTGAAAATGCCTAAGAACAAAGGAATTCAACTAGTACTAAACTAATTTCCTCAACAATGGAACCAAAAACTTATTGAGCAAGTTTGACCTATATGAAACCCTCAATATCTGCAAGTATACGAATCGTAACTTGTAGTATTAAATGTGTAGATCCTATGAGGAAATAACAAAAACTAAGTTAACCTAAATTTGTCTAAAGTTGTGAAATATGATTTGGGTGAAAATAAAATATAAAACACAATCAAATAAAATTGAATACTTAATCACTTAACAATTGAGTTGCCATAATAAAATCAGGATGATCAAGTATAAAAGCCTAGGACTATTTCTATCATTATTTTGCTCCTTTAAACACTATTGATTCAATTGAGTGTCGATTCCATATTTTTGAAGGGTTTAATTATTCTCTCTTAAGGCATAATCGTTTAATCCTAATTGATTAACCATAATTGATTACGAAATTTCATATTTTGCAATCTCTCGATTCACAAAAACAACCTAACATTTTTAATTAGTTCTTAAGTGATTTATTAAATAATTAAGTTTTCATACAAGATCTCTCCTCATATGATTATCAATTTGATATTTGCATGACTTATCATGAAGTTAACTCTTATTGTACAACCTAATTAGAATACTTTTAACTCACTCTCTTGATTTATTGTCAAAGTACTAGCAAACATAAATATCATAACACCCTAACATTGTATTGAAATCAACAATGATTAAGTCACATAATAACTCAAGAACAAATCCTAATCTAAAAATTAAAACATTATAAATGTGTATAGCATCTTTAATCTCAGTTCATACATCAAGTGAACATTTTCAATTAGTTCTTAAGTTAGACTGGTCTGGAAATGCTGGAACAATTGGAACTCTCTAATGCTCCCTTTTTGATCTTCCATGCCTTTTCTTGAATTTGGTAAGATGGAGATTGCTCTTTTCTGGAGTCTTTATGTTCTTTTATAGTTCTTTATACTTCTAGGATTCTTTCTAAGATTTACCCACTTAATTTAGTTCAAAAAATAGCCCAAAAATGTCAAAATTACAAAGACCTGTGTGTTGGAAAAATTGAAATTCACTGGAATTGCTGTCTACACTCTCAATCACGATTATGACAATCAAGTCATGATCATGCCCTTCAATCTTCTTCATTATTCAATTTCCTAGTTTTCTTCACTAACAAACACATTAAATACCCCTTGAAACACAAAATTATGATCCAATTCTTGCTGTAAACCAAACAAATACTTAGAATACATACAAACATTAACAGTAACATAATTATAAGCCTATATACATGATAATCATCTAATAAACACTTAAAAACACACTTAATATAGTATAATTTACATATATCAATGTTGACAAAGGGTAATTCATCAAGTTCTTTCACTAAAAAATCTTGCAGGAATCTTTTTAGATCTAGGGCCTCTAAAGTCTTATGGTGTAAACTTGAATCTCTCCAAGAAGTGTGGCTAACTATTAATGGTAAGCTACACATCAAAGATAGATTTCATAATACAACCTCCATCTTTACCACTTGTGCTTATTATCATCAAACACTTGAAACTATTAACCATTTATACTTTTAATATGAGTATATAATACCAATTTGGAGATTTATTATAGGGATAAATATTCTCTCCTACTTAGTAAGTAATTAGACTAATATTGTACATCATTTTCGATTGAAAATGCAAAGAGGAGTCTACCAAGTTTAGAATCTCCTTCGACACTACCATATATTTAATTAGAAAGAAAGGAATTTAAGAGAATTTTAATTTACACTAAGGCATAAACAACATCTTATGCATGAGATGATGGGTTACATTACTAAGCAAATGCTAATGGTTTTAATATCCTTAATATCTTAGTTTAGTTTTACTTGTTGCTTTATGTTATATTAACAACATATTGATTGTAATAACTCATTCTCCATATTGAGGGTTAGAGCTTTAGTTGTCACTAGGAATTCATGAAATGCATTTACACATGCATATTATTAGCATACACATATTCATTATGAATTATGAATTATGAATTTGTATGCATTGCAAGGAATGCATATGCACTCAATTGACTCAGTTCGGGATATGAAAAGATTAAAACGTTCATGATGTGAATTGTGAAACGTTTATGCCTTGAATTTTGGTTTGGTTGATTGCAAGGAGTGAATTTGAAATTAATTTATATAATTGTAAAATTGAGGAATTAAATGTACATTTGGTCTAGGAAAAATGCCAAATGGCAAGAAAAATTGATATATGGAAATTATAAGATTAAGCCTATAATTGAGTGACATTTGGCATTGATCACTGTGTGACAAATGGATTAGTAAGTTGATGACAATTTGCATATATGATTACATGACACAGGACATGGCTTTATTGGTGACATATGGCAACATATATGGAGGACATGCCTTTAAACATATGGAAAATTAATTGGATGACACATAGCACCTTAGGAGTAACGTTTCTGCAGTGTTGTTTTAGCCTAGCTGATTCTTCTTCTCTTCTCATATCTCATCACCAAAACTTGCTTCTATCTCCCCTTCTTGTGTTTTTCTTGAATCTATGCTAAATTATCACACCAAATACATTCTTTAACCATTCACAAAATAGCTAAAGACTGAGCTGATTGTTGTTTTATCATAGCTGAAAGTCATCTAATCCCACCTTAAATTTGTGATGATCTTACATGCATGGAGGGCTCGGTTAATTTGATGAATTGAGCTAAATTGGAAGCTAAATAAGTAAGTAAACTATTATTCTTTATGCAATGTTATAATAGAAAGATTATTATAATTGAATTAGGATAGATTGTGTATGATGTTGATGTTAAAGATGTGTTGGAAAATGGAGAATCAATGGATACTTTTTAGGTCTGTTTTTACATATACAAAAATGGTAGTATATGGAATGTTGTATGGATGATTTAATTTGGGATTTAAAGTATAAATGAAGGTGGATTCATGGTAAAGATACATGTTATTGAAGTGTTCTTGAATATGAAAAATTAGAGTTATAGGTCGAAATTCTAGTTTCACTTTTATCTTCCTCTTTCAATCTATTTTTACATATCTTTAGGGTATGAATTTTAAGAAACTCAAAGAATGAAAGTTGTAGATATAGGTCTTAACTTAACCTCTGTAAAAGTGGTTTGATAAAATAGTGACTAGAATGCTTGTTTTACTAATACTACTTTTGCTAATACTGCCTGTGACAAACTCCTGTGCAAGAACCTTATATTATTTTCTGATTTTTGGGGACTTTAGAGCAAAAATTAGTCAAAGTATAAAACATGAAAATTATTATTGATGTTTATTAATGGTTTTATGAAACAGTTTGTCTAAAAAATATCTTGATAAGTTTATGTAGTTAATTCATGTCATTATCTAAAGAATGGACTGTTTTGTTGTGTTGAGTTCAAATATGGAAATTCTGATTTGTTAAAGGAATAAATGAGTTCTTTTAATGTAAATATGATCTTAAAGGACATGAGAAATGTGTATAAGGTATGGATGAATGAGCATTGAAGAACATGGGGTAATTATGAATGATAATTGGGTAAATGTATGACAATGTATTGCTGGAAAAAGTTTGGTGAATGTATAGATTTAGCTTGCTGAAATTTTAGATTTAAAGTAACAATTGTGTGTGTGATATAAAAGGTTTTTGATCATGAAAATGTTCAAGGATAAGAGTAAAATATGAGTTGTTAATCGTATAAAGATGTTTTTATGAATGCAAATGAGATCCAAAGAATATGAGTATGGTGAATTAGGTATGATTGAATATAACTTGAGGAACTTATGTGAATGTATAATACTATGAAAAGATTGGTGAATTTATGAATGATGAATGGAAAGTGATCAACTTTACTTAAGGCATAAACCTAATTGCAAACTAAATGATGTCCAAGTCATGATGTATAAATGATTTAGATTTGTGAATAAGGTTACATACCCGGAATTATCAATTGAGCATGCATTGAACATAACACATATACATGTGTATGATTGAGTACTTATTTAGTTAAACAAGTTAGTAATGTGTACATATGTGTGTATTGCATGATTTAGAAGCATAAATTGATCGAAAGCTTCCAGACATTGCCAGTTCATCGAGGTAATAGCTATTTGGAGCATACTGTGAGTTGACCTAGATGATCCTCAGTATAATTGAATTATTTTTGTCTAAATTTTAGTTACTGAATTGCTACTTATATAATTTTGATATTCTAGACATTGTTATTCCGAGGAGTTTGATATTGGGGAATGTATTGAAAGTGCTTACTGATTGTATGCGAATGGGGAAATGTGTACTCAACTATATGTTGAATGCCGGACTTAGATTTGATGATTGTGACAATTGACTGTGAACATTGAAAGAAAGTGATTGATAACATATTATATGAATGGTGTATTCCATCACATGATTATGCATGATTAGATAACAAAGTTTTGACTGGAGTGACCAACGTGAAAAGAGTTTAAAGCTTAGAATGTGCATAAAAAGCCACAGGCTCAACGATTAATAAGCCTAATATCTACAATGGGTACGGGACCATATCTCAAATGAGCCTGGTATCTATAACGAATACGGGATAGTTAAATAGGTGCTTGATCATAACAAAAGAAAAATAGAACATTACATGAAAATTTGGTTTCAGCAACCAAATTCTCAGCAACCATAGTAAAATGGTTGCTAATTATATACATTTTGCAACCAAA
>JANVCQ010000005.1:19828874-19844822 GCA_025531925.1 Erythroxylum plowmanianum | reverse complement strand
GTTGGCAAGAGAAGTCATGGCTCACAGGTCGGTCAGCTGGGATTTTTGGGGGATGACCTAGTTAGACTCTTTGTATTGGACTTCTTTTTGAGTGATGTATAAACAGCAAACAATGATAGATATGTAAATTACTGGTTTTGATGAAATGAGATGACGAAGAGTTATGGTTTCAAAAATTAGTAATTTTCATCTTGATGCTTTATGATTATGATGCCATGTGAGGTGTTATAGTGATTGTTCGTAGCTCACCCTTATCGTAAGATATGTATCGGAATGACCTACGGGCGTCCCGATGTATACCCTATGGTAAGGGGGCGCTACAATATCCCTCATTAGCTAATTCCTCCACAAGTACCTAGCTTATTTGGTGGTGTAATAATGGAAAAATACCAACTAGCACAAAATTTTCCTTAAAAATTTATAGTCAATGCAGATGATTTTTTTTTTCATTTTCAAATTTAACTTAGAGTGCTCTGCATAAAAGATTGTGGATATGGATCCATGAAATATTTAAGGTTGACCCCTATTTGTTAAGAAATGGAATGTTGACTACTCTCTAGATAGGACCAAACTAAATACTATACCTTTACGGCCAAATGCACATAGAGTACCACTGGAGTACTGATCTAGGAAAGGATTAAGCTATTATAAGTGTCTTTGAAAACCCTATAAGTCTTGATGAAAACAAGGTTATCCTGAAGCACATTGGGTTTGCCTATGTTTGTGTTAGGATATATCTGGTAAGGACCTATATGCTAATTGACGATTTTGTAAAAATTACTTATGAATGAAAACTAAAGAAAAGGAGGGAAAACTAAAGGAAAAGGAGGAGATGATGCTTTGGAGACTTAATGCACCAAAAAAATGACCAATACAAGAAGCAAAATGTCAAGACCTCTCCTCCTTTAGCGGAGGACCAAGGGTAAGAAACTTCTCATATGGGGAAAATAAGGAATATGGTTATAACAAAAAGACCTACCAAAAGTAGTAGACAAAGACACCCCAAAAAGGGGGAAAGGAAATTGTCCGATGGAGGAAGATTAAAATTAGTGTTATCAGTCTTAAGTAACCTCTCCACTTACTGGCTTTCTTACCTGGTATTACCAAAAGGAGTTATAAAATCCATAGTCAACTTCCCTAAGAGTGGAGCTGGTAACAAAATTAAAATTCCCAAGGTAAAATGGACTAAAATTTGTTTACCTAAACAAAATGGAGGTTTAGGTATCACATTTGCTTAAAGGATGAACAAATTTCTCTAACAAGGAGGCTATGGATACCATCCACTAATAGGAAGATTTATGGGTGAAGTGAGTTCATTCATACCTCTTAAAAACTGAAAGTATAGGGAGCATAAAATTGAAGCCCCTTCCATCCTAGATTATGAAGCAAAATCCTACTCATAAAGGATATAATCATATAATCAGAGATGGGTAGAATAACAATTTCTAGTTTGATAATTGGCATGATCAAAAACCCCTACACAAATTAGATGAACTCCTACACCTCAAAGATATCATCCGCAGTCCATACCAAAGTCAACGCTTTGATAATACATGATACTTGATACTGAACTTTCCACTCTACAAGGGGCTTGCAAAGTAGCACTAATAGCTTGCCTAAATACTCTCCCAACTGTAACAAGCAAGATTCCATCATATGGACTGAAGACAAATTGTTAAAGTTTACCACTAAGTCTTGCAAAATACTCTTGCTTGGCCTTTAGGACAAGAAAATATGGGCAAGATTGACATGGGATAAGACAATATGTCTTTCCCATCCCTTCATTTTGTGGTTGACTGCCTCCCTATTTGCTCTTTGCTTAGATGCACGGGAGGATTTAGATCACCTATATTTCAAAGTGTTGTTACAGGTCACCTCTTTAGAATCATATTCAGAACCTCTTTGAGATTTACCACTCTGTTAAAATAAAGGCTGGAACACTCTCTTAGGCTTCAAGCTTCTGGTTCTATGCAAAGGAAAGGAAACCAAAGTATATTTAACATAGCTTTGGAGCTTTGATTTACTTTATATGGAAGGCAAGGAGGAGGATCTTCTGTGTTGAAGCCACCAATATAGAGTCCATCTTACGGAGCCTAAAAGCCAAGAGTAAAACCAATACTAGTGCTTGGAACTTGCCTAGTCAAATGATGTATTAAGCAGTAGTTATAAATAGGTTTACAACATTAGCTCATTCCTAGCATGGCACTTGCTTGAAATGTGTTAAGCTTTCTTTTGTTTGATTCTGTAACTGACTAACTGGCAATTGCTTTCTCTCAATTCATTTCAGTTGACTTGTAAAAAAGAAAATGTAGGACCCGCTTTTTAAAAGAAACGAATTTGTGCTTTTCTAAATGATAAGATGCATCCCAACCCAATTTCATTCGTCAAGATATTCCTGTGCTCTCTCGCTCGGTTAAACTTTCTTTCTGTGGAGGAAAGAATAAATGACAATGGCGGCTTCTCCGTCTTCGTTATCGCTGCTTCAACCACTCTATTACAACAACAACAACAGCATCACTTCCTCACAACCACCACCACCACACTCCATTTCTTCTTCATCATTTGGGGTCTCAAATAGAAATAGAAACAGAAATGGAAAGCGCTTCGATTCTCCCACTTTCTCTTGCCTTTCTGTTGTAAGTTCAATCCCTCCTCCCTTTGGTTTTATATCTTTCTATGCTTGAATATAATTAACTTTTTATTATGATGGAAGCTCTATATTTGTATTTATTTATGGGTGTTATAAGTACTTCTGACAGAGATGCAACGTTTTGGAGTTTGATAACGGGAGACACTCCGTTCCTGTGGCTAACGAACCATCCTTCCCTAATTACATTGCTACTTACTCTTCCTCTTCTTCCAAAACCCTCTTTCAACCCTCTTTCCCCAGTACATCTGACACCAGGCTTCGCATTTTCTCGGGCACTGCAAATTATGGTCTTTCTCAGGTATTCTTCTATCCTATTTTTTTTCATCAATTAATTGATCATAACTTACTTATCCATATGTCTATCTATAGGAAATTGCTTGCTACATGGGTTTGGAGCTTGGCAGGATCAAAATTAAAAGGTTTGCTGACGGAGAGATTTATGTCCAGTTGCAAGAGAGTGTCAGAGGTTGTGATGTTTTTCTTGTCCAACCCACTTGCCCTCCTGCTAATGAGAATCTTATGGAGCTTCTCATTATGATTGATGCTTGTCGACGTGCTTCTGCCAAAAACATCACTGCTGTTATTCCTTATTTTGGGTATGCCAGGGCTGATAGAAAGGTGATTTTGCATTTTTTAACAAATTAGGTCCACATTTCTCCTTTCTGCTTCTAATGAGTGTTGATTAATTACTGTTTCAGACACAGGGCAGAGAATCCATTGCTGCTAAACTTGTGGCAAATCTGCTCACTGAAGCAGGGGCAAATCGTGTTCTTGCTTGTGATCTTCATTCTGGGCAATCCATGGGGTATTTTGACATACCTGTGGACCATGTATACGGTCAGGTGTGTAGTCTGTTCTTTCTGAAAAAAGTTCAATTCTTTTTTTTTTTTTTCCATGGAACAAGAATCAGTTTGCAGCAGCCTAGATGAATGGATGAATATTTAACTTCCACATTCAATTTTAACTTTGAACTTTTCTTTTTAAATTGATTATCAACACAGTTTTCGTTTTGGTTTCATCCTGAGCTTGTTATACATCTTATTAGACACTCAGTTGGTAAAAGCTCACTCATGATTTTTCACTGGTTATTGATATCCTCTCCTTATGCATCCCCAGCCTGTGATTCTTGATTACCTTGCAAGCAAGACCATATGTTCTGATGACTTGGTAGTGGTCTCTCCTGATGTTGGTGGTGTAGCGAGAGCACGTGCTTTTGCCAAGAAATTGTCTGATGCACCTTTGGCCATTGTGGACAAAAGGCGTCATGGTCACAATGTTGCAGAGGTAAAGTAGCAAATGCTTCTTTTTCCCATGATTCATTATGGTCTTCCTAGACGTTTGATATTTTCTTCTACTGATGAATTACGTTACTTGATAGGTTTTATTTTCTAATCTTTCTTTGGTGGTGATGATGGTGGTGGTGGTGTGAGTGTATGTGTGTCTGTGTGAGTGACTTGCATAGAGCTACACTCTTGGTAGATGCACACACGCACAAACACACGCACACACACTCTCTCTCTCTCTCCCTTGTTTCCTCCTTATCCTTTTCCTATTTTGGAGCATCGCATCATTTTCACTTGTATATTATATTTTCAACATGAAATTAATTATTGCAACTGATTTTGTCTTCCAGGTAATGAATTTGATTGGTGATGTTAAGGGAAAAGTTGCGGTCATGGTGGATGATATGATTGATACAGCTGGTGGGTTTTGCTTGAACTCTGGTTACTTGTTTGTTCATCTCTCCATGACATGATTGCCACTGTTGGTTGCTTGTTTATGAAATTTGTGAGCATAGTAGGAATTATGTGCAGAGGATCTTACTTAGTTTAGCAGTACTGTATTTGTGAGGATTTCTTCCATTTTAAGTTTTATCACGTAACGTTTTCACTGATATGAACTTTTCTATGTGTATGTGAGAATTCCTTCCATTTTAAGTTTTATCACATAACATTTTCACTTATGTAAACTTTTCTATGTGTTGGTTAGATTGTCTCAGGTGGATTCTTATTCTGATCAAGGCCTTTATTTTTACCTTAATGGTCATTTTTCTTTTTTAATTCCTTGTACTCTTAGGCAATATACTGAAGAGAAAAACTTCTTATCATGGAAATGATCTGATAAAAAGATTTGGTCAAACTTTGTTTGTCTATCTATTATTCAAATTAGCTAGAATTGGAACTCCAAGATTATTGGATATTTATCCATTATGTTTCACTTTTTGATTGGCTTCTTGCAGGGACTATTTCCAAAGGCGCAGCTTTACTACATCAAGAGGGGGCTAGGGAGGTTTATGCATGCAGTACGCATGCTGTTTTTAGGTAAGTGGATCTGTTATCAGCTACTTCTGTTGGAATCAGTTTGATGTTGAAAACTGTAATGCAGAATGCTGACCAATGACAACAAGTTTTTTCTGTCAAGTATTATGTCAAAGTAACGAATCATTGCTTCAGCCTTGGTTACTTTGAAAATTTCAGCTGTGTCTAGATAGCAATTCATGGTAAAACCAGAGTACCTTTTTCACTGTCTTTAACTACTCTACAATTAAAAGTCAACAGTAATGGTCTTCACCAAATGATGATTTGTTAACATCAATGGTAGATAATAATAGTGTTGGTGGTTATGGAAAATTTTATGAAACATTTATCTCTTGGAGGATGATTGAAGAGATCTGCTGCTAATTTTAGCAATGTTTATCGTTGTTGTCTATGCATATTTTCATTTGCTTTTTTAAATCTTTTTGCAGTCCACCTGCTATAGAGAGGTTATCTAGTGGACTTTTCCAAGAGGTCATAATAACAAATACAATTCCTGTGTTAGAGCAGAACTATTTTCCCCAACTCACAGTCTTGTCTGTAGCAAACCTCCTCGGCGAGACCATTTGGCGAGTGCATGATGACTGTTCCGTGAGTAGCATCTCTCAGTGAATCTGAAATGAAATACTGATTGAAAAAATTGATACGGTTATCTAAGTTGAGAAAAAGATCTCAACTGATTTGTATATTCACATTCTTCTTATAGACTGATGACATTGTATGAGCTTAGTTAAAATTTAAGAATTTGAATGACTGAGCAACAAATGTCAAAATGAATACCTGTTCAAATACATATTTTTCATATGCATGTTTACTCGTGAATATGAATGATGGATGAAAGGAAAAAGAATAGAAAGAGCCTTCTGTATTTTTTTCCCCTTTCCGTACAGTTTTGTCAAAACGAATCATCGTTGTTGAAAATCAAGATAATCTGTACATGGAACTTCTTTCATTATTTTTTTAGCATCAATTTGGAAGGCAAAATACACTAGATTCATTCTCAATGTTTCTTTACTTTTTCTGATTGTCAGGGTGGCTTTGAGCCCTACTCCAGCTTGGGCATTGACTGATCTATAGGAATACAACGGTTGTGAACCTCTCAAAGCTCCTAACAAAGATGCCATTTTTTTCTGTGTGGCTTAGTGTAATCGAAGTATAGGCAAAAATAGTGTTGTGGACGGTTAATTACGGTAGATGAGGCAGATTTTTGTTCCTTTTTTTTTTTTTTTTTCTGGTCAAAGGTATGTTCGTTAAATTTTGTGTCGAGAAAAATGATCTTAGGGTTTAAATTTGGTTTCAAAAATTTCCTTTTGTTATTTTGGTTTTAAGTTGAGGTAGGAAATTGAAAGAAGACTATGTATAATGTGTAATTTCACTTTGTTATACTCGCTCTGAAAGTACGGAGTGCTCATCTGATGCTTTTATGGTTGAACTGATGTACTTGCCTTCTAATACCCTCAAGTTTACGAGGCACCATAAGTACATTATAACAGTGGATGGAGGTGCAATTTCAGGAATGCACTTGGTGTTAGCGAATGCTTATTCATTCTTTCCATCACTAGTAGCATTGAACTGAGAGAAAAACACACCGAGTTCCAGCAATGGATGGATTTGGATGCAAACTTGACAAACTCGATCCTTCTATCTCCTTAGCTTATATAGTGCCAAGCTGTTCAACCTGTCTACCTTGATGAAGTTTGTCAATCTTGTATCATCCGCAACATCCTTACTAATATTGCTTAAGTGCTTGTTTGGATAGATTTATATTAGAAGAGTTTTTCTCAGTAAAGTTTCTTTTAGAAGAACTTTTCTAAGAAGTCAGTTGACTATTAATTAAAAAAATAACTTTTTAAAAAGAATTTCATACAGTAGACTGTTTGACAACATAAAAATAAAAAGTAATTTTATTAATTTTAACTATATTTTATTTTGTAATAAAAATTATTTATGCATACAACTATTATTTAAAGTATATTAAACAATATGTAAGACACAATATATTAATCATTATGTAATTTAAAACCATACGAAACATAAATAAAAATATATCTAACCAAATCTTTTATATGAATTATAACATAAGTAAAACTAATATAAAAATAAATATTAACACATATAAAAAGTCAAATAATATTATATAAATATTAAAATAAACATGAAGATGAGTTTGTGGATATTGTGAAAATTATGTGTAAAACATAAGGATAAAAGGAACTAAACAATAAGCTCACTAATTGATATGAAAAATTTACCTGAAAAAGTTCTTTTTTGATAAGTTCCAAATTTGAGTTTATTAAAAAGCTATATTTTGACTGCCAAAAAAGCTATATCTACTAAAAATGTGCTTTTTATTTTGCAGTCAAACATTTATTTTTTTAAAAAAATTTTACGGTAAAAAAGTACTTATTTACCCTTCAAAAGCTCAGGCACTAACTTACATCCTTATTGGAGTGTCAACATCTTTCCTTCATATAATTGTTACTCGAGTTCCGCTATATGGTTGAAATACTTCCCCTCTTTTAGCAATTGGGCGGGTCTCCAAAATGAAGCCTCTGTTTCAAAGCTGGTTGTGCTTTTACTTGTCATTTGGCTTGACCATCCTTATGTGACCCACCTTTGTGTTAGTATATTACGATACAAAGTCCAAGTTAAATTTATTTTGTGTTCTTTTTTGGGAAATACTAATGTTAATATTAGTATAACATTCAATATATGTATACATATTTAAGTACCTTTGTTTCACAAATAAAATATATTGACTAATATTTTTATTAAAATTTTTAAAATCTTACATTGCTTTGATCTTTGTGATTTAACATCAGAAATTGATAAAGGATATATTTATCATGATATCAAAGTAATATAGTTATTTACTTGTTAAAGTAGTGACCTTATATGAGTAAGTAGATGTTATTAGCATCATATGTGCTATCTTTTAGTTAAATGAATAATTCCTTTGCTTGATTTATTCTTTATAGTTGTTGCTTTAATTAAGGGTTATTACTAGTTTGTTAATATTGCTTCTAGAGTTAAGGAGTCTCTTTAGGATCATCATTGTATTTAATATTTGGTTTATCATTTAATAGAAGTTCAGTTGGTTTTCTAAACTCTTTATGGTATCAGAGTTAATACAACTCTTATGAGTCTAATCCTTTCCTTTCTTCCAACGCACAAACAACCTCACCATCTTCAATGGCTTCCACTACCTGACCTACTCTTATCAATACTGATAATCCAGACACTAACAATCATATTGTGTAGTTTAACCCATTATTACAATTGCCTACCAAACTACAAGGCAGTTCCAATTTCTCTACATGGAAGACTCAATTAACATTCCTTCTTGAAGGTCATGAATTGGCTGGGCATCTTGATGATTCTACACCTTGCCCCAAGAGGACAATCGCTCGTGCCAACACAACTGAAATCAACCCAATATATCCCCTTTAGGTTTGTCAAGACCACCTCATTCATCAAGCAATGATGGCCTCTGTTGATAGCACCCTTGCATCCACTGTAGCCAGTGCGTCTAATGCTGAGAAAGCATGGGACCTTCTTCATACCGCTTATGTAAATAAAATTCACACCTGAATTTACAGCTTACGAGATCAACTCAGTCATCACAAAGGACAACAAGCGTATTTATGAATATCTCCACCAAATCCACACCATTGCTGCTGAAATTGCTACTACAGGTTCTCCTGTTTCTGAGGCTAAACTCATAGTCAAAATTCTCAATAGACTTGGTTTTAATTTTCGTGAAGTATCTGCAGCAATTTGCAACAGTGGCATTCCGATTGAATATCCTGAACTCTACAAAAAGCTCCTTGACCATGAAATTTTTCTTAAATATCTAGAACGACAACGTTCATCTCCAATAATGGCTACTCCAACAGATAGAACCAACAACAATCAAAATACTTGACGCTCTAACAACAACAGCAACAACAAATCTTCGGCATGGCATCCTAACAGTAGGTACAATCAATAACTGCAATGGTACCAACAAAACAATAACATCTACAACAATGGTGTTCAATGCCAGTAATGCAATCGCCCTGGTCATATTGCCTCAGTATGCCGCTCCAAATCTTATAATCACCTTGAGACCAAGGTAAACTTTGTCACTGGACTTTAGTCACTGTAAACCCATGGGTTCTAGACATAGGTGCCACACATCACATTACCACTGAGTTGTATAATATGCCTGTGTACCACGACATGAAGTGACAATGGGAGATGTTAACAAAATAACAATTACTCACAATGGTTTAACTTACCTATATGCATCTAACTCTGTTTTTCATTTGTCTAATACTTTGTGTGCTCCTTAAATCAAACATAATTTAATTTTAGTTTCCAACTTTTGTAAAGATAATATAACTTCTGTGGAATTTTTTCCTCTGATTTCCTTATCAAGGATCTCATAACACAAACACCCCTGGTGCACGGTCAGAATGGAAATGGGTTGTATGAGTGACCAACTATCCTTTTATCACCTTCTGCTCAAACTCACACAATCTCCATAATGAACTCTGTTGAAACTTGGCACCATAGGCTTGACCATCCTCATTCTAGAATTTTAAAATCTGTTTTGCAAAATTTTATTGTTCTTATTTCAGTACTAGACAATTTAACATTTTGTAATTCTTGTTTATCCAATAAATCCCATTGATAACCATTTACTCGCCTTACTTTGTCAAGTTCCAAACCTCTTCAAACCATTTTTAGTAATTTATGGGGACCATCCCCTGTTGTTTCACTTGATAAAAAAATTATACTACTACATATTGGTTAATCAATACACAAAATATACATGGATCTACACACTACAAAATAAGAGCGCAATCAAAACAATTTTTTCAAAATTTTCTTCCTCTTATGGAAAAACATGTCAATTCCAAAATACTATCCTTCTACACTGATAGGGTGGTGAGTTTCAAAGTCTTAGTTCATACCTTAGTTCCAATGGCATCGAACACCTCATTACTCCTCCATACACTCCACAACAAGTTGCTCTTGCTAAATGATGCCACCACTGTATAATCGAAACCGCACACACATTAATTTATCAAGCCTCTTTGCCATCTAATCTTTGGACTTTTGCTTGTCACCATGCTGTATACTTCATTAACTGCCTACCCACATCCACCTTAAACAATCATTCACCTTATGAAATGTTATTCCAAGCCAAACTAGATTACAAATCATTAAAAGTCTTCAGTTGCTTATGTTATCCATGGCTCAAACCATATTCTCAACACAAACTTCAACCAAGATCCACACCATGTATTTACTTAGACTTTTCTCTCACTCACCACTGTCATCAATGTTTTGATCCAATTAAATCTAAAATTTATTTGTCTCGTCATGTGATTTTTGTGTAAAATGAATTTCCTTTCAAAACAAGATGTACTAAAATTTCTGCTTCTTTTAAATAGCTAGCATGGGATGACTTATCTCAACTTAGCTCATCATATTTGCCCAATCTTATTCCTATAGGTAACTCAATTTTCGATACATATTTGGTCACTCGTTCAACCAATAACCACTTATGTCATACATTAGTAGATTCTGCACAACCCTCACTTCCTTCCACTACTGCTCCACTTGCTACATCAGAATCCACTCCTTCTATTTTTCCGAACTCACCAACCCTATGCATTGTTACCCGTTCTCAAAATAACATCTTCAAACTAAAACCTATTTTTGATTGCTAAAGTTCAATTGGACATTACTCCACAAACCTTCATCTAGGTTAACAAATTACCAGAGTGGAAACAGGCTATGAAAACAGAGTTTGATACATTGATGAAAAACCAAACGTAGGTACTTGTTCCTCCTAACCCCTCTAAAAATGTTGTCTCATATTGGTGGTTATACAGGATTAAAAGAAAACCAGATGGCTCTATTGATGGCTATAGGGCTTGGCTTGTTGCAAAAGGATTTACATAACGTTCAGGGATTGATTATCATTCAACATTTAGTCCTATTGTTAAGCCAACAATGATTAGAGTGGTTCTGTCTCTTACTATTCAATTACAATGGCCAATTTGGCAGCTTGATGTCAACAACGCTTTCCTTCAAGGCAGTCTTGACAAAGAGGTATACATAACTCAACCACCAGGTTTTGAAGATCCATTGTATCCTTCTCATTTTTAGTGTTCAGAAAGGCCATTTATAGTTTAAAGAAGGCCCCTCGTGCTTGGTACAATGAAATCAAAATACATATTCTCTCCATGTGATTCTTTACATTTGAGTCTGATAACTCTTTATTCATCATGAAGGATGCTGTCATTAACATTTAGATTCTAGTTTATGTCGATGACATCATCATAATTGGCAGCCATACCACAATGGTCCAATAAGTCTTTTTGTCCCTTACCACTCATTTCTCTATTAAAGATCTTGGTCAACTACATTACTTTCTTAGTGTTGAAGTGTTAAGGCATTCAGATTGCCTCTTTCTATTTCAAACTCAATATCTTACTGACATTCTTCAAGAGAAAAATATGTCCAATTGTAAATCAGTCAAGACACCCATGAGCTCCTCACAAATGTATCGTGTTCTTGATGGTTATCCACCTACGGATGCTACAAAGGATAGACAAGTTGTTGGCAAACTTCAATACTTGAGTTTCACAAGATCGAATATTTCATATTCTGTGAACAAACTATCACAATTTATACATTCTCCTTCTCAACTACATTGGAAAGTAGTTAAACGGGTTTTCAGGTATCTGAAGGGTGTTATGACTCATGGTCTCTGCTTAAGGAAAAGTAACGCCATGAATCTAATCATGTACTCTAATGCAGATTAGGCAGGCGATGTAAACGATCACATCTCTACTATTGTTTATTTGTCATATCTTGGCTTAAATCCTATAAGCTGGTCATTAATGAAACAAAAAATAATTGCACGATCATCCATTAAGGCAAAGTATCAGGTTGTAGCAAATGCACTAGTTGAAACAACTTGGGTTAAAACCCTTCTCTTTGAGCTTGGCTTTATTATTCCAATGTCCCCTATCATTTGCTGTGATAACATCAGAGTTACACACCTCTGTGAAAATCCATTTTTTCATAGTAGTATGAAGCATATCGTTGTTGATTTCCATAATATCCGAGATCAAGTTCATCGCAAACTTATTACTGTTGCACACATATTACTGTTGCACACATCCATGCTATTGATTAACTTGCAGACTCACTTACCAAGCTTTATCCAAGCTCGTCTTTGATCGTCATCTTCTTAAGTTAGTCCGTCCCTCGTTGTCTAATTTGAGGGGAGAGTATTAGCATCACATGTGCTATCTTTTAGCTGACTTCAATTTTTATTTGACTAATTCCTTCGTTTGATTTATTCTTTATAGTTGTTGCTTTAATTAAGAGTTGCTATTAGTTTGTTAATATTGCTCCTAAAGTTAAGGAGTCTCTTTAGGATCATTTTTGTATTTAACATTTGATTTATCATTCAATAAAAGTTCAGTTGGTTTTCTAAACTCTTTAGATGTAGTTACCTTTGAACATGATTTTATATATACATACTCTATAGAACGAATGCAATCAGATGAAAATGATAGTTATATTATACTTTAAATTTTTGTATCAACAATTTATTTTATTCGAAGATTAATTTGATAATTTTTATTTTTTGTTAATAGTATAAAAATAATAAATCAAAATTTAATTTATACCAAATCTTCGACTAACTCTGTAAAAGTCATGATAATTGTTATTTATTGACAAGCCACGTCTTTACACCATTAACAATTTAAGATTCTAATAAAGCTTAGAAAACAAATACTATGCAACTAGCATTAAACAAATCCAAATGCTCATTTCCATAAAATAATTTACATACTTTCTTTTTTATTAATACAAAATGAATTCAACTCAAATTCTTTTTTGATTCTCTATTAGTTATACTAAAAATGACTTATTTTTCATATACAAAACAAAAGATGATTAATTTCCTTCCATAACTTTTCCTGTTGCCCACGTTCATCTTCATTATCACTTGCAATAGAAAGGTCTAGCAATAGCATATACTACTAGGAAAACATATCAACAAACCAAAGTTGCACATAATACTAATTCATATAATAATAGCAAAGCAAGTGCATTTCTCCAATATGCCATGATCTACCATTACTCATGTAGACTATTTTTGAAGTATTAAGTTGGTCTGATGAGCTGTTCAATTTGACCCAACTCAATTAAAAAATTATATTTAATTTGACTCATCTTGAAAAAACCTTTCAAATTTAGTTTAGTTAAATCTTAGACATTCCTACTAGTTACAATTATTTGCTTATATTCTATCTTAACCTTAACTTATTAAAAATAAAAATAAAATAAAAATGAAAATATGAGATAATAACTATAATATATTTTTGTTAATTTGAAATAACACTTAAGAATAAGGTGAATTAGGTATTTGATAATTCTAGTTTTTTTTGCAAATTAAAACTTGTTTTATAAAAAGGGATGATTACATGGTGCATATGATAAAAGCAATGAAAACCTTCAAAATTTTTGAATATTCAACTTGAGAAAACTTGAAAGTAGTTAACATATCTTCATTAGAAAAAGAATAATATATACCCATACAAGTGACCCTTCTATCAACCTTGCTATATTAGCCAAAACCCCTCAAGCTATTTGAGCTAATAAATAATTTAAGGACCAAAATATTGTTATTAGATGTTGAAATAATAAGTCAAAAAATGGACATAAAAAGGTAGGAATTTTAGAATTGTAAAAGATTCAAACTATATTTTCATCATTATAAAAAGCCTCATCAACAACCTTACAATTGATACCATTAAAACAAGACATATGGGTTATAAGACTGATAGTTGACAACGCTACTATCCCAAATTTCTTGGTGAAACATCACAAATTAAGATTAAGACTTCAATATTTGGCATTTTTTATAATGTACACAATCTAGTTAATTACATTAAAAAAATATTGGAAATTTTTGAATGTACATAATATGTCTAACATCACTAAATACAAGGCCTTCTCCCTCACTTTAATGGGTGTAACCACTTATGGTTCCTAGCATTAACTCCTGCATTAACTGCCATTGTCCAATAACTAACTTCTAGGTTTATATCACAATTTTCTAGTACATATTTAGGCCAAGAGACTTCACCCACTTAATATTTGTCATTCAAAGGAAAGAGAAAAAACTAAGGGATTACTTACAATATTTTAGCTTTAATGCATCCCAAATCCCTAACCTTAACATAAGGGTGGTAATAATAACCTTTGTAAATGGGCTAAGATCCTGTTAACCTTTGTAAACTTCTATACAGAAGAAAAAATTCAAAATATTTAGGTAGGTATTTGTTAGAGTACAAAAACATTAAGTTTTAGAAAAAATGCCAAGCAAACAATGAGAAGGTCAAAAAATAAAACTAATGAGAATAGGAAGAGGTTACATCTTTGATTAATGAGGCTAATAAGAAAAAAGTTGCAGGCAAATTAAACCAAAGTTGAGAGCAAAGAAAAGAAAGAGAAAGATCTCTCTAAATTGAACACAATCGAATTCGGTGGTTGACTATGTCTTGAATAATGACTAAACATAAAAAACAAATAGAATAGCAGCCATCCTTGACAAAAAGGATAAGAACATATACTATCGTTTTCACTACGATACTAGACACAAGGTTAATGACATATGGATTTCAAACAGTGGCCAATAATTTAATCAAACAATTAAAAATTTAACTATTTCTTAAAATAAAACACTATGAATAATCATATTAAGGAAGATTAAAGGAAATGTCCCCCATGAATTTTTATAACTTGGGAACTAGTAAAAAGCTACATCTCACAAAAAGGTGATACATATAATCGTGAGAGAGGTTATAAGCATTGAAGATCTCATTAAGGAGAGCACTAAGTGGACGAAGTCATAGACTATAATTGAAACTAATTATAACTATAAAATGAATTAAATGTATTAGAGATCACCTTCTAAGAAATTGAAAATTAAGTATATCACTCCTTGATAAATATGTCGTAGTAGTAACTCTTTCAATAGCTAACTCTTTAGTGAAAAGAATATTAGTATATATAAACAGTGTTATGAATATTTATTTTATGACATCTTAACAAAGATGAGCATCTTAATAGACATGCTAAAATATTTGAAATCACACATGCTCGATTTTAGGGGAATCAAATCTACATGAAAATAAAGATATCTCTACTTATCATATTAGGAACATATATAAGACAAGTAAAAAGTATAACAAAGTTTTATGTAGCAAGTGTAACATCCCGTTACCCATGTTAAGGCCAAAATAGTAAATGTGAGAGATTCACTGAGTGATTAGAAATGTGCTTCATGCTCATGCATTATTTGATATGCTCATGCACATAAATATTGAATCATTGCACATGAAAATGACTGTACATGCATTCATTGACATTCCGGGTATAATTGTTTATAAATGTGAGAATATTGAGAAGTGTTGGCCCCCAAAAGTTTCTTTTTGATGAATAAGTATGATTTACATCAATTATGAGGTCTTTATGAAATTAATTATTATGTTGATGTTAGAAAGGTTATATGATATTGATTAATTGAAATAAAGTGTAAAGGTTATAAGAATGTTCAAGGGGTGTTTTTGGCAAGACACTTAAGGTAAAAAGAACATAAACCTATAAGGAAGGGTAAAAGGGACTTTTTGGGCTCATTAAGGGTAGAAATGGAAGAAAGAAATGTAGTCTTGCTTTTAAGAAGGGGGAAACATGAATTGAGAGAGAAGTAAAGGAATTAATAAAGAAAAAGAAGAGAATTTCGGTGGTTGAGAGTGTTGGACCCCGTCTCCGAGGCCCAACATTCGAAAGCATGAAAGCATGCTCTGATACCAAACAATTTTGGACTCCGTCTCCGAGGCCCAACATTCGAACCCATACAAGCACAGAGGACCCACAACCGAACACAAACTAACCACATAAGAG
>JANVCQ010000005.1:19805230-19818971 GCA_025531925.1 Erythroxylum plowmanianum | reverse complement strand
TATTGGATTAATCTTTGATAGATTTTATATGCATACTTTTATGAATAATTTGTATTTGTTTTCATCAATTATTTTTATAATTTTTTGTCATACATATTGATATGAATAAGTTCTGATTACCCTGAGAATCGAACCTGAAAATATGTTAACCGATCCTATGAGTTTTTTAGGTTCAAGTTTAGGTTCGTGAAATTACCGAACCTGACATTCAGGTTCAGGTTCAGGTTCAGGTTATTTATGAATGGGTCAGGTTACCCTACCATGAACACCCCTAAGTCTAGATGTTTTAACGTTGGTTCCTCTCGGACTCCTCCAGTCTCCAAGTTCCAACAGGTACTACTTTAGTAGCCAAGTCTAATTGTGGTTGTTTAATGATTATAACATAGCTAAACTTATACCTTCACACCGTAAATTCAGTAGGCCTTCGTGATTGCTAAAAGTATAGATACTGTCTGCAATCACCGGAAGAAATGAGGGAAGGAACATATAGCTCATTTATAGGTGAAATTTATACAGAAATCTGACTGCTTTCTCACATTGCTAAACTGTAAGTAGCAACCAGACGAGTACACGCTTTTATTCCAAATCCAAAGCACTCAAGATAGTACGACTATTAGTTGGAACTGAGACTGCATTCCGTAATTTTTTTCCCATGATTTCAACATTTTGTCATGAGGGTCTGTTTTCCACAATTGAAGGCAACTTATCTTGAAGGTCAGGTCGTTGATGCTATCATCAATAGCTTTTTCTTCAGCTCTTTTCTTCTCATCATCCGTTAGTTCCCCATAAAATATCAGTCCGTAAGCCAAGTCCTTCACCTAAAAACTAAAAACAGAAAATAAAGCTCGCTTTGTTATTTTCCAATATATCAACATCCAATTCCTACATTTTAAGATCAGCAGCAAAAGGATGTATATATACAAACAATGAGACAAGCAGAAGTTTCTTTTATCGATGAAAATACCATTTAATAATTTAGTGAACGTTTAAAAAGTCTAAGAAACACTTCATTCCTATAGTAAGGAAGATGCCTATGAAGCAGAACCCAAGAACTTGAAAAGTTGGTTTAAGCGCAGCCAGCATCAGTTTTGGCATACACCTCTGCATAAAAAAAGCATCAAAGCATTTTCTTTCCTGCTACTTACAAAGCCATCACCAAGAGATGCAAAGATCCTCTGGAGAGACACTACTTACATACAGTTTTGAGTTCAAAAGATGACACTACATTTCCAACTAGACGTTGTGTTATTAGGAAACGACAATTTGATAAAATTAACAATAATGAAGAAATACAATCAGCTGAGAATTCTTTTAAGGTTAATTATTTTCTAGTTGTTGTGTATGACAATTATTTCGTTAAAGAATAGATTTGAACAATTAACAACATTTGGTAATATTTTTGAATTTTTATTTGATTCAAAGAAATTGAGGTCATTAGATGATAACGAATTAAGAGAATGTTGCACTAATTTTACGACGACTTTTTCTCATAATAATGTATCTAATGTAGATTTAGATGATTTTTTTTCTGAATTAAAAGTATTGCAAATGACTTTGTCAAATGAGTTAATGTCATCAGTTGAAATATTAGAATTTGTTCAAGCTGCAGATTGTTATCCAAATGTTTCAATTGCTTATCGAATTCTATTAACTATACTTATGATTGTAGCATCAGCTGAGAGAAGTTTTTCAAAGTTAAAATTATTAAAAACCTACTTGAGGTCATCAATGTCACAAAAAAAGTTGAATGATTTAGCTATATTATGTATTGAGAAGGATATGTTAGACAATATTAATCTTGATAATATTATTAATGGTTTTGCATCTAAAAATACACGAAAAAGTTATTTTTTCATAAATCATGATCTTTTGTGTATTTGTTAGTGTTATGATCATTTAATATTTATTTGATTATGTAAACTTATAAATTGAGTCATTTATGTTTAATACAAACATATAAACTTAAGTATATTGTCGATTTATTGGAGCCCTTTTTTTAATTTCGCCCAGGGCCTATAAAACGATAGGAACGGCCCTGTTTAGAAGTTGTATCGATTTTGCCATCCCTAAAGATATTACCCTTGTAGTTTTAAAATACTTTGCCCCTCTGAAAATGTTTTGAAAGAGATCTACCTTCATAATCTGTTATAACACAACCACGAAGGATGTCTGTTTACTTTTCCCACAAAATAATAAGGTTAAATCATGGATACGGGTAGCGCTGTAACCGGTGGAGGATGTAGATATCAACCTATACGTTATTTTTATACCCACATTCCTCTCACTCGGATTGGAACTCTTAAAGCTCTATCAAATGGACCGGATCCTCATTTCTAATAATTATGTTTCAACCTTACACAGAATAGACTGATAATAGAATAATAGGTACAGAGGACTTAAACCCTTATCAAACGGCCCATGCAACAGCTAAGAGCAAGAGCCACTGATTTGTCACTAGAAAAGAAACTTACAAAGAGTCAATACCTTCTTGAAAGATGCAAGAAATGTCACAGGGGGCAAAGATAAACAAAGTTTTACCCCCAAGGAGGTGAAACTGAACACAAAATTTATAAGAGATGGCCACTAGTTCTCTGCAATAAAGAAAGGAACTAGAGATCAATATGGGCAACTTGACATGATATAAGGGCAAATAGCTAAAATCATAAACTGGAGCAAATATCACCTTCTCTATTTTGCAACTCTGGGTCCTTCCGTCACATAGTCAACATTCAATAATTGCCAAAGAGATGACAAAAGTGAAATCAAAAGCCGGAAACATACAGTGATAAAGAGTTTCCCTAGAATGACAAGAACGAGACAACAATACAATACGAAAGATGGGGCATTCCACCGTCACATCACAGAAACTTTGATGTGAAGGAGCAGTACTAAGTCCTATTTACTACCTATAGGAAACTTAATCCCGCATTGATTAATTGAAACATGTGAAAGTTTAATCCGGATGGCCTCAAATTCAGTGTTCTGACATTCCTCATTAGTTAACCATAAAGAAAGGCAGTGATCAATCAAATCCTTGCCACAAAAGGTAGGAGAATTTCCTTTTAAAATCCTTGTTCTCCCAAACCTTGTTATCCTTACTAAATTGGAATCAGAGGGCTCCTCGGCAAAATTCTGGAGAATATCCTTGATGGCACCACACCAAATTGGACGAGCTACCTTGAGGAATTCATCGATTACTAATACTGGGAGGTTGACACTTCCCAGTTCAGATTCACTATTACCCCCTCTTCCATGATAATCTGATCCTCCGAGCTTCAAAAGACCGTATGCATCTGCTAGGTTGTCGTACACTGTTTAGAATAGAAGGAGTTCCAACACATGAACTTCAAACTGACAACATAGGTAATAAAATGTAAACAGACGTATAAACATATAGTTTAGTCAGTCAAAGCAAATGGACACACGAACTGTTTCCAAACCCACCAACCTTATTAACAATGCGAGAGAGCCCGAAATTGGAATTTAGTAGCATAGCAAAAAGTAACCAGTGCATGGATACCATTATAAAGAGGAAAAAATGGCCGTCAATAAAAAAAGTAAAAGAAGGCATATCAAACTTTGATTTCCTGTGTCTTAATCTCTATCTATGCTATAATGTGAATGCTACAATTTGATATTTTTCCCTTAATCAGAAAGCATCACATAGCATTTCTTTTATTATTGTTTCAGTTCCTCCTTACATATTGAAAGAAAAGGCATTTTAATGAATATAATTAAACTGGATTCAAATGGGACATTATTTGACTCTTTCTTTTTCCTAAACCAATTTTGTCATGGAGGTCAAAGTTCTCATTCCAAATCATTACCTCTAGCTGCATCTTGACTGTCAACAAGCCATCTAAACTAAATTGTTAAGCTGTTAAAAGTTGTTCAAAAATGGTTCATTTATTAATTTTAAAGTGCCCTCTCATATGACGCCTGTTGGCCAAATTGAGGAGTAATCATAAATCAACCAATCAAATGAAACTATCTTGGTCTTAACAGTTTAATACCACGTCAGAAAAACAATCCAACCCAAACGCTCAAGTTTTTAGCGAATGATTCATATATTAACTCTAACATTGACTAATAAGATGTGAAGAAAATACGAGTAAAACCAAATAAAACACCCATCTATTTCATACCACCCCCAATTATTAGTGCCCAAGAAAAGAATTTGGTGGAGAAAGTATATCAGCATCAGTAGCTTTAAGCTATAAGAGATACAAAAGTTTACTGAAAGGATTTTAGAAATGGAGAGAATAAGAGGACGAGAAAAATTTTGTTTTATGAACAGCTTACCTGTCAGTTTCCCATCACTTCTGTAAACCTCCATGCCATGAAGACCAGCATTTTTCAACCGGCTGACAACTGCAACAGGATTTTTCAATGCCCATGGATGAGCCACAACTGCTAGACCCCCAGTTTCACAAACCAGTTGTATTGCTTCCTCAGCATCAGGCTCTTTTCCCCTGATCCATAACAGGCAAATATAACAAGCCATAACAATTATACATAAGAACTTGCAGAGGTAAATCTGTTAATAATGCAAGTACTGGGTTCTTACGTGGAATAAGCAGGACCACCATCATATAGGTACTTGGAAAAAGCTTGTTTCAGATTTTCAACATAGCCTGCTTCAACCATAGCTCGAGCCACATGCAATCTTCCAGGGGCAACCCCCTTGCCTGCAATTCTGGCAACCTGCTCCCACTTAAGAGGTAACTTAAGCTTATTAAGTTTTAAGACCATGTCTTTAGCACGAAGAAAACGACCATCTCTTATATTAGCCAAGAAACTCTCAAGTTTCTCAAATCTTGATGGCCCACAACCACTGTAATATGCAAGAATGTGCACTGGTTCATCGGCTTCACCATTTCTGATTTATGAAAAAAGAAACGAGAGAAATTAAGGAAACAAAAAGATAGATGAATAGGCAGACTTTCAAGAAGGAAACTGCAAAACCTTCCATAGAAATTTCCTGTTTATCACTTTTGTCAACCATTTTCTCGAGGATATCAGTTCATGATATGTTATTGGACAAAATTAAAAAAATTGAAAAACAAAAGCTGAATAGAAGAAATCGTATAATAGAATCCATATCGAGCAAAGAACTGAGTATAAGGGTGGGGTGATAATAACCTTGTCGAGAAAATTGTGCTGATTTCAACACCAGGGATTATCTTCATTCCAAACTTTCGGGCTGCTTCTATGGCTTCAGGGATACCATCCATTGTATCATGATCAGTTAGGGCTAAAACCTTCACCTGTTCTGAACACATTTTATGAATTAATTCCTAGAATCTAGAACTTACGAATAAATAGTTCAGTAAGTGTGAACATCTTAGACAATTTATTTTGAATCCAGCAGAGGAAGTGGAACATAGAAATGCACTAATCAATCACACTTACGAATAGCTAGGAAGTGAATGCAATGAAAGAAGTTCTTCAGCCAAGGCATCCATAAGATAAAAAATTTTGGGTAGTTATTTGTCTGGAGCTTGAACATTACAGATCCAGCACAATACAAGAATATGTCACGGTGGAGAAGTGAAAATTAGCATATGGAACAAGACAAAGCGGGGTGTAATAGTCGGGAAATAACTGCAACCACTGTGAGTTAAAAATTAAAGTAAAATTGAAGTTCTAAAATAAAAGCTCTTTTTTTCGCTACCATGCTTCTAAGACTTGAAATTAAATGCATTTGTCTAAAGCACTTTCATGGGTTGACACTGAGACTGAGAGACTAAAGTATGCATCTATACATAAAGAGAGAGGCAACTGAAAAGAAGCTACGTTGGAAGTATCAGTTCTTTGGGTTTGGACATTCGTTTAGCTTGTTGCCAAATAAGTAAATGGACAAGACAGACTATGTAGATGTTTTATTGTCTGGTATATCTCAGGAGAGAAAAGGGCAAACAAAGAAATGTATACGAAACAAAAACAACCCCACCCGATCTCAGCTTTCAATTTCAAGACCACAAATCATAAATTAATGGAAAACAAAAAGAAAGGAGCTCCAATCTCGGTCACTCACCCCATTTCCATGAGCTCTCTCCACAAGCTTGGAAGGAGACAAAAACCCATCACTGCATTTGGAATGAGAATGTAAGTCAAAGATAATTTTCTGTCCACTCCTACCCAGACCCTTTTGCACTCCAAAATCATCAATAATACAAGCAGCAGAGGAAGCCAGTGGAGAGGGCTGGTCCAAATAAACCCAATCAGTGACAGCCTTGAAAGCCATAAACTGTTCTACTGTCATCTTCTTCTTACTTCCACCTCGCTTCTTTGTCTTCTTCTTCTTCTTATCCTTGCCCTTCTTAGGGTTGGTGCTAGTGGTGGAATTGCAACTGGGATTGTTTGAGTAAACATCATCCACCATTGAAAAGCCAAAAGAGAGGAGGTATCTGTGTAGGGGTTTTGGATGTTAGGTGGAATATGGGTGGGGAGAGAAGTTGGATGATCTTCTTCTATACTGGCAAGCGAATTTAGAGTCGAGTTTCTCGAATGAGAAGGGTTTTGTGCCGTAGTCGCTGTAAATAAAGAGGGTGGTATCTATTCCAATACGAGTCCAACAATGCATTCCAAAGTAGGAGTATACAAATTAAAAACATAACAGCTTGGAAAACAAAATAAGGCACAGCAGTAACGGAGTAATAGTATATTTGCACTTTTGCTACTAACCCGGACCTTTTCTACCCGGAGGACATTTATAAAAGGGGTGATGAGTACTTTTGACTCTTACCCTGTCGTGTTCTATTAAATTCTCTGTCTTCCATGGACAATGCTATTCCATAAACAGTACATTCAATCCCACATGCTTTTTTATCTTTATCTCCGATTATTCGATAATTTCCACAAGCACAAATTTCACTTTTTATAGGCCCAAAAATTCTTTCACAAAATAATCCATCTTTTTCAGGTTTATTGGTTTTGTAATGAAAAATATAGGGTTTTGTCACCTCTCCAATAAACAGTACATTCAATCCCACAAGCCACTTAAAGAATAATCATTCCAACAACATCATAGTTGCCGAAGTCATTTCAGTTCAAAATAATACCATCCTGATTTCTTTTTATTATAAACACATTTTTCGTTTGAAAAAGATGTTTTCTTAAGCTAACTAGCCCTTTGGACAAGCCACTTGACATAAAGTTTCAGTAACTTGAATAACTCATGAGGAAATTAATCTGTACATAAATTTGTTTATGGTGTCTCATTATGCTACAACGCTAAAATATGCACATACACACACACAAAACTGGAGATACCCAAAAGTAACGTGCATAGAAATAATGTTACTAATTCAACTCAAATTTCAAAATTCAAATTAAAGTAGAAATTAAGTAGAAAATAATTTCAAAATTCCAAATCTCATTAGTTTCGACATCCTTTGATGGTGATTTGGTTGCTAGAGTAATTAAATTGGATAATGATTCTAACCCCTATTCCATATATGATAATGGTTAAGTCGAGCAGAGGCAATGATGCTTGTTGCAGGTGATATTATTTTTAGAGAGCATTTACATTAATAAATTTGATTCATCGCAACAAAAAGATTGATAAAGATATAATTTAAGGATCAAATCAGGCTAACTTAAATAAAAAAGTGCATTAGAAGTTCTATGTCATAAGAAGATACTATTCAAGCTTAAAGGTAAATTCTATTGTTTAGCGATTAAACATATCATGTTTTATGGAGCAGAGTATTGACTCATCAAACAAGTGCATAATTATAAGATAATGGTGACAGAGATGAGGATACTCCATTGGATGTGCAACTTTACTAGAAGAGATAAGATCAGAAATGTAATGGGAAGGGACATATCAAAGACTTAAGAGAAAATAGAGAAGTATAAGAAGAATTAAGGGGAGGTGATAAAAAATAATATGGAAATGTTAGAACTTACCGAGGGTATGATTATCTATCCAACTTTTGATAGGCCCGAAAAAGGAGATTTATTTTGGATGATAGATTCTAAATCATTAGCACCACATAAAAACTTTCCTCCTACTCGCAATAGAGAAAACTTTAGGGTATTAGGATTTAGATAAAGGATCTCTCATAAAGAAATTCTTGTAGTTAGTCTAAACTTGTAACTAGATAATACTTATGTCTTATGAATTTAGCCTAAGTCTTTGTATTCCCCAACCTAGCTTGATTTAGTAGTTATTATGATCATCATCATCATCATCATCATCATCATCATCATCATCATCATCATCATCATCATCATCATTATTATTATTATTATTATTATTATTATTATTATTATTATTCCAACCTAGGTTGATTTAGTGGTTATTATTTTTTTGTTGTTGTTATTGTTGTTGTTGTTCTTATTGCTGCTGTTGTTGTTGTTATTGTTGTTGTTGTTGTTATTATTATTATCATCATCATCTTTTTTTTTTCCTCTATCTCTCTCTCTCTTTCTCTTTCTCTCTTTTCATAGGAGTCATTTAGAAATAGTGTCTTTACTAGTTAGGGGTAAGGTTGAGTATTACTAGACCTACTCAGAACTGTATATCAGCAGGATTCCTACTAGGTGTTATTGTTGTGTTTACATTATATAAATTTGTCTTGAATTATTATTAGAGTTAATGATATTGAAAAAGAGATGCACAAAGTTCAATCATGTAAAGGTTGAGAGATGTTTAAGAAATGAGCATACTAGTTCAACTTTACAATAAACTAATAAAATGTGGAGTAATTTAGGTATATCTTTCTCTAAAAAAATTAAATTAATTCAAATAATAAAAATTTAAGTAAAAATGTTCATATTAAAAGAGGGATTACCCATTTGTATAACCTTAGAAAGAGAGACACAAGTTATACTAAGAGAATGTGATACATATATGGATGAGATTGGTTGATAAATATACATGATTAACTAATAATTACAATAATGTGTTATATGATCTCGTGATGGTGTATGTTCTATTAAGTTTATTAGTGCCAATACATATGAGTTTAATTGGTGTGTTTGTTGATTTTGTGAGCACGTATAATGTATGGTTAATCATGGCATCTACATTAAATTCATGAAGGCTTCAATTCTTAATTTTAATTATAATATAACATCTTGCTACTAGTGATTATATCTTTGTTTTTATTAGTGATTTAATTTATTGAAGAATCTAATAATATATAGAAGATAAAGTATAAAAAAATAAGTGATATAAATGAGTCGATTAATCTCGAGATTAAGTATAATAAAAAATAAGTGATATAAATGATCTAATAGATCTCTTTAAGCATCAAGCATCAATTGATCCACCAAAATTGAGGAGATTATTAAATTAAACAAAACAATTAAGTGAAGAACAAGAAAACTCACAAGATTAGATATGAATCTCATTGTCAAAGAAGAACTAAATCACATTAAGTGAAGTGTGAAGTTTTCTTATAGTTTTTATCTTTCTCATTTTAATATAATTAAGGCTTAAAATTTTGCTTGACATTTTATATGAAGCTTAATACAGTATCTTTTGATCATTCAACTAAAAATTTTGGTTAAAGTTTAAAGAAATCCTCTTAAGCTCTTATTTACACACATACACATATTAGATAATATTTAATTATTTTTAGTCAATTTTTTTCAAAAGAGATAGGTTGTTTATTTTGAAAATTTTTGAAATATTTAGGAAAGATTATTTGGTACATTAAATTAACGTATATTGAGGTCAGGTCATTAAATGACATTTTATTTTTAGACATCGTTAGATCAGCTTATGCCATTTTTTCAAGTTAACTCAACTAATGTCCAAAAATAATTGTCTTATCTTAGATACTAGAAATGATGTATGTTAATGGTGAGTAAAGGTCGAATTCACGGGGAATGGTTATTAAAATCTTACTACTAATGATTATATCTTTGTTTTTATTAGTGACTTAATTTATTGAAGAATCTAATAATATATAAAAGATTAAGTACAATAAAAGAATAAGTGATATAAATGAGTCGATTAATCACAAGATTAAGTATAATAAAAAAATAAGTAATATAAATTAGCCGATTAATCTCTTTAAGCATCAAGCATCAATTGATCCACCAAAATTGATGAGATTGTTAAATTAACAAAAGAATTAAGTGAAAAAAAATCACAAAATAAAATATAAATCTCATTATCAAAGAAGAGGTCAATCATATTAGGTGAAGTGTGAATTTTGTTATAGTTTTTATGTTTCTCATTTTAATATAATTAAGGGTTTAAAATTTTGCATGACATTTTATATCAAGCTTAATATAGTATCTTTAATCATTCAATAGAAAATTTTGGTTAAATTTTAAAATATTTAGAAAAGATGATTTGGTACATTAAATTAACTTATATTAAGTTCAGGTCATTAAATGACATTTTGTTTTTAGGCATCATAAATGACATTTCGTTTTTAGGCATCATACTTGTGCCATTTTTTCAAGTTAACTCAACTAATGTGTGTTAAGTGTACCAAAATTAATTTTCTTTTCTTAGATGGTAATAATGATTCATGTTAGTAGTGAGAATTCCCAGGGAATTATTATTAATATATCCTAAATGTGCTAACAAACAAGGGGGATTGTATGAATTAAATCAATCTAAACTAATAAAATGATTGCAATAGAATCAAATAAATTATGATGGGAAAATTATGAGATTAACAAGCCCAGTTCTTAGTTCAATTTTCACCTTCACTTGAATAGCTTAATCAATTGTAGCATTATCTTTACCCTCTTCAAAAATAACTAACTGTCAACAATTACAAGCTCTATTATCCTCAATTTTCTTTTATATCATATGTGGCCTAAACAAGCTCTTCAATCAAATCTAATCGTTAGACAACCTAGAATAATATCTTTACATTTAGTGTAACAACAACATTAAGAACTAGAAAAATAGGTTAGTCTATGTAACAATCTCATAAACTCGAATTGTTTAACTTAAGTTGTGTTACCTTTAATGGTGCAAGACCACTAATTTGCTACTTATAAATCAAGAACAACAATTATTATGAATTGAATTCCTGATTCTTATAATAAATTTGTATATTAATGATCTAGTAAAACTAAACTAAATCAAACAAACACAAATCATAAATACTAGACAATAACATAATCAATTCTATAAAAAAAGTAGAGAATAGCATCAATACAATCAATTAATGCATAAACGAGGTTTTAATCTTCAACATCTCCTTGAATTGGGAAAAAATAGATCTAGCATTGCATAGTTCTTGAAAACACACATCCAAAAGAGAGGAAAGAAAGTGAAAATTAGATTTTGTGATATCCCCTCAACAAGAAAATAAGGTGTTTAAATAACTTAGGATCTTTTAAGCAATCAAGTAAAAATAAGAATCCTAAAATATTCTTAACAAAATTTACAAATTAAAGAAATAAATAAAGTAAAATAAGACATATTTTATCATAATAAAATAAAGTGAATATTCAACCCCATATTTTATGCATGGGCTCCAAAGCTTCCAAAATAAATTCCTTCCATATACTTTGAACAACTAAATATGAAAACTTGTGACAAGAATAGTTTCAAGTGATATTTAAACTTTAATAATTTCTGATTCTAGAAAACTCAGAATATAAAAGTTGTAGTTCTCTTTTTAATCTTTTCATAACATCTTGGAACTCCTCAATTGGAGCTTAAATAAGAAAGTTAAGGTTAGAAAACCACAATGAAGTTAAATTGTCAAAAACTATGAAGTTAATTAAACACTTATCAAATTCTCCCACACTTAAATATTACACGTTCCTAAGTTAAATGTATAACTCAAAATCATTATTCCTAAAATACCAACATTACAAATCCATCAATAAAGAACAACCAACCCTTTAAAACTAACATCACTTGATGAAAAAAATTCTCAATAACTCATAATTCATTAACAAGAACTTTCACTCAAAATTGTGGTGAACTAAATAGGTAGACCCTTACAAATATAAACAGTTAACTATCACGTATTTGAAGGGCAAGTATTTCACTCAAAATTCATTATAATGGAAGTACCTTATTATAGGCTTGCACATCTTCTCGTCCTCCATCATTAGGTTCATATACAAGTGATAAATCATAAGAACTTTTTCTAAAGGTTATAATAGGGCTAAGGATCAAGGTGGAAAATAATTTTGGGTATACTGATCAAAAGCTAATAAACTATCGAAAAAAGTCAACGTTTAGTTAAACAATAAACACAAAACAAACACTCAATCAATTTTGTTACCATTAGACATGAAGAATGCAAAAAACTTTATCACATATCTTCTAGAATATCTTTCAAACATTGAAACCAAAAATAACTACACAATTAAGTCCTTTCTTATAGATCAAAGGAGCAGTTAACAAATTTGAGAAATTGTAACATTAAGAATACTCTTCCTCTTTCATCAACTTCTCTTTTTTTTTATTTAAGAAATAATAGAATCCATATGCTTAATAATTAAATCACATTCCTGTGCGCTAACTATATCTAATCTACATAATTGAATAATAACCCCCACACTTATTATGCACCCATTAAAAAATGAGGGTGAACAATGCTCCACTAGCTCTAAAGCTTGGCTAGAAGTCATTATTTTTCCTATCAAATGCTTATAATGTGGGTTAAAAACAAATGAATATGGTTAATTAAGATTAAATGGGCTCATTACGTGGAAAATAAATCATATAGATATGTTATTTGACTAATGTAACTTATAAATAAAGAGGTTTTAATCATATTCATACATGCATGTGTTGGTATAACCTTAAAGAGAATCAAATCAACTTCCACATAAGCAACATCAATGGAAGAATATCATATATGAAAGGAAAAATAGTGAGACTGATATAGATATGTCAATCTATGAGCCCAAACTCTTATCAACTTTAATCTACTGTATCTAGTCACTACCGCCTTCAAGAAAAATCATTACACTTGTAACAGCTCATATCACCTGCTCACAAATATTGTCTACTTTAGGCCTTAGCCCAACCAAGTCCTCACGATTTTACTTTTTTCGAGAACTTCCCAAGAGGTCACCCATCCTGGTACGACTCTTGCCCTAGCACATTTAACTTTAGAGTTCTGATGGGATTCGGTGCGTTAGGGCATGGAAAACACATCTATGGGGGAGAGGTATCCATACCCTTATAAGGCGTACTTCGTTGCCCTCTCCAATCGATGTGGGATCTCACACTCTCCCCCTTAAGGCCTAGCCCGATTGGCACAACAATTCGGGTACTGGCTCTGATACCATGAATTATTATGATAAAATAATGATAAAGTCTTAAAAATGTGACTTGGAAATTATGCACATTAGGTGTTTGATAAAATGCCTAAGTGAACTTGGTTTAGGATTTAAAGCTTTATAATGGTATACATTGGAAAACACTTCCATGTTTACTTAGAGTAAACTTGAAGTGTTGCCTAGATTGATGAATAATGGCCTAATGTGTTTTGATAAAAATGTGCTTAATTATGTTTTGAAAATGAGTGAGTATGGGATTAAAGACATTAAATGCCTTAGAAAATGCAGAAGAAAGGCTAATGTGAATAGTAAAGCATTAACCATGTGAGAAGTTTAATGGCCAGATTCTATAGCTTAAGGGAGTGATATTGTGTTTTATACACTTATGTGAGGGTTTATAAACATGAAATTTATGCTTAAGTTGTTAGCCCCAAAATTTTTTTTATGATTGATCATGATTTACTTGATTAAGTAAGATTATGTTAGCATTAATTAAGTAAGGTGAAGTTAGTTG
>JANVCQ010000005.1:19762568-19775763 GCA_025531925.1 Erythroxylum plowmanianum | reverse complement strand
TATAGTCCATGATTGATCATAAACATTAATAACAGAACATACACACATATACCCACTCATCATCAACTTACTACATTTACTACCTAAATCTTGTATATCATTTCAAATTCAAGAACTCTCCTTTTTCTTTACTCATAACTAATCATTAACAATTTCTTATTTAATAGTTCTAACTTCCAAGAAAAGTTCGGGTCCAACAAACCGCCTAATTTGAACGAAGTGTCTCCTTCATTCATTGCCTTAAATTGTAAAAGATCAATAATAAATTATTTACATTATAAATTTATTTCACTCATTTCATTTATATCCCCTTTCTATACTTATATAATTATATATTGAATTTTTAAACCATAGCCTCTAGGAAATGGATATTTACATTAATAAGTTCAAATTATTTTCAGCTTTATTCATGTTCAAGACATGAGTTACAAGTCCTAATATATTATCTCTACATATAATATAATATTAACTAAAAAAATCTCTTAAACTAAATATAAAATTTATAATGTAATATTTCTACTGTATTACCAATAATTATTATGTACAACATAAAATCTTAGTTTTAATACCAAAGTCATTGGAAATATTTTATTAGTTATTTGGCCAACTAGTAGTGATATCACTATTTGATCATCCAAAACGATTGAGTTGATTTTTTTTAGCTTGAGTCAACAATCTAAAGTTTGATTGGAAAATTGATAAAAATATCATCATTTTGATTAATTATTATTATGTAATTAAATAAAATGTTGTCCTTTATTAAGTTTAATAAAAATCATTTTGTTTAAATTAATTTGATTCATAGCTAATTGATCCTCTCTAATCTGATCTCAATCCAAAATATGATATGCTCATACTTAATTCATTCATTTGAATCAAATTAAATCAAATTAGATCAAAAAATGTCATCCCTAATAATCAGGTAAGGTAGTCAATGGTGAAGTATTTTTGTACACAAATTAACTTCTCTTGTTTCCAATTTGTTGTTAAGTGTAAAGGCTAATAATGATCAACTCCACTTGCTTTTTATTTGTTAAAGTGTGCGTAAAGATTGGCTTCATTTATATTCTCATTTTTTATTTGGTAATTGGGGTAAACGAGGACCTCCTCACACATTACAAAATCTGGATCAGTTGGGATTTTATGTTCTTTAAAAGGAAAAAAATTAGCTTTGTTATATATCGAGATGAATGGTTAAGCAACTGTGAAGGGGCTTCCTTAGTTAGGGACTACTTCCCAAATTATGTACCAAACCATAATGAGGAGGATAAACCCTAATGGATTCACTATAGTTATAAATGTTACACTACTAACTTTTGCCTCTACCTAATCAAATATCTTAAAACTTATACACTTTGGTAGAAACTAGTTTGATTTCTTAATCATAGCCTTAAAACCTTTTTTGTTTTATGGTTAGTAATTAAACAAAAATTGTAAAACATGAACAAAGTTAAAGGGATTCTCTTATCAATTAAAGTTTATAACCTTTGTAACGTAACTTTGGAGAATCACAATCAAATCCTCAGTTGTAATTAGACCACTTCATTCTGGTGCAAGGCATTAGATTTATGCAATTTCATGCTTCAATTTAAGATTGGCCTCAATTCATATTGTGGGTCAACTTAGGAGGACTTTATAGTTTTCAACCTAGTATTATGTTAAAAAATTATTTATGGAGTCAGAAGAATTTGAGAGTATTTTAGAACAAAATCACTCTACTTCAGCAGTTTACCAATCTCACTTTTCACTAGATTAAACAATTTATCCTATATCATTAGAAATTCTCATATTTATACCTCTATACATTTTTGTTTTCCAAGTGCAAAAATCAATCATACCATACAAAGTGCACGTAATTGAAGGTCAATAATAAATTTTAAACCATCTTAACCTTATGATCTTAAATTCTATAATTACTTGTATTGCCAATTAAAAATCATTCACATACTATAAACGAGCTTAAAGATAAGTCTTGTAAGGAGCAGACTATAAATATTTTATGATTTTTAATTTCAATTTCTAATTAAAAATAAAAAAAATCGTGTAGTTATTAACATTAAATTAATTACATTTTTATTATTATCAATACGAAAACAATACACAAAAATTGAAGATGAATAAATTGATTATAATATCATATGTAATATTTATATTGATTAACAATATATTTTTAATAATAATTAATTAATTAATTAGATTTCAAAATAATACATATTTATTAGAATTAATCAAATTTAAAATTAAAATTAAAAAGCTAAATATTGTCCTTTTAGTATAAGTGTTTAGCTTCTCAAAAAATAAATTTAACTTGTAATTTCATAATTTTAAATATATTTATTTCCTAAATTTATTGCTAAATTATAATGGTCATGACTTTTTTATTACTTAATATTATATATTTTAATTAACAATATATAAAAATTAAATTTCTACATTTTCTATAAACTATGGAAAATTTTAAAACAAAATTTAACCAATTTTTTTTTAAATAATTAGAAAAATAAAATCAAAAGAAAAGGGCCTACTTACCAACGACAATAACTACTCTCTAAATTTAAGGTTTGTCATCTGTAACAACAAAGATTAAAAAATTGAATTGGTCACACTAGTTCAATCACAAAAATCTCAAACTAGTCAATTTTTTAATTCAATTAATCTTAATAAGCCTTATTATTAAAAATTAATCAATTTATTAATTAGCTATCTAGTTTTTGTGAACTAACCAACTTTTACATATCAAAATAAACAATTGATTTTTATTTAACAGTCTCGTTCTTCAATAAAAGTTCAACTTTTTTATAGATAAGAATAATTTCCTTCTTCAATTTTATTTCAAGTTCTTTAATTTTGTTCAAATTTTACTTTATACTAGTTTTAAGACGGTCTAATACTAATTAAACTTTTAAACTTTAAACCTCTTATCTTATAAATTAAATTTTCAGTCTAGTTTTTAAAACATTGTATAATAGTGTACCAATAAAAGAGACTAGTAATATAATAAGAGAAATAGTACTAGAGTCGAGTAACATAGAACAAATTTATTTCCAATACCAATTTTAAGTGTCAAAAACCCATAGATGAGTGTACCTAGTCGCCATAATATAAAACTAGCTCTATTTACTACAGTAAATGTTATTTCTAACAAAATTAATCTAAAAACAAAATAACTTTACTAAAAGCATAATACTTCATTACACCCCTACCTTACAAGTAAACCTCAAAAGCAATGATTTCGCTGATATTGTCTTTCTAAAGGCATTTGCAAATATTGAGAGGATACAGTAAATGCTTGACTCAGACCATAAATGATAAATGTTATGCTATAAATATCTAAAAGCAAGCCAACAACAAATTTAATTTGTTTGAGTGGGAGGCTACAAAAATATTTGGCAATAATTAAGTCTTTTTTGTGAAGTATTTGTATCTCTACTCTTATTCGAGAATATCATATAAATATTTTTAAAAAAAACTTACATCGTTTCTTCATTGAACAACTAAATACTTGATTTCTTAGCTACAGATTTTCCTAAATTTTCCTGTTTTTGAAATTTAGTTAGGTTAACGGGTGTGGCCACCTAAAGTTAGTTGGTAGTTTTGTTATTTTGTTTGTAATGCATATCATTTTAACAATACTAACATTCACCTTTTTTTCCATTTTTTTCATTTTCAACATTTTCCATTCAGGTTCATTGTATTGAGTTGGAGAAAAATAATATATAAACTAAGTTGTACTAATTGAGAGAATTATCAAGAAGATATCAAACATAAAATTCCTTGCCTCTCATTCACGTCTCTTTTTCTTAGTAACATTGATTTTCGATATTGCATTATTATCAAATAGCTCAAAGATTGTTCATTTATTCAATTGCTCTACATTTAATTATTTGAATCTCTCAATTTCACCACATTTCTCGAGATTCTAGCTTAATTTGTAACGTTAATATAAGAGCTTCAATCCTCTAATTTATAGGACTGATAGATTCAATGTGGCACCAAACTTCCTTTTAGAAAATAGGGAAAGCTCTAAAGAAGATCCATAAAGCTAATGCTCAAATGACAATTGAGTTCAATCAAAAGTTTGATTACATTTTAATGGAAAGCTAAATGAAATCAGGATTTACATAAGGAGTTTAAAGAGATTGATGGACTAAAGAACTTAATCATTTCCTTGAGTAGGAAACCTACAAGTGAGACTTTTCTTGAAATTCTAGTTATGAATGAAACAAAACCTACTGAGAAATCTAAAGTTAAAACGAGAGAAACTAGAAATAAAAATGGTGGTATTAAATTTGTGTTGATGGGAAATGGATCATTGGTTACTCAATTATCTACGGTTGAGTTCCTTAAGTTTAATGGTGAAATGTTGAACGATTGGATCTATAAGTGTGAGCAATCTTTTGCAATTGATGGAATTCCTCTTAAATCTAAGGTTAGATTAGCCTGTGTTCATTTTGAGGGTAAGGCTTTACAATGGCATCAAGCTTATATCAAGAGCAGAGATAACACTTTTCCTTCTTGGCCTTAATACACCCATGATATCTCTGCTAAATTTGGTGACTTGTCTCATTACCCCATATTTGAAATGGCGAAACTGAGACACAATGGTAATATCAAGGAGTACTATGCATTTGAATCTCTATCGGTGAAGGTGATAAACATCAAAAGCCCGAGCTCAACCCAAGGCTCAACTTTTTCCCATTGGCAGACCTGAGGCTAGCCCAAGGCTCGATCAACCCTGATCTATGTCAAACCCATTTTGCCATCCTTAAAGAACATGCCCTTAGTTTTTTTTTTGCTAGATTGGAGAAACCTACTGAGCTCTATGTCAGGAGTTTTAATCCCACCAATTATCAATAGGGAGCTTATAAAGCTAAACTTTTTAAGGACTTAAACCAGTCCACCCATAAAACACCCCAAAAATGCTTAGCCTAAGCACCAATTCATCTAATCACCCTAAACACTTCCCTATCATTTCCAAAACCAACCCAGTTCACTTTTTTTCCAAAATTCTTCTCTAAAAGCCAAACACATGCCTAAAGACCCCATTTAACCAACCACAAAAATAATTATAAACCCTTATTAAAGAAAGCCCCTAAGAACCTAACCCCACTTCAAATAATGAGAGGGGTCAAAGAACCTTTGCAATATTTACAGTAAGCCATATAGACAGGTCACCATCTCAAACATAAAAGCTCAGTTGTTTATTATAGGGGGTGATGAGAAAGATGAAGAGGAGAGTGTGGAAGAAAAGGAGGTGACTATAGGGGCAACTAAAATTGCTAAGAATAAGGCTTTGGAGATCTCTGTACACACCATTTTAGGCTCTCGTAACTATCAGATTATGAGGGTCGCTACTATGTTTAACAAAAAGGCCCCTACACATCTTGATTGACACTAGTAGCACTCATAACTTTTTGGATGAAAGTGTAGCTTTGAGGTTAGGCTGCAGATTGGAGAACGCTAAACCCTTGACTATAAATATGACTAATAGGAATACTTTTAAAACCAAAGCAATTTGCAAAGGTTTTAGATAGAATATACAGAACATCATGTTTGTTGGTGACTTCATGATTTTTCCTCTAGGATCATGTAACATAGAGTTAGGCATTCATTGACAAAGAAGCTTAGGGAGGATAGTATGGGACTTTGAGCATATGTTGAGAGGTTCATCCATTACATCTGTTAAGGCCGTAAAAGGAAAGCATATGGGTAAAGCCTTTAGTAACCAACATCAGATTGCTATGCTATTGTTATATGTGTTTATAGAATAAAATTACGGGGGAATGTCTTCTCTTTCTTCTCTGAATGCTAACACCGGTAAGGAGGCGCCCTTTAAACAATGTTGTTGGGTGAGTTTTATGAGCTACTTGAAGAGACATCTAAGCTACCACCTAAGAGACTCCATTATGATCATCAAATTCTGGAATTAGAGGGACCATAGCCTAACAACAAAAGGCCCTACAGATACCCTACATATCATAAAACAATTATAGAGGTTAGTTCAAGAAATGCTAGATAAAGTAATTATCCAACATAGCACTAACCTTTATGCAACTCCTGTTGTCGTCGAGGGCAAAAAAGATGGAAATTAGAGGCTACATATGGACTTGACTCAAGATTTAACTATATAATATTTCAAAATTCAAATTTGATTTATTTTCTTTTATAAATAACAATACAATTCTTAAAATGATATAAATTATGGGATAAATATTCCTTTCTTGCAAGAACCTTCTAAATGAACTTACCTCATTTATTAATGATTCCCCAATATTTGGAAGGATCTTACTAATCGTATAATTCAACAATCAGTTCAGAGATATTATCAAAACTTTCTCTTAACGTTTGAATATTGGAAAATTCCAGCGGAAACACTACTAAGATCCATTAGATACAAAGTCAACTCAGAATAGAAATTAAAAACTTGCATAAAACAAAAAGAGACCCAAAACATGCACAGCAACTTTGCGACAAGCAAACTAGTAAAACAGCTATTGCATATAACAAGTGCATTAGCACAAAATTCAACTGTGCTTTCTGCCCTTGCCAAACAACAGCTACCAATCAGTGTTGACTTATGCCACAGAACTTTTTAACTTATTCAGCTCAAGGTTATCCACATCAAACTATGTTCTGCCACCTTAAGACGAAACTCAATATAATTTCTATAGTCTTCAAAGAAAGGGTAGTCCTTGTCAACTCGTGTTGACTTTGGAGAAACAATACGCAGAAAATGGTAGACACTAGACAACAAAAAAGAGTTATAACTGTCGGTCTAATGCAAGGAAGAATAATTATTAAAGGCCTACAGGAGATCAGCCACAAATTGTTAAGCAGAACCCTCAATTTATATGGCAAAAAAACGAAAGCTTATACATCACTCCATATACCAACCGTACAATTTAAAGTGGACCTCTTGGAAATTGACTGCAAGCCAGTAAAACTGCTTGGCGAATACCACTGGTGTCAAGGCTGTAAGTACTATTACCAACCTTCCCCCATCAAGAAGGCAGCAACAGCCCGGCTACAGGTCATTATTCACAAGAATTTGCACAACTTAATCACGAAGCCATGTATTGTATAAACAACAGGTGTCAGCTACCACTTCACAGCTACAATCACGGACTCACATTGCTACTCACTACATCAAGCAACATAAATCAAACCTCATATGTCGAACTTGAACATAGCAAAGTCTAATCAATGGCCCCAATGAATAATTAAAAGGGATATTTTACCACTTAAATATTGCAGGTGCCATTTTCAGAACAGCATATTACGTATCATTTTAACCATCAGTATGACAACCATTGACTAAGAGGTCAACCTAATGCACAGCATCAGCTACAGCTAAATAGATTCACCTCGTGTCCACCTCAATACCATACTTGCAAGGATCATCCCATTTGAGGATCAAAATTTCCAAAGTAAGCAAAGACCAGCAGATAATCAAGTCAAAGATCAGACACCTGAATCACAAAGTGTTGCAGAAACCAAGAGTTGACCTTTTTCTTACCAATCAGAAAATTTAGATAAATCACAATCACGACCATCCATCTACATTTACAAACAGCATTGACAGCTACAATAGCAACAATATCAACACCTTGACCATCTGCCCCATGTCAATCTTTTCTGGAACACAGCTATAAAACCCAATAGATCATTGCCCTATCATCAGGAGCAGCATATCATAAACATCATTAAACAAAGCGTGCTAAGAAACAGAAATATCGAGAAAATGGAATGAAAAAGTAAAACTACCCACAACATAGTTAGGTTACAATCTCACAATCTTAAATAAAAAATACGACCGGTAAAATCAACATAAGCAAGCCTGATCTACATTAATTGGCATTAAAGGTTCAAATTTTATGGAATTTGTCACCAACCAAGTCCAATTCTACCAAACTAGTGCTTAAACTCTGAGGAAGGACATGCCTATGGTGACCAAATTCACCATTAACAACGAGCTGGTAATGCCTCCAAGTACCCAACGGAACCATGATTTTTATTCCTACACAATTAGCAAGCATGCAGATAAGTGAGCAAGTTCCAATGTAACTACTGAAGACACCAGGCAAACTACTTACATCAACATCTGAATTGCGTGGGGATCGGCTATGTTTTGCAGGCCGACCTAGTGGAGAAGCACTTCGAGGAGTTGGAGACCGTCCATCATGACGGCGTCTATCGGGACTTTCACCCCTTGCAGTAGAAACCTTATGCGGGGACAGACTTCTCTGTGAACTTGGGCTATATCAAACAGGAGAGGCGCTTTTCAATAAAAAAGCCAGACAAAACACAGTTATAAAAGCAAGAACAAAACAGAAGGGAATATACTGATAATATTTCTTTGAAAATCATAATGAAAAACCAACTGATGTAATATGCGTTCTTGAGAAACTCACATACCTATCAAATGATCGACTGCTACTTTGCCTCTCATCATCATACCGACCTCTGCCCCGACCTTTGGAATAATCAGGACTTGCATTGTGACTCCTGCTACGCTGAGATGAGTACCTATCCTTCCCACGATATTTCTCACGTTCATACCTTTCGCCACTTCTGCTACGACTTCGCCTCCTATGGTCCCTATCTCTGTAGTGATCATCTCGATACCTAGGGTTATAAAATGTAATTATGAAGTACAAAAAGTACCAAGATCATAATGAACAACCAATCCGTTACTATTTATGGTAAAGCAAATTAAAAGCAGAAGTGCTTTCTCAAAGAAATCTAATAGCAAATTAAGAAATGCAACTATAACACACTACGAATTTTGATATCTTGAATGGGAAGGAAGTAAATTAGATGGTCAAGATAGAGAGCAAATTCATCTGATAAAAGATAGAAAGAAAACAAAAAACCAATAAATGATAAGACACAATATTATCATACTAAAAATCTAACACTCTCAGTAATTTTCCATGCATATTGTTTCCATTTCATCATTTATGTATCATATAATAAAACACTTACAATCCACACCAAACTTCAATAATAATAATTATTATTATAACCGATTGATATAATGGTTAAAGTTGCATTAAGGAACTCTATTCTCCCATTGTCGAAGGTCCAATCTTACTCCAGCCAACAAGTTAGCTACTTGCCTTCCAATCCCAAATATAAAAGCTGGAAGAACTGAAAATATAGGAAAATAATACATGCCTCCGTCTAGGGCTGCGACTTCTTGACCTGTTCCTTGACCTTGGAACCGGCTCAATGATTCTACCTTTTTGACTGAAAGAAAGATACAATATATCACAACTTACTAACATGAGCCATATCTCTTGAAATATAAAACATCCGCATTGAACAAGGGCATCACAAGTTATTAGGATTTGAGCACAATCATGGAACTTACATCTTCTCAGCATTTGGTCCATATTTGGCAAATTGCACTGTTATTTCACGGCCATCAACTACACGTCCTGAAGAAAATATTCACATAATTAACAACTGCACCCTAAGGAATATAGAGAATAATACAAAGACAGGAAGAAATGCACACCATCTAGCCTATCAACGGCCTTTTGTGCCTCATCTGCATATTTGTAGCGCACAAAAGCGAAACCACGAGAGTCACCAGTCCTAAATAACAAATAACAGCATGTCATCTGTTTAGCATGAAGTATCAATAGAAAGAAATTAGGAAAAGTTAATCAGAGATCAATTAATAGTAACATTAAAAGGGATTAGTATATCGGATAGACGCATAAAGATAAGTAAAATTAAATGAATAGCAGATTTTGCAACTTAGGAGGTCCTGGAACAAGTTATATGCAACAAGTTTAAGGTATTTGTATGCTTAATCCAAAAGAATGGGTATAGCATATCCCCGTAAATGGATGTCTCCTGTTTATTTATTGAATGGATTACTAATTTGCACCTTGGAATGCAGACCTTCATCCATTATCACCATTCGTAATACCACCTATTCAGGATCCAACAATCATACAGATTAACAACTTTGAAGGTAACAGCACCACATTGACAACCTCCCCTAGTGGAATCTAGATTGTATGAAAACGAATATAGGAGCATTCACGAAACAACTCTAAGATCAGAACATCATTAAACACAGTAATCTCTTACATCAGTACGTACACAAACCTAACTTTAGACGGAGACATGGTATTGTAATCACAAAATTCAATTAAAAATAAAATACATCCCGCTGGAATCTGCAAATTGAGATTTAAGCAAATGGGCAGGCCCAAAAGTGGTAAAATTTGAGAATATAGTGAAAATGCCCAATAAATATAATGCATAAACAACAAAGAGGACAGAAAATCCTAACGAAGATAGAGAAAAGAAGAAAGGCCGAATAGAGAATAAAGACAGTAATAGAACCTTCGATCTCTAGGGATGAAAATATCGACAACCTTCCCGTACTTGTCGAAAAGCGGAAAGAGATCATCAGCAGTCGTGCCTAAACACCGAAAAACCACAATCGGTAAACATAATCCATATCCATATCCGTACACAGACACAGACACACACTGAAACAGAGAGAGAGAGAGAGAGAGAAAGAGATATGCTTACGAAACGTTATATTGAGGACGAGGAGGGAATAGGTATCGGTGATATCTGGAGGACCTGACCTTCCGAAGTGAGACATGGATGGCTGGTTGGTTGCGAGAAAGAGATTATCTTTGTTTTACCAGGGCTTCGCTTGTCGCATCTACAGACCTAGCTACGTCTGAGCATGAAACGAGACGGACATCTACATATATCATATTAAAGCTTGAGAGAAGAAAAGACGCAATATGAAATTATATTCAATATTACAACAAATTTGTAATATAGGTTCTTCTTAGTCTAGTAAATTAATTGTTTACATCTATAGACATCAATTAATGAATATTGAAAATTATATTAATCATTAGAAGATAACATAATTAATTTAAACTTCAATTAAATATATAATATTTTTAATATAGGGTTTTGTTAATTCAAAAACAATGATAAAAATATTTTTCCACGAAACTATAACATGTCATCTATTCATTAAATTTATTCCTTTTTTATAATTCGTCAATTTATTCTTAATAAAATTGTTGGCCTTTAAGAGGTAAATTAATTGTATTTATTTTATTTAAAAATAATTATTGAATTGTTTAATAAATGTCACGACTAAGTAGTTAGATAATAATTAGAAAAAGATAGATAAAAACTTATTTGTACTTTTTTTTATTTAAATTCACTCCCCATACTTTATAATATTTTATTCTCTCGATATACTTCACTTTAAAGTTAACAATCTTCTTCCATCAATAAACAAAAAGGAACTCTACAAAGTATTTTCTTTAGCATGGATAAATTGTTAAAGGTCAAGAAGAACCCAAACTAGTTGCAACCCAACCAAATCCTTATAAATCTTATTCAAGGTCAAGAAGAACCCTAGCTAGTTGCAACCCAACCAATTTCTTCAATTTCTATATTTTTTATTATCAAAACCATGATTTAGAAGTCAAAAAATTCTCATCTTTTTATAATGATGACAAAATATTTGATGATATGATAACTTTGAGTTCTCTTTTCTTTTATTTGAGAGTAAGCTATGGTTCTATGCCTTCTACTCCAACCTCACTCCCATAACATCTCCCACCATGTTTATTGAAACTAGCTACATCCTTCTTCTTCCTTTAGCCTCTCTTTTCTTGCTTCTAAACCCTTTATTACCTACCTCCTCAGCACTAACTTAGTGCCTGTTTGGATAAGTTTATATTGGTAGAGTTTTTATTAACAGATCTTTTGTCAGTAGAGCTTTTTTAAGAAGAGTTTTTTTAAAAAGTCAGTTGACTGCTTTGTTGTCACTTAAAAAAGAGCTTTTTTTTTAAGTTTTATACAATGGATTATTTCACAACATAAAAAACTATTTTTAATTTTAACTATATTTTATTTTGTAATAAAAATTATTTATGCATATAAATATTATTTAAAATATATTAAACAATATGCAAAGCACAATATATTAATTATTATATAATTTTAAATCTTATGAAACATAAATGAAAATATATTTAACCAAATCTTTTATATGGATTATAACATAAGTAAAACTAATTTAAAAATAAATATTAAAACATATAAAAAGTAAAATAAAATTATATAATTCTCAAAATAAACATAAAGATGTGTTTGTGGGTATTGTGGGAATTATGTGTAAAACATAAGGACAAAAGGGACTAAAAATAGACTCATTAATTGATATGAAAAATCTATCTAAAAGGTGCTTTTTTGAGAAATTTCAAATTTGAACTTTTTAAAAAGCTTTATTTTAACTGCCAAAAAAGCTATATTTACTAAAAAAGTGTTTTTTCATTTTACTAATAAACATTCATTTTTCTTAAAAAAAGTTTTTGCGGTGGGAAAAAGTACTTATTCAGCCTTCAAAAGCTCAATCAAACAGACACTTACTCTCCCACTCTAATTATTTTACCATTTTAAGCTTTAGATATCCATACTTTATGATGTGAGATTCAAGATAATGGATGAATTTCACCATTACCCTTTATCCTCTATATCTAGGAATCCATCTCACACTTTTAAGTCAATGGGAAAGAACCCTACTAATGTAGGAGCTAGTGCTATACTAGAAACCAATGAATAAGAACTCAAAAGGCATTTATCCTCTTTTGAATTGGCGTTAAGTAGTTGCGGAAAGTGATGGAATCTTACTAGAGTTTTGCCTCCTATTACAATTAAAGGAAGAACCTTAGTAGCTTTGGATATTCAAATCCTTAAGGAAAGAGCAAGATGTTGGGAAACAACACTTGATGGTTCCCAACATCTTGATGGATTTATTTTATTAGGAAATGACCTTCCCTCCCTATCATCAGAATATTGGCTCTGAAGCCTTAGAAAGGGATCGGACTAAGAGAGGTTTTTCTCTTAGATGAAAATATGAGCTTGTTCAAATTTGGAACTATTAATTGTGCCAAGGAAATCCTAGGGGTTGGACCATGACATGACCAAGATAACCCTATTTTCCTATAATTCTGGTTACTAAGTATATGCCTTGAAAATATTAAGCACATTAACGTCCCCATATAGATTAATCTAGATGGAGTTCCTTTAGAATACTAGTCAATCAAGGGACTTAGTGTTGGAGTTATGTAAATATAGTGCCCTGGAAAGCAAGTATATTTACATGTAACTTTATCTTCTTCAGTTACAGTTT
>JANVCQ010000005.1:19728614-19754556 GCA_025531925.1 Erythroxylum plowmanianum | reverse complement strand
CCAAAGTTCCTATTATAAGTTTCCCTTATGTGGTCAGTATGTGTTCGGTTGTGGGTCCTCTGTGCTTGTGTGGGTCCGAATGTTGGGCCTCGGAGACGGGGTCCAACATTGTTTGGTATCAGAGCATGCTCTCATGCTTTCGAATGTTGGGCCTCGGAGACGGGGTCCAACAATAACAGCTCCCCTTGTTGTAGATTTGAAAATTCCAATTCAAAGAGTACAACCTTTCGGTGTCCAGATTGGCAATGGGATATTATACAATGTAACCAAATTTGCTACAACGTTACCACTCAATTAATCGGGTTGCAAATCACTCAAGATTTCTACCCTTTTACCATTGGAGGTGCTGACCAGGTATTATCCATTAAGTGACTTGCTTCTTTTGACACCATCCAAGCAAACTGGAACAAGATACTCATGATTTTCTATTTGGATTAGAAGCATTATAAACTTCAGAGAACTCTCGCAGCAGCTGATATGGATACCTCTTTCCAAGCCATCTCCAAGCTTGCTAACCCAGAAGTGGATCCACCTTTGCTAGCTATACAAACATTGTTGCATGAGTATGGAGTCATGTTTGAGGAACCAACTACCCTACCACCCTTCCGCTCTCATTCACACACCATCCCTTTGATCCTGAATTCTAAATCTCCCAATATTAACCCATATTGTTACCTATATCACCAGAAAAATGAGATCGAAAACCAAGTAGTAACACTCCTCAAAATTGGATTCATCAGTCCAAGCTCTAGCCCATTTGCTAGTCTAGTGTTACTAGTTAAAAAGAAAGATGGCTCTAAGAGGTTTTGCATTGACTACATAACACTCAACCAGTTGACCATATCTGATAAATATCCCATTCCTAACATTGATAAGTTCTTAAATGAACATTATGGTGTTACTATCTTCTCCAAAATAGACCTCCGATCATGTCACCACCAAATCAGAGTTCATCCTTCCGACATCCATAAAATTGCATTCCGAACTCATTCTAGTCACTACGAATTTGTAGTAATGCCATTTGGACTCACTAACGCTCCTTCCACCTTCTAATTTGCCATGAATGATCTCTTTCTACCTCACCTCAGAAAATTTATCTTGGTCTTTTTTGATGATGTTCTCATTTATAGTCTTACCCTAAAACGACATCCTACCCATCTACGGATAACGCTCAACCTCTTACAAAGCCATAAGTACTTTACAAATGGGAAGAAATGTATCCTTGGTCAGCCACAAATCCAATATCTAGGTCATGTGATAAGCAAAGAGGGAGTTGAGGTTGATTCTGACAAAATTAAAGCTGTTATGGATTGGCCTGTGCCAAAAGACGTCAAAGAATTAAGGGGTTTCTTAAGACTCACGAGCTATTACCGTCGTTTTGTCAAGAATTATGGGACAATTACTCAGACCTTGACCGACTTGACAAAGAAGAATGCATTTCTCTGGTCTCCTGTAGCAAACATAGCATTTCGAGAACTTAAGATTGCCCTCACCACAGTTCCCGTTCTCAGATTGCCTAATTTCAGCTAACCATTCACTATAGAATGTGATGAGTCATCAGACGGGATTGGAGCTATTCTATTAGAGCCTGAGCACCCCATTGCCTATTTTAGTAAGGGTTTCTCTTTCTCTAATCGTTATAAATCTACTTAAGATGGAGAATTATTGGCTTTAGTTTTGGCACTCCAAAAATGGAAGCATTATTTATTAGGACAACACTTCTTTATCAGAATTAACCATGGCAGCCTCAAATAACTCATCAAATAGTGAATCACTACTAGTGAACAACAACGCCTCCTTATAAAACTCTTTCCTTTTGATTTCACTATTATTTACAAACCAAGGAGCTGATGCTTTATTTAGGAATCATAACATACAAATTTCCTAGCATTAGCTCTTCCTATCAATATGGATTTCATGCACCATCTTGAAGCATTAATGTAAGACCCATATACTCGATCCCTGATAAAAGAGCTTCAACAAGAGCTAGGGTCCAAATCAGATTTCCATCTTATAAACAAAAGGTTGTTCTATTAAAACATATTGGTCATTCCTGAAGACTCTATTTTGCACCAGAAAATATTAGCCAAATGTTATGATTCTTTGGTAAGTGGTCATAGAGGTTACCTCAAGACCCTCAAACGTGTCACAACTAGTTTTTTCTAGCCATGTATGAAACAAGATGTGAAGCACTATGTTTAGAATTGCATGATTTGTCAGCAAAATAAATATCAAACTTTAGCTCTAACTGGCCTTCTATAACCACTACCAATTTCTGAACATTTGTGGGAAGATATCTCTATGGACTTTATTTTGGAGCTTCCAAAACCTGGTGGATATGACATCCTCCTAGTGGTGGTGGATAGGCTCACAAAGTATAGCCACTTCCTTTTACTGTCGCATCCTTTAATAGCCAAGACGATGACTGGTCTTTTTTGTAGAGAAATTGTCAAGTTACATGGTATTCCTCATTCCTTTTTGTTAAATTGAGATGTCATTTTTCTTAGTGCGTTTTGGAAAGAGTTGATTAAGCCAAACCCATTTGTGGATGGGGACTTGAACAAAGTTTACTATCGTGAAACAAGAAAGAACATGAGAATTTCTGTATCTTCTATTATTGAAAAACATATACTGTACATCATTATATACATGCACTACATAGCTGAGAAAGAGAAAACTGTACTAACTAACTCTAAATGAAAACCATTAGTAAATAAATATTCTTCATCCCCCCTCAAGTTGGAGCTTGTAAGAAATCGTACAAGACCAACTTGGCAATAAAGGTGGTAAATGCAGAAGCTAGAAGAAACTTAGTAAAGATGTCTGCAATTTGTGTAAGAGGAAGAAGTGTGTGATAGAGAAAGAAAACTCTTTTTTAGCTGCTGTCTAATTATATGATAGTCTATATCCAAGTGCTTAGTTCTTTCATGAAACATTGGATTAGCAGTAATGTGTAATGCTGCTTGGTTGTCAGACTTCAATGAAATAGGTAGAGTTACTGGTATTTGAAAATCCTGCAAAATATAGGAAATCCATAAATGTTCACAAACAACCGAAACCCGTGCTTCTATACTCTACTTCTGCTGAGGATTTAGAGATAGTCACCTACTTTTTGGATTTCCAAGAAATCAAAGAAGATCCCAAAAACACACAAAAACTAGAAACAGAACATCTGGTATCATGGCATGCAGCCCAATTTGCATCACAATACGCCTCAAGTACAAAGGAATTATCAGCAGGATAATACAACCCTAAAGAAGGACTGCCCTGTAAATATCGCAATATATGTTGTGCTGCCTGCCAATGAACAACTATATGTGCATGAGCAAATTGACTTCATTGATGCATATCAAAGGTTATGATTGGCCTAATGTAACCCAACTACAATAACTTCTTTATCAACTGTCTATATGGCTGTGGATCTTCAAGAAATGATCCATTATTTTCTGTCAAAGTTAAACCTCTCTGCAGAGGTGTAAGTGCAAGTTTGCTACCCATCAAGCATGCGGCTTTAACCAGATCCAACATATATTTCCTCTAGTTAATGTATACACCATGGGTTGACCTTGCAATCTCAAGTCCTAAGAAGTACTTAGCATATTGAAGGTCTTTTATAGTAAAGACATCATCTAAAACTTCTTCACCATTCAGATTTCCTCCTTTGAATCTCCTATAATAACATATCATCTATATAGACCAAGATGAGCAAAAAACAAGAAGAATTCTTAAGAGTAAACAAACAATGATCATTCTGTGATTGTTTAACACCATAATTTTACAGTTGGAAAGTAAGTTCTGCATTCCATTACCGAGTAGCCTACTTAAGGCCATATAAAGATCGTTTTGACTTATAAACTTCATTTGGGGATGCTTTAGTATAACCTTCTGGTGGTTGCATGTATACCTCCTCCTCTAGGAACCCATGAAGGAAAGCATTATTGATGTCAAGCTGGTGCAAAGACTGGTTCTTCATAGCCACAAGTGCAAATGAAATTCTCACTGTAACAACCTTGGCTACTGGTGAGAAACTGTCATTGTAGTCAACCCCTACAATCTGATTATAACCCTTTGTTACTAATCTGGCCTTAAATCTATCAATTTTCCCATTTGGCTTCAGTTTCTCCTTGTAAACCCATTTAGAACTAATAGCCTTCTTTCCTTTGGGTAACTGTGTAAGCTCCCATGTTCCATTCTTCTCAAGAGCATCTAACTCTGAATTTATAGCCATAATCTAATTAGGATCTTTGTTGCTAGAAACTCAACGTACGCTTTACTGAAGTCAGTATTTACAGTGAAAGGATAAGTATTAGGAGTATAAACTGAAGAAGATTGCATATCTGTGCTCTTCAAATAAGAAGGCTTTTTGCGTACTTGGGACATAAAACCATTCATCTAAGATGGCTTTTGTCTAGCTCAATTACTTCTTCTTATTGCCAATTTAGGTTCTGTAATAGCAAGTTCAACACTGCCAAATTCTGTAGTTGCTCTTGTATCATCCATCTACAAAGGTGATGCATCTAAATTTGATGAAGGAACATCTGTGTTACCATTAGTTGCAATTGAATCGCTAGAAAGATTCTTCAGAGATTGATCATCCTGCATAATTAAAAGTAATACAACTGATCTTATAGGAATATCATCAGTATCCATAGAATGTTTAAAAGGATAAACATTCTCAAGAAAATATACATCTTTAGAGACAAAACATTTCTTTTCATGTAAATCATACAGCTTGTATCCCTTTTGGTCTAGAGAGTGACCAAGATAGATACTTCGGAAGGCTCTAGTATTCAGCTTGTCTTTATAAGGTCTAGTGTCTATGGCAAAACATAAACAACTAAAACTTTTCAACTCAGTATAATTGGGCTACTTCCTAGATAACAATTCATATGGAGATTGCCAATTTAGTATCTGACTTGGCAATCAGTTGATTATGTAAGCTGCATATAATACACTGTTTCCCCAAAATTTCTTTAGAAGTTCAGATTGGAGCAGTAATGCCTTTGCCACCTGAAGTAAATGTCTATGCTTCCTCTCCATAATAGCATTCTATTGAGGAGTATATTCATAGGTCTTATGATGAACAATACCCCTACTGCTAAGTATTTCTTGAGAACTGTTACCTAAGAATTTAGAAACATTATATATTCTAACTACCTTCACAATACCATCATACTGCCTTTTGAAAAATACAAGAAACTTCTCCAGAATATGACTAGTTTGTACTTTATGTCTCATTAGAAAAATCCAAGTGCATCTACTGTTGCCATCGACAATAGTCAAAAAATAGTATGCCCTACAAAGAGATATTTTCTTATAAGGTCCCCAAATATTAACATGTAACAATTCAAAAATTGTATTTGCTCTAGTATGAATTATTAGAAAAACATTTCTAACTTGTTTAGAAAGAGGATAAACTTCACATAAGAATTCTTCATTATTAACAAAATTGCTACAAGCAGCAACAAGTTTCATTACAACATCAGATGGGTGTCCCAATCTTATATGCCACAAATTTCTGTCAATAAGAATTAAAACTACATGCAGTCTCATTCTCTATATCTACATGAGCATGAGGGTTACAGGAAGCATTATGAACTGGTTTATCGTATAGAAAGGAATTTTTATCAAGAAAGTATGAGTTTTTAATGACTTTTCCTTTTGCCACTGCCCTTTCAATCATCTGGTCTTGTAACAAACAATATTCAGTGTAAAACAAAGCGTTGAAGGAAGAGTTTTTGGCTAATTTGTTGACTGAAATAAGGTTATGGCTGAAGGTAGGAACAAAAAGAACTAATTTCAAGGTCACTTAATCATTCAAGACTATTACTCCTCTATACTTTACATCATTCACCTCCCCATTAGGCAAAAGCAACTTCGTAACTTTATTAACAGGCATCAATGAATGAAACAAATTCTTGTCTATGTAGATATATGATGTAGCACCAGAATCCACTATCCAAGTCCACTTTTCTTAACAGACTTAAGAGCAGGATTCAAGATTGACATACTTGCAAATTCAATCTGTATTAAATTTAAGAGATGAGATTCCCCATATTGCTTCCCTTTCGGTAACTTTGTGAGCTCCTGCTGAATAAAAGCTGTTAGTGATTGTGAACAATTTTGTCTATCAGTTTCCTTCTTTATGTCTTTCTTAATTGCATTAACCATGTGTATAGAATTGCCTTTTTTCGGCCTTTTTACTACACCCTCTCTCTTATTCTTCAATTCTGTATACCACTCAGGATATCAGTGCAACTTGAAACAAGTATCTCTTTCATGACCATCAAAATTGCAATAATCCTAATGCTTATTCTCCCTTCTTTTATTTTCTTTCTTCCTAACACCATTTCTGTTCATATGATCTACATTCAACATTCTTCTCTTGCTATTTTTATCGTCCTTTACCAACATTGCTACAGCTCCTGCATCATCATGCATCATATTCAACTGTCTCTGTTTCTCAATCCTCATCACAAGAGAATAGGCCTTACTTGCAGATGGAGGTGGATTTTGTGCCAAGATTTGACTCCAAATATGATCATAAGATGGATCTATTCCCATCAAAAGTTGTATCAATTTATTAGCGTTGTCTATGTCCACTAGCTTCTTATTAACTCCACAATTTCATCCCTGACAGCTATATGCTGGTATAGGCATAAGTTGCCCTAATTCATCCCAATATTTATTAATTCTGTTGTAATAAGCGGTAACTGCACAATTACCTTGCTCGACAGAACTAATCTACCTTTGCACTTGAAAAAGCTGTAGTAAATTGCTTTCTCCATAAATTTCTTTGAGCTTATCCCATAAAGCCTTAGAAGAACTACAGTTGATGTAAGATTCAGAAATCTCTTTAAAAATCGAATTAAGAATCCATTGTTTCACTATACGATCCACTTTTCTCCATCTTTTGTACTTCACTTCACAAGTTGGTGGAGGTATGGTACCATCCATAAAACCAAGCTTATCCCTAGCTTCCAAGGAGTTGTGAATGGAAATACTCCAATAATAGAAATTCGTATCATTTAGTTGAGCAGTAACAAGTATCATACCAGGATGATCGGAATTGTATAATTGTAAACAATCATCTTGAGATTTATCGCTAACCGGCAATCGAATCCTCATCTCTCCTTCAAAATTCGAGCTCAATTATTAAGGATTGTTCTCTGCTCTGATACCATGAACAAAGTTTACTATCGAGAAAGAAGAAAGAACGTGAGAATTTATGTATCTTCTATTATTGAAAAACATATACTGTACATTGTTATGTATATGCACTAGATAACTGAGAAAGAGAAAATTGTACTAACTAACTCTAACTGAAAACCTTTAACAAATAAATATTCTTCAGGACCTCTTATATGGCCAAATCGAAGTAGTAAACCGATGTCTTGAAACCTATCTCAGATGCTTCGCACATGAACAACCATCTTCGTGGAGCAAATTTGTTTATTGGGTTGAATACTCCTTTAACAAAGGGTTCCATACTTTAGTAGGAACTACACCATTCAAACTCCTATACGTCCAAGATCCTCCCCTTCTTCATCCTTTTGTTCAAAGAGAAACTCACATTGCAGAATTGGAAGAACAATTACTAGCTCGCAATGATATGCTGAAACTCCTAAAGGAACCGTTGCTAAAAGCTCAATCTCACATGAAAGCTCATGTCGATGCCAAACATTGAGAAATTTCTTTTAAAGTAGGTTTTGTAGTTTATCTTCGCATTCAGCCATTCAGACAACATTTTTTAGCGAAACGAAAATATGAAAAATTATCTCCTCGTTATTTTGGGCCTTATACTATGAAATATTGTGTAGGACCTTTGGCATATGAGTTAGATCTATCGGACACTTTCAAAGTCCATCCTATCTTTCATATATCCCTGCTACGACAAGGCAAGGCCAAGTTCCTACAGTACCACCAGCTGCCTTACCTATTGCAGAAAATTAGGAGTTAGTCGTACAACCTGCCAACATCCTAGCCCACCACTGGATACTACAATCAGGTATCCCTACCCTGGAGTTGCTTATGCAGTGGTTAGACCATCCTCTAGAAGAACCTTCTTAGGAGAATTATGATCTAATGGCTGAACAGTTCCCCAGCTTTTGCCTTGAGGACAAGCCGAGTTTCCTAGGGGGATGCACTAATAGGACCCCACCACCCATGAGGAGTTGTTATCGAAGGAGGAAACATAGAAATGTTGAAGGTATTAAAGAAAGTTGAAGAAGTCAAGGGTCACATCTAAGGCACTGATTCGGGATCACGTTAACAGACGTGCAGAGACTTGTGGATTTATTTCCTTTATTTTTACAACTAGTTAGCAATTAGTTACTTTCAGTTGTTATAAATAATTGTAAAGAATTACATTTGAGGCATGAATACAATTTAAATTCTCATATATTTGAAGCTTTGTCCTCTGGATACGGATTATTCTTACATTTACAAATTGAAATCCCAGTGACTGCTACCAGATGCCATCGCTTTTATGGTTGATTTTTTCTTTCCAATTCGTTCATAGAGTCACCGGTAATGCTGAAGGTATCTTCTACTAGCTCATTTTCTCTCTGTGAATTAATTAACGTGCTTTTGCTTCTCGTGGGTTTTTGAGATTTGGTTCTGTTGACTCTGACTCTATATTTGACATGTTGAAGTGATAACTGGGCAACTTTTTGTGTGTAGAGTCATTATTAGTTGTCAGTGTTTGGTTTCTTTGATCTTCCTTTGCTATTTATTTCTCCTTTCTTATGAATTGGTTGTTCGAATTTACTCTGTTATGCTTCTGATTTTGATTTTGTCATGTAATACAACTGATAGTGCCGTAAGTGAGATAGGATGTCTCTTAGAATGATAGTCAAATCAGTCTTATTTTGTTATATTGGTCCAAGGGTGTATGTATTTTCATGAATATTTCATTTGTTTGCGACAGGGGGTGCTTTAAACGCATTGAAGACCAATTTAGCTGATCCTAATGGCGTTCTTCAAAGCTGGAATTCTACCAATGTTAATCCTTGTAGTTGGTTCCATGTTACATGCGACAACCAAAGTAGTGTTACTCGAATGTAAGTTAGTTGCACCCAACTCTAACTGCTTGATGCACTTCCTATATTGCTTCTACTCAAATTGTACTCAGGCTATGATGATCTTGTGTTTCTCTTCTTGTTTACTCAGTGATCTTGGGAATGCAAATCTATCAGGTCAACTGGTTTCGCAGCTTGGTCAACTTTCAAATTTGCAGTACTTGTAAGTAGTATTGTTCACATAAAGTTTTGTTTTATTTCTTTTTCATCACGACTTGCATATAATGGGATTCTCTTTTTATTAATTCTGGTATGATAACACATTTCTCATATGCTAGGTCTTATTACTTTTCAAATGGCCATAGTTGGTCAGTTCTGAACACGCAATGAATTGAACTGATAACTTCATCATCATAGAAATGTTGTGAGAGGGAAGCACTCATGCAATTGATATTGATACAATATTTAACCTTTTCTTGATGATATAACGTATATCATACAGTGACTTGTAAAGATAGCGTCTTAAAATTTTCAATGGTTGATATTTCTAGACTCAACGTATATGACCTAGTATTTCTTTTAGCTAGAATCTCTTCTTAGAGTATGGCTTTATTGCCATTTTAGGTCGTTTGGTGCTAAAGTAATTTGGTGTATTTGAGGGAATAACAATCATTCAGATGCTACTGTGTTATGAATAATCCCAATAATTGGAATGCCAAGGTTGACACTTCAAAGGGGCTAACATCATGTAAATGTGTTTGCTTGACTAGCTTAAATGTTCCTCTCTCTCTCACACACACACACAAGCCTGCACTGATCATTTCTTACGTTATTTATACTTCTTCTGAAATTGTATTCCAAGCAATTGATCCTCGAATCTGATCTTGACACTAACAAATGTCATTGCTTTTCCTTTAAAAAGTTCAGTTGCTGAAATGTCGTCTTTTTTGTGCTCTTTTGGGGACAGATAAGTGAATTGACTTTTTTATCACAGGGAACTTTCTAGTAATAATATCAGCGGAAAAATTCCAAATGAGCTCGGAAATCTAACAAAACTGGTGAGCTTGGATCTTTATTTAAACAATTTAAGTGGACCAATTCCGGTGACCTTGGGCAAGCTTCAGAGTCTGCGGTTCCTGTATGAAAACATCTTTATCTTTCTTTTCTATTTGCACGCTCAACTAGATTTTTCAGCATCTCTTGATCTTATGGCCGTTTTTCGTAAGTATTATATATCATGACCATCTAGTCTGTGACAGTTTTTCTTTTTGTCAACTAGGCGTCTACGCAACAATAGCTTGTCTGGGACCATTCCAATGTTGTTAACTACCATTCTATCCTTGCAAGTTCTGTAAGTATTAAAATACTAACAAGTTGCTTCAAATGTCCTTATATTCTTTCCTTTCCTCTAGTATCATGTTTTGTTTTAAGATCATTTAGACCTGTATGAATGCAGGGATCTTTCAAACAACAAACTAGTTGGAGATATTCCTGTCAATGGCTCCTTTTCTTTATTCACTTCAATCAGGTATGTTCCAACTATTTTTTGTGTTGTTGAGGTGGTTATCAATAATCTGATAGTGGTTCATGAATTACTTGCTTATATGTGCAGTTTTCAGAATAATCAACTTAATAATCCTCCACCTGCTCCACCTCCTCCTGTTGTCCCAACAACACCGGCACGTTCTAATGGTAAAATAAGTTCTTTATCCTGTGTGTCCCTTTTTCCCCCCTTATTGATGGTGGCCTGTTCACTTACTTTTTTGCGTACTTGTTATAAAAAGCAGGAATTTGTTTCAATTATGTAGATAACTTCATTTTTCCCCTCTTCATCTTTCTTGATCCTGTGCAAAATTCAAAGTGATGTAAAAAAAGTCTACATAGCTATTTAAAACCTTGGCTGTTTGAAGATGCCTATTTGACTCACGGGTTATCCAAATTAAATTGTTGATCTTTTTTCTTTCTAACTGGAAATAGAACTGAGAATGTTCCTTTTGTTGAATACTAAGACTAACAACCGTAATGACTTAAATACAGTAAAAAATGTACATTACCAGCATGCTGATTCTTGGTTTGAGATAGAGAGCCAGTGATTGCATTTATGATTAGGATCTGAAACCCAAAATTTCTTGTTAAAATCCCAGAGTTATCTCAATTCAAATTTTGATGTAAATGAAATGTTAGTTTTCCCGATCAAGGGCAAAAAATTATAACTTAGTGGACAGTGCCTTGAAATGTCCTTTAAACAGGTGAGAGTGCCACTGGAGCCATTTATGGAGGAGTTGCTGCTGGTGCCGCTCTGCTTTTAGTTGCCCCTGCACTGGCAGTTGCTTATTGGCGTCGAAGAAAACCACAGGATCATTTCTTTGATGTACCTGGTAGTATTTTACAGACGATATGTTTTAAATGTATTTATGGATGCTTATAGGATGCCTATAACTTGTTTACTCTTTGTTGCGGCTGAAGAGGATCCAGAAGTTCATCTTGGACAGCATAAAAGGTTCTCTCTGCGTGAACTACAAGTTGCAACAGATACTTTTAGCAATAGAAACATTTTGGGTAGAGGTAGATTTGGAAAAGTCTATAAAGGACGCTTGGCTGATGGTTCTCTTGTGGCAGTAAAAAGACTAAAAGAGGAGCGCACACAGGGTGGGGAACTGCAGTTCCAAACAGAAGTAGAAATGATCAGTATGGCTGTGCATCGGAATTTGCTTCGCCTAATTGGCTTTTGCATGACTCCAACAGAACGGTTGCTTGTGTATCCCTTCATGGTTAATGGAAGTGTGGCGTCTTGTTTAAGAGGTACACTGGTTGTCATTTTCTTTTTTGTGTTACCCTCTCAAAGTTTAAATGGTAAGAGATTACATTGATACCTTGAAGCTCTTTGCAGTTTAAATATTTTTTTCTATTAAATTTAGCTTCCTTGGTCTCTTCCTTTTGGTGTGCCTTTCTTAGAGTTTTACATAATCAATCAGTGATATTGTCTTTAACTTGCAACTGTTTGCTGCCTGAAAGAATTTCTTCTCATCATCTTAAATTATGGCTAACTCTTGGATCGTATTTTTGTGCTGTTTTGTTACTACTGTGTTTTCAGTGAGAAATTCTTTACTTGAATCTTGGTTTTGTAGTATATCAAAGTATGGAAAGCTTCAAATTTAAGTGAACAACGAAGTTTGTAGGGAAGTTCTGTAGTAGTGACAGTCTTCCTTTATTGTTTATCTATATATTGCCATAGAGCGTCTAGAATCTCAACCTACACTTAACTGGTCCATAAGGAAGAGAATTGCATTAGGGGCCGCTCGAGGCTTGGCTTATTTGCACGATCACTGTGATCCTAAAATTATTCACCGGGATGTGAAAGCTGCGAATATATTGTTGGATGAGGAATTTGAAGCAGTTGTTGGTGACTTTGGGTTGGCTAAACTTATGGACTACAAAGATACCCATGTTACAACTGTAGTGCGTGGCACAGTTGGACATATACCACCTGAGTATCTATCTACCGGAAGGTCTTCTGAGAAAACTGACGTTTTCGGGTATGGTGTCATGCTTCTTGAACTAATAACTGGGCAGCGGGCTTTTGACCTTGCTCGCCTTGCAAATGACGACGATGTCATGTTACTTGATTGGGTAAGTATTCCCATCTTCCCTTTCTCATGTTACTTCAATACTACATTGAAAATGTTTAAGACTATGGAATCATACCTTTTTGTTTTTCGAATTTCTCATTTATTTCTGAACTGATAAAATACAATATATTCCTACAACATTTCTTTTTCTAATCAGGCACTATACCTGAAAGATAATCAGAAAGTTTGTTGAAGTCCAATAGAAAATTTTAACAGCATATAAGTATCGAAGTGTAGATAATAAGGGAGTTTAAACAAGGAGTTATTCAATGCAGTGAAACAAGAAATCATTTCAGACTAGTAGATTATAAGATTAATTAGCATAATGTTTGTTATTATGTTTGTAATATGGTTTTATCTTCTTAGCAGATTAATGTGCTGCATATTCTGCTTTTGTTCAGAAACTATTGGAAATGATTAGCACCCTGAAAATCTCCATTTAGAAATGGTGGCATGTTTCTGCACCTGTTTCTTTCAAAGTTTTCTTCACTGCTTGACATCATTGCTGAACTCAGGTAAAAGGTCTTCTAAAAGACAAGAAGCTGGAGATCCTAATTGACTTGGATCTACAAGGAGATTATATTGAAAATGAGGTGGAGAAACTGATCCAATTGGCTCTATTATGCACACAAAGCTCTCCCATGGAACGACCCAAGATGTCAGAGGTGGTCAAAATGCTGGAAGGTGATGGCTTGGCAGAACGTTGGGAGGAGTGGCTGAAAGAGGAGGTATTCCGTCAAGATTTCAACCATACTCCTCACCCCTATGCCAACTGGATTGTTGATTCAACCTCACACATTCTGCCAGACGAATTGTCTGGTCCCAGATAGTCCTACCTTTCACCGCAGGCGTGTAACCCCCTTGGAGGTCTGTCTTATGTTTGAAAGTGATAATTACACATTAGTGCATATAGGTTTTCTTTTTCTCTTTTTTTTATAAATATTATTCTTCATATTTTCCAGTGTAAAGTTTATATTGCATATTGGAGTTGTGTAGTGATTCTGCAATTTCTATACGGAAACTAAGGTGCTAGCAAAGACGGCAGGAATAGTCTTGTGGGCACCTTGTCATTTTTATGTACTGATGACCAGCCATAGAAGATTGTGACACAATAAATAAATTTTAACTTTCTCTACAGTCTTAACCGTTTTCTCCACCCAACTTGCCCTTCTGATTTCCAGCATATCAAAGTTCTGGAAATATTTTAGCAGTTAAAAATACTTGGTCTAATTGAACTTTTCTGTTTCTCATGGACAATACTTTGCATGTATAATCATCGTAAGAATGCCTCATACACCTAACTAATGGCAGCGGAAAGGAAAAAGAATTTCACGTTCTTTCCGAATTTAGAGCTCATCGATTCATTATCCATACCATGGAAAAAGAAGAATCCCAATTCTTAACATATCATATTCGTGAGTTTTGAACTCGAGTAGGTATCTTAATACGATTTGATTCTAGTCACATAATATGTTCGATATTTGTTTTGTGATGAATGTATAAGAATTGGGAATATTGACTTAATTATGCATGCAATTAAGTTGAATATCCTTTGACATTATATTTGTGGTTTTTATTGATGTTTAATGTTTTATTTAGTTGATAAGTATAATATAGGATGGTGGGATTGTATAATTATTGTCAATTATCTTGCAATAGGAATTGTTTAATATGTTGCTAGTAGGCTTAACATTGAGTCGAGCCAAGCTCAAGTTGGTTTAAAAATTTATGTTTGGACCCAGGCTTGACGGCTCGAACCAAGTCCAATTAATTTATATTTTTAATTTAAAATTTAAAAATAATGTCATTTTACTTGACATATTTAAGCTTTGAATCTGACTCAACCAACTAAGTTTAAGCCGAACTTAAATATGAAAAAATAAAATACAAAAGTTGGAGCATGACTTGAACTTCTATCGACTTGAGTCAAAAAATTTGTTCAGGTCGAGCTAGGCTAGATAAAAATTGCCATCTTTGATTGCTAATGTTCACTGAAGTAATGCAATTGGATGAGTAGGAGACATTGATGGGTGAAAGTGATGTGTTGCCAAAAGGATCATAGAGGTTCTATATTTATTTGGGTTATATTTGTTTTAGATGTTGAATTGAATAAGATAGCAAAGAGTTCATGATACAAAAGAAGATTTGATGTGACGATTAAGAGAATAAAGCTCATCATTTTCGTTATATTTGTTTAGACGTTGAATTTAATTAGATAGGAAAGAGTTTTGGTACAAAACTAGATTCAATGTCATAATTAAGAAGATATAGTTCGTTATTCTGTCTATAACGTGCTCTACAAATATTAGAAAAATGTTATTTGAGTTAAGGGATAGAAGGCAAAAAAAACACATATTTAATTAACAAATTAAGAAATAAAAGCTCCAACATCATTAATCTTTTGGTAAAAAATATATTTTATATCTTAACATTTACATCAAAATATAGATATATCATATTGACGTTATTGAAGTCGTGGGATAGGTGTAGGCAAAAACAAAAATGCATACATAATAACAAATTAAGAAACATAAATTTCAACATCATTTATATTTTAGTAAAAAATATTTTTAAAATTTTAACATTTGTGTCAAAATGTAGGTCAAATTTTAATGTTTTGAAATATTTCAAAGGCTAAAGGAGCAATTTGAGCCATAACGTTTACAGTAGAATATAAATTGAACTTGAAATCTTGAAGCGTTTAATTTGAACCTCAACGTTTCAATTTGAGCCATAACGTTTACAGTGGAATATAAATTGAACTTGACATCTTGAAGCGTTTAATTTGAACCTCAACGTTTACAAAATATTCCAAATAAGCCCTATGAGGATGAAAATCTAATGGGAATTACTCTTTGTTAGTTAAATGTCACTTCATAGTTGATGTGATATTTTTTTTAATTTCTTACACAATAGTAGGTCTCACATACTAGCTAGTGTCACTTTTTTATCCTAACAAATGAAAAGTGGGTCTTATATGCCTAAATTTACCATTTACTTTTCCTAAAAAAACTTTAATTATATGAAATCCCTGATTCTCTTAAGTTTCTCTCAAATCCCTAATTCTTTGAAATCCCTAGTTCTCGTAATTACTCTCTCCCATTTCGTTCAATTGCAGCAGTAGTAGTATTGACCAACTTCCTTGCAGCAGCAATGGTAGCTTTAAACCCTAACCTACACATTTGTGTCAACAACATCATGCTGTTCTGCAAGTTGCGTGATGCGTCTCCTCCCACACACCATTGTTAGCTTAACTTTTCGTTCACCTATGTATGCATATCCAATTGAGTGTGTATGTATCTCTCACCCTTAGCAATTGCTACCTTATTAATGAGTGGCTTGTATCTGCTCATCTTTATATAGGACTCCCCCTTAGTTTCTTGAATTAGATAGTTAACTTGCCCTTACCTATTATTGTTTGGTTTATGAATTGGGTTCTAGGAACTATTTGGATTTGGTCTCTTCCCTTTGCAGTATATTGTATTTAGTTATAGCTTCCATAAAGTTACAATTCTAGGTTGGCATGTCTTCATCATATCACTTTATAGAAGTTGTCTTATCCATTTGATGCACTAATCTCGGACTTGGATAGGGGGTCTATATTTGTTTAAAGCTTCTTGAACATCTTTCATTCCATATTGTATACATGCATGATTCAAGGCTGATTTCCTTTGGCCAAGTCACTATCTCTTGTTACAAGTTAATGTGGTTTATAAAGATCCTTTAGGTATCATGAGGATGACTAGTTCAAGTGAAGTGACCACCCACGAAGAAAGGGAGGTCGAGATGGTTCCTTCTACTAACAAGGGTAAGAGGGACAAGTCCAGTATAAGGGATGTTATGGCTCAAGTGTCAAACGAGCATTGGTAAAAGTCCAAGCTTGTTACAAGTGGTATCAGAGCATTGTTTAAGATCCTCTGAGTGTCGTTAAGATGGCTAGTTTAAGTGAAGTGACTACCTACGAAGGAAAGAAGGATGAGAGGGTTCTTCCTATTAACAAGGGCAAGAGATCTTTGATACTTTGTCAAATATCTTGTGAAAACCTACACTCAAAAAATAAACGTGTTTAGTTTTTTGGATCTTATTTGCGTAGTTTGCATACATCTATGAGGTTTTTGAAATAAAGTTATTATTTGTACAGCTTGCATACCATATATGGGTTGAAAATCATATGGATTGTTTTGCACTTTACTTAATACACAAGATTCGAGTAGTTATAATTGCCAACAACTTATTAACGTTATGAGACCTACCATTACTCTAAAAGCAGATATTATAACTCACTAGTTTTTTTTTAATTTCTTCTTTCGTTCCATTTCTCTATGTAAATCTTGTATAACTTTGTTTTAATTGTTTGCTCTATGAGCTTGGTAATTCTGTTAGTGTTTTCTTACTAGGAGAATGTTAAACTATTGCTTCCTTTGGTATTGCTTAATTTAATTCTAACACAAGTTTAATAGTTATGGTTGATAGTTCATATATGAATTGGTGCATGATAATTACATTGTGATAATTACAACAACCGTTTAAATCTATGGACGTAATTTCCTCAACTAATACTACATTAAATTCAAATGACGATTATGTGTTTGTTATTGTTGTTTTAGAGCCCCATTAAGAACTTAATGGGGTGATAATATTACATGAAGGAGATTTTATGGATACTCCAAATATCTTGTAAGTTTTTTTTTTCCAATAAGGTAAAAATGTTGGTATATATGTTTAATACTTATCTTATTAATTATTAATTTTTTTTAAGGTTGGAAGATGTGGTTTTTTTCAAATAGTATGATGAGAAATTTAGTAAGGGTTGTGGAAGTAATTTATAAATTAAAGAAATAAGTATGTATGTTAAAGAAGGAGGCCCAAACAACCACCGTTGGATCAAGTAAAACATTGGAAATCGAGGAGCAAATAAAACTAATGAAATAAGATATTATTTTGTTAACAAAAGAGAAAATGATTTGAAATTTATTTTAGTGATTGTTGTAATAGGATTTGTTGTGCTTATGGTGAGCATTATAATAGGGTTTTTTATGGGCAAATGGCACTAAATTATGATATTTTTGTTTCAAATTTGCATTTGATGAATGAAAAAAGACTTTGGTTATTGGTCCTATATCTTTATTTATTTTTTGTTATTCTTCAAAATGCCTTAATGGACATTCAGACTTAAAATGTAAGTATGAGAGATGGGGCATAATTTTAATCTAAAGTTGACCTTAAATGTAATAAGTTTTAATAATGGCGAGTTAACTATGTTTTGACAATTGCCATGTAAGAATTACAACCATTTACAAAAGAACATAAAGCTTAACTAATACTTGTAATAATCATCAAGAAATATAATTTGTGGTTTTATATCACAATAACTAATCAGAGCACCACAATAGTAAATAATTACACCACACCATTAATCTATCTATAAAAGTTATTAAATTTATATACAAAAGCATCAAAACTAAAAATGCCATCAACACCCAGTTATCCATCCATTTATGAAAGTACTAACATCAAATGTACCAATAACTAAATTTCCAACAACACGTGGACAATGTTAATGTAGTTAATTCTATAACTCAACCACATTGCTTCCCTTATTTGCATTTTACTAGGAAGGTTGTTCATGTACTAGTTGACTTAATGATGCTTTCTTCCTCATTGTTTCAACTTCTAACTATCGGGAAGTGATGATGGATTGTCCTTTGAACCTTAGACCCCTAGGTTTAAAAAACAGTTTGAATGAATGCGAATCAACTTCTCCATAACTTCCTTTTACTAATATGCGAAGAGCTAGCAACCTACACACACATATCATTAATAATATTCATTTGAATTAGTTATTAACACTATAATGAATGCTCAAATATGGAACTTACGGTATTGCTTTGTTGACTTGACACGATAATATGTTCAACTGACACGTTAATATGTTCAAATGTGTTAGCACCGCTAACCTGTGAACAGACCTCAATGATGACCTAATAATATGACATAAATATCATTGAGAGTTTGATAAATGAAGCATTAATCAACACAAGGTTTAATATTTAAAGAATCTTTTGTACTTGTGCAGATTACTCAGCAGGTTAAGTTGAGCCTACATTCTTACATTTTCTAGCATTATAACCAGAATTATTATATTTCTTACATTTTTGTATTTGACCTTTTAGTGTCAGTTTTTATTTTGAATTTTTCAACTTCATAAGCTTATGCACTACATTACTTGTAACTATTGTAGGTCTTCTTGGCATGACTCTTTTTAGTGGTGTGTTTATCACTTTTGTATCAATAGTTTGTTAGAAAATTGCACCCCTAATAAGTTGTAACATATGGTTATACAATCTAAGGAATTTGGCCTTCTTGTAGCAATTATCTACTAATGCTTCCACCTTTTGCTTCGAATGGTGAATAGTACTTATAACATGGTCGTAAGGATATCTATAAGGCTCCCATACTCAACATCTACATGATTGGTGTCTACCAATCCTTACAATATACTTTTCATCACCACTAGACACTTCATGGGCCCCATCTCCATTCCAAATCATTCTTCATTGCAGTACATCTTTCTTGTTCTTCTCTAATTTCTTCATAATTGTTGGTGCAACATCTAACTTCAAACCATGCCTAAATTATATCCTATTTATATGCCTCTTCATCATCATGCGTCTAATGGTTTCAAGCATGTTGACAACTGACCTATCTCTTACTGGTAAGATCCACCAATTGAAGGATTCACTCATATTGTTGTCGATAATTAGGCATTTTGATTTAAAAACTAGTAGCATCTTTCCACCTCTCCTTAGGATATTCAAGCAATGTTGATGCACATTTGAGTTTTGTTTTATCTAGTCTTTTCAGCTACTTGTTGTAATCTTCTATGTACATTGACCATACACAATTCCAAAATTGCTTTTACAAATCCTTTCCTTTCTAATTCACATGCTAATTATGGTATATATGTCTAGCACACATCCGATGAGTGGTATACGGTAATGTCTCTTCCATAGCCCTGATCAATTTTATAATAATAGAAAGATTAAGTTAATTAAGTCAATAGAGAAAATTTGCATAACAATTAACTGTAAATATATGAAGAATAAGATACCTTTTGCATATTTGTTATAAATATAATCCCTTTATCACTACCTAATTCGAAGTTAAAAGCCAACTAATTTATAAACCATGTCTATAAATCAATATTCTTTACCTCCATAATAGCCCAAGATAATAGATACATCATTCTATCACTATCCCTCCCAACTGCACTTAATAACTGACCTTGAAATTCTATCTTGAGAAGGAAATTGTCAATATAAAAAATGGCCTCAAATGCCTCCTTCTTTTCATGGCTTCAAAGCAAATGTATAATCTTTTAAAATACATAAAAAAGATAAAGATATATGAGAAAAAACATAAACTTACTATAGATGCAAGATGATACGTATAAATATTATTTTGTATACTTGTAACAAATAAGTATCTTCATTCCTTGCGAGCTGTAACTTTACTGTTGAACTTGGATTACTAATCCTCAACTCATATACATATCCTTATAGCTTGGTGATGCGGAACTCCTAGAATTGACTCGATTACGAAACCTTTGATCGATTGGATTAAAAACCCAACCCAAAAATTCAAAGTTTTCGGAAGATCCTTTGATGTCTTGACCCAAGAGTAACAATGCAATCAGAAACCAAAACGCATAAAGACATCAAAAGAATGCCACAAGCAATCCGACTAATCACTTGATAAGTTCGTAAAATTGGTTTGTAGAGAATTTTAGGATTGAATCCCTCACAAATTGTCCTAAAATTATTCTGAATATAATCTGAATAGGAAGTGCAGAAAACAATCTTTTAATTCTTAAAAATTGGGCCTAAAAACAAAAAGCCTACTAGAAAAATGAAAAGTCACTTATGAAGTCGTAATAATTTTCTGTCAGAACATCCTTTAGTAAATCATGCATATCTTGGGCTATAGACCTCCGATTAAGGCTAATCTTATACCGTTGGAAAGCTAAGACAAAAATATATAATTTCATGTTGGTCAATTGGGTTGATTCAGCCTAAATCAATGTCAAACTTTTGTCCCAATTCAGAACACGTGAAGAGTGTTATTGCCTTGATGTTATTGATTGTAATTTGATCTCTAAAGGCCTTTTCTTCATCAACCATGGTACATATAAGCAAACCAAAAGCTTCTCTAAGCCTCTTAACATTGTCATGAGTAATCGGTCCTTTCAGCATGGTCCATGGGTCATCCAATAGTTGACTTGTCTTTTGACTCTCTCTTGAGCTCACATCACTTGGCATATTCATTCACAAAATCAGTTGCCAACTCTTTTCTTAATCTCCTTTTTGCTTCTCTACACATACTTGAGTGTTTTTAGTGTCCTTCGAATGAATATGTCTGTTAATTATGATATGACACCTATTTTCTTATTTTATGACTTGTTCGTACACACTAATAATTATAATCAATTAAATTGGTTAGTATTATTAGTACCTCTTATGAGAGTGGTTGACTAAGAAGAAATGAAGTTGTATATGGAATTAAATGAAATAAATAAATAAAATTCCTATTCTGTTGCCTTTTTTAAGAAAATTAGGTTAAGCATAGAGATGACAACTAGTTGAGAGATATGATATAACTGAGTAAGTGGGGCCATTCACAAGAAAAGGTTTGTCTTTGCGTTAAAAGGTTAAATGATACTCTAATCAAGAAAAATAAAAAGCATGACTTAGTTGAGTAACCAGGGGAAATTCATGACAATGTATTTGCCTTCATATCAAAAGAACAGGTTATCATTCAAGAAAATCTAAAAAAATGATGTTATAATAAATAAAACCTAATAATATTTGAAAATAGCAAAAATTTTCATGAAAGGATAGTTAATGATAGTCGCCTTTTAATTGATCACTAATTATAAATGCATGTTTACAAGTATCATAGGTGTATAAATAAGGTGTTAATATTTTGATTGATATGTATATTAAATTCAAAGTATTTAAACATGAAAGGAATAGGTTATAAATTGAAAGATTGATGTTTACGATTAAATTGATTCCATGAGATTCGATACCATTGTATCATTATTGTATGTTGCATGAATGTGTGATTATGTGTTTTTGTGTTTGTTTGTGCTTGTGTGTTTCACTTTTCTTGAGAACAAGCAAAAGTTTAAGGGTGGGGATGTTAATAGGTATAGATCATACTATGCTTTTTTAGGTGTTTTAGTGTGTTTTCAAGTCTTTCTTAGATAATTATTATATGCATAAGCTTAGAATTGTGTTATTGTTATTATTAGTATTAGTTTTTATTTTAAGTGTTTAAGTAGTTTAAAGAATGAATTCGATCTTAATTTTACATTTAATGAGGTGTTTAATGTGTTTGTGAGTTTTAGAAATCAAACAATTGAAGAATATAGAAGGTGGAGAAAGTTTGAAGTGCATGGAGCTACATGGCTCTCTACCACGATTGTGACAAGGGAGTGTGATCGTGACAAAGGTTTTTTGAAGCACAGGATTTTTAGTATTTTTAGGGTTCAGGGTTGTTTTTGGAACCAAACAAAGTGGAAAAACCTTAAGCATAATACACAATTGTTAATGCACTATATAAGAACATGAAAAACATAAGAAAGAGAGTAGTAGCCACAAATCAATGTAGATCAAAAATAGAGAGATCAAAGAAGAGCTTTAGGGAATTTCATCATTTCATATCAAAGAGTCAAACAAATTTTATTATTTTCCTTTTACTTTCTTCATTATTCTTGATGTGTAATTGGATTTTGATGACGTTTATCACATTTATGGAGTCCTAAATCTAGATTAGGAATTATTTTGGAATTATTTTGTGAACTTTAATTAGTGTTGATTTTAATACATATATGGATGTTTGTGGTAATTGTCGTGCATAAACTTAATAACAAATCGAGAGAGTAACTAAAAGTAATTAGATTTAGGTTGTACAATGGGAGTTGGCAATTTAATAGACCCATAATTATCAAATTAATGATCGAAGAGAGGTCTTAGTTGTGAAATTAATTATCTAATAGATTGTTTTATATTTAATTGAATAAGTTATTAATAGTTTTGTAAATCGAGAAATTACAAATCTATAAATATCAAATTATTAGATATTGAAAGAGAATAATCAAAACATTAGGAAATCTAAGATCAAACATAATTGAATCAACAAGATTAAATGAAGCAAAATAAGAAAATAATAGTTCTTAAATATTAAACTTTGATCAAATCCTAATTTTATTGGCAGCTCACTTGTTATTTGATTATTTGTTTTGTTAATTATTTATTTCAATTTTCGTTATTTAAATTTAATTCAAATCAAAATTTTAATACCTCAGATAAAGTTAGATTCAAATTGTTTAGGTGTTTATAAATCTTCGAGGGAATGATAACATTAATAATACAAGGTACGATCCATATATTTGCTAGCATTAAAAGTCCTATTATATATAAAAATTGCTCAACATGACCTTATTAAGTTTAATGGAAAATTTGCCACTATTCCTGAGTTTTTATATTGCTTCATCCTATGTCGTTTATTCTTAATTTTCATTTTTTGACCATCTCTCTTTGTTCTTTCCGAAGGCTCACCTTCTTTCTCTCTCCCTTATGTTTTCTTTTCTCTTTTCCCCCATATCCTTTACTAGAATATCCTTATTCAAGTTGCTCCCTTTGTGCTATTGCCTATCGATGTTACCTCTTTTATGGTTTTTATAAGTTACTTTTTTATAGTGGTTTTTCTATATTTTTCTTGTCCAAATACTCACTTATAACCCCTTCTTCGAACGCATTTGCATTTGAAAGTGAGTGCCTTAGGTTCAACGATACTGTTGTCTTGTTTTCCTGTTAGATGTTTCGATAAATCTAAACTTGGGATGCTTTCAATCTTTTTTTTTTTTAATTTTTTGGATCTACAAGAAAAAATAACAAATTTCAAATATGATTTTTTAAGAAAAATATTAAGTAAAGATTTTTTAAAACATTTTAAGATATTTTGTGTTTAAATTGAATTCTTGTAAAAGTATTAGGGTCTAATTTTACCATTTTACCAAACTTGAAACTCAAACCTCTTCAAAACCTTAGCTTAATCTTAATCCTTTAAAAATATGTTTCATATTTGAAATGCTTATTGGACCAAATAGCAGATTCAATCATAATAAACATTTGAAAAAAACTTTAATCATAATCATAATATTATATTGGACTTAATATTGGATTTAGTATGAAATAGGATGGTATTAGTATTGGTCAATAATAAATACTGTTTTGGACAATTTTTTAAAATTACAAATAGTTCTTAAATTTACAAAACAGTTCCTTAATTATTATGGTATTCAATTTTTTTTATTTTACTTCAATTATAATTAAAAATCATAATACTATAATAAATATTTTTTTTATTTTTATTAATATTATTTTCACATTTTTCATAAATTAAAATGATAAAATTTTTATTTAACTCTTATATAGATATAAAATTGAGAATAATATAAAATAAATATATATTTATAATCAACAAATTTAATTTCAAATTTTATCTTTATTTATTTAAGAAGTTATTATAATATTTTTCACATGTAAGTACTAAAACTTATATATATTGTCAATATGAAATATATAAATTTTAAAAATATTTAGATTATGTTAAACTAATATATTTAGTTATGTATATAATCACCTTTTATAAGTCTAATCACATGAAAGAAATTATTGAATACATTCTTGTTTGTATCTTTATTATTTATTAAATAAATTGCATATAATTTTATCATATTTCTTTTCTGTTGCATATAATTTTATCATATTTCTTTTATCAAAAAAAATTATCATATTTCTAAAAATTTCAATTTAGTATTAAAATCTTTTAATATTATAATTATGACTAATATTTGACCGGTTTTTTAGATATCGACTGGTATAAGTTGATACCAACCAAAAGATTTGGTACTCACCAGTACCAAAGCCCAGTGCAGAACTTTCTTTTTCGGTTCTAGTTTTTCACCTATATCATACATTATTCATATTAATGTTTTATATGGTTAGTGTTTTATGTTTCTAAATTCTAGGTTAGGATGAATTAGTTGGTTTCACATTGTGTTTTAAATAATATTGTTCGAGTTTCTCAGTTAAACGCAATTTGGTATGTTTATTTTCATTACTTATCATAAATTATTTATTAGGGGCAGTAAATGGTAAAACCAAAAGCAAACTAAAGCAGAAGTTTAGTATTAATCCATAAATTATCAAATTAGTGAAAATTTAAATAAATTTTCATTTTTGTGACTGTTTAGAATGACTTCAAAGAATATTACATTATGTAAGCCAAGAGAGAGAATATAAACTTAATATGAATAGTAGTGTTTTTCATATGCATTAGGGAATTTGTGTAAAGATTGATTGAGTGGTTCAACGACTTCACTAAAGAATTGCTAACACTCAACAGAGCATTGGTAATATCCACTAAGTAGCTGTTTCACGAGCTATATGGCCGAGCTTGATGGAAGCTTGCCTATATAAGGTCAGCTTGGGACCTCAGCTGCTCATACACGAATACCGTTTAAGGTGAGTTTAGAGAGTTTGGAAGAGCTTAGTATGCGGGAAAAAGCCAAAAAACACAACTTCGTAGCATTCATAAACCAACATAGTACTGATAGGAGGTAAGGTTTCTCAATTATGTGATTTTTCCTCACAAAGTACAATAGATGTTTATGGATATGTTTTGCAAGTTATTTGACATCTATCAAAGCTATCAAAACCTCTACGTTGCTTTAGTTTTGAGGATTTTTAAACTCTGGAAATTTTGAACAAAAAAAACCCAACTTAAATTTTTATATTTGATAGTCAATTTTTTGAAGTTTTTTGTTCAATTAAAGCAAGAAATCTTTAATTAAAAGCCTGTTTGGAACACAAGGAATTGAATTCAATCTTGTAATTGAATTCAATTCACTTGTTTAGAACAAAAAAAATGAAAGGAATTCAATTCATGTGTGGGTTTAAACCCACCTCCCTTTGTAAATTGAATTCACGCGATAAATCACGTGAATTGAAATCTAAAGGCACACGTTGGTTTCGTTTTTAACCTTAAACCCAAACCCTCTTGAATTCTTCTTTTCTGCTCCTTTTCTGCTCTTCTCCAACTCTTATTATTATTATTATTATTAAGGAAAAAATAATCATACTAATAATATAAATAATACTAATAATAATAAGGGTCATAGTAACAACAACAACAACAACAATAATAATAATAATAGCAACAGAA
>JANVCQ010000005.1:19701534-19719317 GCA_025531925.1 Erythroxylum plowmanianum | reverse complement strand
CAAGAAGACTTAAATACCTTTCATTCATATCATAACATGAATTGTTACAAAGCTTTAGAGGGCATTTTAGCCCTAATACTTCAAAGTTTCAAGAAGAGCAATTTACAAAGAAAGGTCACATGCATAATTCACCACAAATTCCTAATTTAATGTCAATTTATACTTCCAAAGTTCAAGAAAAGTTCGGGGTCCAACAAATTATATACATGTTCCAAGTGAATATCCATTAATTACATTAATCATAATGAAAGTAATTTTTTCATGTTTATCTATATAATGCATAATGACATTGTTTATTATGTAATAAACATTATGACATATAAAAAGATTTACTTATAATGAACACTTTGATTCTAAGGTGTACTTTCTTTGTATGAACTATTTGAATGTGAAGTAAAGAGTATAAAAGATAGATAAAAGACACACTAACAATCATCTCTATTATTTGTAAATAAATATAAATGAGACAAGTTTAAAACTTATTATCTAGTTAATAATCAAGAAGAATAAGTTTAAATCATAAATGTGGTTTTAATAAGAAAAAAAATATATTATGGCTTAGATTGATTAAATTGTTAATTTATTTATCTTAAAGTTGTCATATGCAAGATCTAAAAATGGATAATAGATTAATGAACTTAAGTTAGACATTATATATATTCAAACTGGTATTTTTGTGATATATTATCAATTGAAAACATAATTTTTAAATATAAAGCAATTAATATTGTAGTTTATGATTCCTGTGTATGTGAAATCAACCAATAAGGAACAAATGTAAGTTAAAATGTCTTAATTTATATTTTGTAATACCTTGCGAATTATATAACCTCGTAATATCTCCTAATAAATTGTATCTAGTACTTTAAAATTATAATTAATAATTGCTACTTTAGAGTACAACAACAACAACAACAACACCACCTAGTAGGAATCCCGTTGATATGCGGGGTCTATAGAGGTCTAATAGTATGCAGCCTTATCCTTAACTAGTAGAGAGGTTGTTTCCAATTGCTACTTTAGAGTGTGACCAAAAAATTGTGTAATACAATTCAACGCAATAATTATACAAAGCAAATTAATTCAGTTTTTTAAAAAATAGAACATAATAAATTTATTGTGAATGTTATAATTATGTTCGTATGTATTTAATGGTCTATATTATTTCTTAATTAAAAAATTGAATATAATTATGAGTCCAATGATATAAATGAGATAAAAATAAGGAAATAATATATGAATTAAGGTATAAGATAAAACATTTCTGTCAACGATTAATTCATAATCAAGCTACATATTTGTAATAGATGTACATTAATAAACTCTCAAAGTATGTTGATTGCATATATTATTTAATATGTTTGAGGATTACAGAATTCTAATCATTTTATTTTATTGCAAGTGAATAAGAAATAGAAAGAATTGATATCTGGTCATATTATAATCTATATTGAAAAATTTTTAAACTTAAAATAGTACTTTTTATTGATAATTTCACTTAAAAAAAGACTTTGACAATTTATATAATAAAAAACATAAGTTGAAAAGAAATAAAAGATAAAAAAACAAAACAAATTTTGTAAGGAGGATTTACTAGAATTTGAAAACTAAATTTTTTTTTAAAATTATGTTATGGTAAGTTAAGTATGTTTGTACTAGTCAATCTATTCACACATAATATGCATGTTTCTATGTTCTAACATTAGCATTGTTTTACTATTCATAATATAGTAAAATTACATGTATCACACTAAATATATTATAGACTCCTTGTGGTTCATATTTCTTTAGAAAAGAATATCATCTACTATATGAATTTAGTTTTGATAACTCTTTTAGTGTAGAAACAAATTATACTTAAATGAATTTACTGAATAATAAAGTTAATGAAATTATTACTTATTTAATTCTTCATCTCTATTTAATCTTTAATTTAATCTATAAGTAAGGTGTATCATTGGAAACTTCTAACAAGAAAAAGGAAAAAAAAAGCCCAAATTTGGTCCTCCAACTTAAGTGCAAGGTGCACAAAAGTTCCACATCTTTATTTTTTTGTCAAATTATCCTTAACCTTTCCAAAACTTTCTTTTTTAACTCTAACTTCATCGGGGGATTTAGTTTGTGCAACACGCTCTGCCTTAGTGGTGTTGGATTTGTTAGAATGAATAAAAAGAAAGGTAATTTTGTTATTTTGCTACCAAAAAGAACAGTATGTTAATAACTCAACATAACCTTACTTCTTTAACACTAGTCAGCATTTTTCTTTACCAATCTCTAGCATCTACATCTTTCTAGTAAATATTAAACTTTCATTTTTTCTATAGTAGCTTTATTCGATTAAGTTATCTCAATCTCCTGCACTACAAAGACAATATAGGTTTTATTGCTTCTTGTAGGTTCATCTGGGTTTTGTTTCTTCATATGTGTTTATGTGTTGTTTCCTGCTAATTTAACCCTTACCTGCAGTTAACCCCAACTTACCATTGCTTGGTTGTTGCTGATCTTTATCCATGATGAAGGTTAATCATGCTTTTATTATAGGATTAAATATATTCTTTATCATGGGAGGTTACGCTTCGACTGAATGCTTGATTAAATGGCATCTTGGTTAAGAATTATATACTACAATTATGGGCATTAACATACATTAGGATATGTAGATTACACTGAAGGAAAAAGGCCCAAATTGTATACTACGCTAATCATATTAGGATTTATTATGATTTACAGATTATGGAGGACCAATTTATTTTAATGGGTCTTTTTATGATACTTCAATTTATTTTTTGCTTTTAGGATAAAAATAAATTAAAGTATAACATAATTTAATAGTTTTTTTGTTTTATACTTCAAATTATTTTGAACTTATAGAAGCAAACCTAATTCAAGTTATAAACTATTAGTACACATTTAGTACACTAATTTCATATTGGTATTTTTGGTACATTAAGTTATATTAGGTTTTTAACATCCTAAACCTAGTTATCATTTTTAATTTGTATAGGATTTTGTTAATTGTAGTGGATGGTGAATCTTCAAACTCAATAGGAAGAGGTCATAGTGACAAGCAATATGGTAAGGAGGTTTTCTATCAACGTGGAATTCGAAGTCGTTTGGTTACTTATTGGAACAATGACAATCCTAGAAGAAGATTTTATGGATGTCTTAATTATGAGGTATTTTCCTTAATAATAACCAATCTACTAGTATTCAACAAGATAAGTGTTATTGGTAATTAATTATATTTATTGTAATACTATTGTAGGAAGGGGGATGTAATTTTTTCAGATAGGTGGATAAAGATTTTGGTGAAAAGGAAAAATACATTATCAATAAATTGAGACTTGAGAATAAAAGGTTGAAGGTTGAGAATAAGTTAAAAAAGATTGTAAGTGTATGCATAATATGCATGAGCTATAAGGTGAGTTGGCTTAAGTGAAAGTGGCACTAAAATATAAAATATTTGAAATAAAAAGATTACAAAAGGTGAGATGTAATTACAGAGTATGTGCTATAATATTTGTAGTTATTTTTATAAATATAATTGTTGAAAAGTTGAAGAATATTAAATTTATAAACTTTGATGTAGTGCCATAGTAATTTATTAGGATTGTCTTGCGGGGTTAAGAATTTATTGTTCTTATAAGGATAAATATATTATTTCCTTTTATAATATTTTATGTAGTTCATCTTGTAGACCATTGTTGGTAAGTTAAATGAACATGATAACTCCAAAATGGCAATTTCAAACTTAACCAACTCCCAAATGACATAAGTACTATAATAACTCCAACAATTATTTAACTAACTTTCATTTCACAATCTTCCAATCCATCTTAGTAACAAATAATTTCATAACTTTAATTTCCAACTTGAAATTCCAAGCAATTTAAGTTCATTATAACTTCAATTTCCAAATATATCTAAAATGGAACAAGTTCAGAAAGACTAATTCACTATAGGTTCAAAAATCAAGTTGAATCTCTAATCTTTCTTCTTTTTAAACCCCTCTCATTGCATAAGGAAGATAAAGTGACGTTATTCCCACCATTCTATTGGAATCTTCTTGGCTTAAAATCAATTTCAGTTTGGATATTAGAATCTGAAGTAATGAATCTTTGTGAGCTACCTAGCCTCATGATCTAAACATTATCTCCATACTATTTAAACATGAAAATGAACATGACTATTTTAAAAAAAATAAATACTAATATTATCATATTTCAAATTTCAATTAACTTATATGATACTCAATTGAATCATTTTGTACTTCATATTTACTCATCCTTCTCCCTCAGTCTTTGTCTCTAATCATGTCTTTACTTTTTCTTCGCACTCTACCTCTTCCTGTTCCTTTAATCATTATTTGTATGCTTTCTTGATCTTTATAGGTCTTTTCAGTATGTATAACATTTATTGATGCAGTAAACACTTAATTTGTGGATTGAATTCTTTGTTTTATCCTTATATTGGTACTAGATGATCTTGGTACCTATATATATTTCATTAACATTGATTGATTAGTAACAAGATGGTTAATAAGTTCCATTCAAAATTAGAAATTTTTTACATTTATTGGAATTTTGCATGATATTTGGTTATTGCCTTTTGTCCATATTTGTTACAAGTCATTTTTCTTTCATATCTAGTAGCTTTTCCTATTTTAGGTTGTTCAAATTTATCTTTCTTCCTTTTCTTTTTTAGATTGTCCAGGCATTCTCCTTATTATAGGTGCCTCAATAACTTCACAAGGGGGCGGGCAGTGGTGCAATTATTTGTCAATCAAGTGGCTTGAGAGAGTATTTGTATGATTGCATTTACCTCTTTTTGATATACCATTTATCAATATAGTCATTGGGATTTTAGTGGTTATGGAAAATGGAAGCCACAACATGAGAGCATGGAATCCCTGTCAAATCCCAATATCTACAAGTATAAGTATGACTACTAATTTTCACACATAACTTATCTAATCCATGCTCAACTTCATATCCATCAACTCTATTACAATTAACAAAACAACTAAATATCTCTTTCTTATTCTCCTCTAACACGGTTTGAACTCTTAGTGATATGTTTCTATCCCATTTCTCCCTAAAACTCCTTTTTGTATGCATCCTCTTCATCACCATCTTCCTCATATGCTCCAATATGCTAGCTATAAGCTTCAACCTAGCCTATAAGATTAAACCATTGAAGTTCTCACACATGTTATTATCCACACAATCATATATGCAGTTAACACTAAAATATGATGTAATATATATCTCTTTGGGATAGTCTAATAGAGCTTTAATATAACTTGGTCTTAAATTATTTAACATATGCAGCTGATCATTAAAATTAAGAACAAATGTTGCCTTAGTTGTCCTCCAAAACTGAAACTTTAGGTCATCTCTATTATATCTCTTCTCGAATTAGCATATATATGCCTTGCACACATTTTATGCTCATCATTTGGTAAAACTCTTTTTATTACATATGGAAGACCCTAAAATATTTATTAAGTGAATATATATAAACATATATATTTAATTCAATATAGACATATCTTTTGTATATCAGATATGAATGTGAAGCCACTATCATCTCCAAGCTGTAAATCTGAAATAAGAACCTCTAAAAACCACTTCCATATTTTGGTACACTTAAATTTAACCATACCCTACGCAATAGAAAACATTTAATTGTTTCTATGCCTTCTAAAAAAGCTAATAACTATCCTTTACGTATTCCCTTCAAGAAACATCCGTCTAGTCTTATTATTGGTCTACAACCTTTAATCCAAACCTTTTTCAAACACTGAAACAAACAACACCTTGTAAAGATTCTTTGCCCTTCATCATGAGTGCTTGTTCTAATTGCTTATGTCATACCTAGGTTCTTGATCTTCATTCCTTATATATACCCTAGGGTTTAGCAAATTCCTCCATATGATACCTATACTTCATTTTTATCACACTTGCTTTTTCTCTTTTACAAGTTTTAAATCTTGCATCCACCTTTAGTGCCTTCCTCAACAAATACTTTAACTGAATTACCTTGATAATTGTTTGTAATCATGTCGATCCATTTTGATGTGATAAGCTTATTGATGTTTGTCATTGTATAACTATACTTAGGTGTATATCTCTTCACAATAAAACGATTGTCATTTCTCTCCAGACTTGAAAAAATGTAACGAAGGATAGTGTGATCTACATATCACTCTTACTCAAGACTTCTTTTTTTAAAATGTATTTCAAACCTAAACTCTTTGCAATGGAGTATTTAATCATAAACTCCTTAAATTCTTTTACATATTTAAACTTCAAACATATATCCCAAGTAGGAATATTAGATGTTGGATCATAATATAGGTTTTATCATTTTCCTCTTCTCAATGCACTGCCAGTATCTTCTTTTGAACTTATATAATATTGACATGCGTAATCGCTTTTAAGATACTCGTTGTCATTTTTAGAAACAGAATCCTTCTAGTCATCTTTATGCCCTTTTTCACTTTCATGATTTTCAACGTAATTATTCACAACCTCTACTTCTTTTTCTTGGATTTCCTCTCTTTTTATTTTGATATGACAACTTAGAGCTCACCATCATCTCTTTCACCTTCTCATTCCAAATCAGTCACTAAATCACTATCATTTTCATCATTTTCGGTAGAAGCATTATACACATCCTTACTAGGCATATTATCATTAGTAGAAGCATTAGGTACATTACCAGTAGCAAAAGCATTAGGCACATTATCATGAACAAAAACTTTAGGCACATCACTAACAGAAGCATTAGGCATATCATTAGCAAAAGCATTAGGCACATCATGCTCAATATTCACACCATCAAGCACAATATTAACACCATTAGGCTCATTGTTATACACATTATTCAAAATTTTATGCTCAACATGCATATCTTTAATGGGCACACCACTATCACCATTGTCATTTAATAGTACAATTTTTTCTTCAATGTTTGCTTTATTATTTGTTTTATTGACTCCTAAGGCAAGCAGTTCATCCTTTATGTAATGATTATCTTCAATTTTTTCTTCAATATTTGCTTTATCATCTATTTTATTAACTAATAGGATAAGTAGTTCATCCTTTATGTAATGATTATCTTCTTCTTTAACATTTTTTGGATCTATGTTATCATCACCATCATCCACAATATAAGTTTTTATTGCTTTATCTTCATTATACTCATCTTTAAAATAAACCTCCACTCTTCCATAGTTTTAAATAAAATATAATCAAATCATATATTTTTGTATCATCTAGAATCTCAATCTACCCACCTTCTTTATATTTATTTGGCTGCCTCTAATATACTTTATCCAATCTATCATACTAATTATGCTTATCAGTCCCTATAATGCTAAACCATCATAATTTATCTTGGTCAATACCTTTAACTAATAATTTACTACCACCAATGTAAATGAATTTCGTCTATCAATTTCTCCCTCATATTGAAACATAATTCCTTTTTTAATAAGATTTCGCATCTAAATAAAATAATAATTAAATAAGTTATTCAACCCAATTATGTAGTAATTCCATAAATTAATAAGAAAATCTTTCATTCAAACTAAAATTTCCAATTTATGTAGGAATTGCAACCCTAGAAACTAGTGTTATATATATACATATACTTACCTCACTGTGGACCAAATTAATTCTCACTATTGAAATTTTGTATTAACTTGTAAATGGTTTATTAATTAAATATACGTATACTTAACATACTTATAGATTTTCAAAATCTCTTAGTTATAAGAACAAAATTTACTATTCCTACTTTATGGATATTGACTCCTTACTATTGTATGCCAAGTTTATTAATAGAAAAGAACCAATTGCTATAGATTATGGATTTTGACACATTTGGAGTACAATTGATCTTTGTATCAGTTTATTACAGAAGTATACCCGCACATATGCCATTGAACATGCATGTTACATGATACATTTATAAAAATTCATATTCAGTTATGTGAACAATGTGGTAACATGAAATTGTAATTGATTGCATATAGAAGAGCAAGTAGAGCGACTACTTCTAGATATTGCCGAAACTTTAAGGCAATAAGTAAAAAGGGAGCAATTGTGAGTAACCTAAGATGGTCTTACCTTAATTTGTTCTGTCTATTACTGAATTGAATTTGATATGTGATGATTGTGTTCTAAATTTCAGACAATAATTGTCTGAGGCATTTGATGCATGTAAATATCATTGGAAATGCTACTTGTATATGAATGAGATTGACTATTTGATTCTCAACATAAATGTTGAATGTCGGACTAAAAGTCCGATGAAAAATGTAAATGAGAAAGAATATGAATGTGACTGAATGAATATCATGATTGAATTTGTGAATGCATTTGCATGAAATATAAAGGCAGTTATGACTAATGTCGCCAGTTAAAAAGAGCTTAAAGCTCAAACACCTGTGGAAAGAGCCTAAGGCTCAACTTGTATAATGAGTCCTGTATCCCTAACGGATAAGGAATAGTATGAAAGAGCCTAGTATTAATAACAGATACAAGATAGTAAAAAAGGCACATGGTCACAACAACGTAACAACTGAATGTGTCTCATAAACATTACTTTCACATATGAAATGAATAAATTGAATGATTACACTGTTGTGAGAACTTTTCTTGAATGAATCTGTGATAAATCATTGATGACTGTGTTCTGCAAAATTGTAATGAAAGGATGAATTGTTTGGACTATGTGATTGAAATATGACAATTGTGAACAAAGTGTTTCATGCTATAACTCGATGATAATCAAGTTGATGTGAATTACATGATAACATGAAATGTTGTGTTGTATGATAAGAGTGAACCATCGAGGATGGTTATTCTACTGAGTTTGCAAAACTTACCAAAATTGCAATGTTGACAATTTCAGGTTTGAGAGAGAGTGACGACTTAGCTGCTAAGACTGCATTTTGGTACAAGTTATAGCTCAAAGGTCGGTCAGTTGGGGACTGAAGATTGGTTTTTAGTTTTTAGTGTATTTCCTCATTTATGTAGCATACTTTGTAAATGAGCTTTGATAGGCTAACAATGTATACATATGAATGATGAATCTAATGCTACATTGTAAATTATGGTTTATGAAATGAAATGAGGAAAATTTTGGACTTTAGATCATGTGTTATTTTGATTTTACTTATGATGCCATGTAGTAAAGTGAAGGTGAGATAGTTAACACACCACTTTTGTCAGGCATATGCGTGTGTAATCGTAGCGTGCATGTACGTATGTCAGACGGGAGTGGGGTTTTACAAACATAATTTATCTTGGTCAATACCTTTAACTAATAATTTACTACCACCAATGTAAATGAATTTCGTCTATCAAATTCGCCCTCATATTGAAACATAATTCCTTTTTTTAATAAGATTTCGCATCTAAATAAAATAATAATTAAATGAGTAATAAGTTAAGTCAAGGTTAAAAGAGAAAGTTTTGAAAAGTTTAACGGTAATTTGACAAATGCACGTCGCACCTAAGTTAGATGATGAAATTGGGCTTTTTTCCTAAGAAAAGCTATTGAAAGTTTCATTTGTCTCTCAACCATTGAAACTTTTAGTAGAATTTACCTTTCAATTTTTATTTTATAGCAGTTAAATCCTTAGTTATTTTTCATTGTATGTATATTTAATAATTTTTTTGAGTACATATGATAATTCATAAATTATATATATTAAATAAATTAATAATTTACAATTAAATAACTAGTTCAATTTAATTTATATTTTCACTATGGATCAGTTATCTTTTTCCAAAATATTATGTGAGTTGCACCTTCCTACGGCAACTCGAAGTTATAACTTCTTGAATTAAGAAATTTTTAAGAGTTACTTCATTAATTGTTTCATCTTAGTGACAGTTTTTGTTATTTATGTCGACCAGAAAATCCTCTCGACATCGTAATATAATTAACCGACTAGGGAATCCAGGTGGATATTATAACCTAAGTTGTATGATGTACAAATTGTTTGTTTATTCTAAATTGTAGGCTATGGGAAGACTAGAGCTATCAGCAGAACCACATGTTTTCTTTTTGATAAGCTAATCTTACAGAAGATGTCTAGATGACTGTACAATGGAAAAAGAAACGACTTTATTCGCCAGAAAAAGAGTGGGTAGAATGTAATAAATGTGCAGAAGATGAAAAAGGTTGGTCATAAAGAATTCGAGAGTTTGTCAGGAAATTTAACGATGAATTGGCAGAGGCAGTACAGTTAAGTAACTGAGAGGTCGTTCCAAACTTCCCGTACGTTCCCTTAACAAACGGCGAAGCAAAATGACGTTTATGCAGAATGAAACTGCAAGTGTATCGCTGTTACTAAGCGAATGATAAAGCAAACTCAACTGCGTCACAGATTCTTATTAATCATATATCATCACTCTTTTTTCAGAAATAAGTCAACAACGACAAAGTAGCTGGTGGTAGCAGAATCATAAACACTTTTACCAGCCCTGCATTCAATTCTTCTTTGGTACTCCCATTCCCATTCTCCTTAATCATAATGGACCACCAAAGCTACATATATACATGATATGGACCACTGCACCGGTTACTCCTTTGACCGTCTCTTTTTACTATATTTTCCTGTTTGTATGTATTCAGGTTCGTAAAATTTTTTTGGCCCGGAGAAAAGGGTAAATTACTGTAACTTCTAGTTCTGGATAGATATTTAATGCTTCGAACTACTCAATGCGTGAAAGAAAAGGATAAACAGTGGTGCTTTGAGGTGGTTGGTCCTCTTGCCCTTCACCCATTACTTATCAATAGATGTATGCAGTATAAGAAGCTAAGTCCTGTTTCAGACGACAATCGGTTCACACGAAGGTTTTCACAGCATTAAAATCGTACAAGAAGATTTTTTAATTGGAGAGACAAAATCTTAATCAACGAATATATAGATAGGATAAGATAATATATTATGTTTATCGTAATCTTTGGATTAGTTAAGTAAAGCCCATTCATTAATATAACTTACCCATAGCTCAGCCCAACTCACAACCTTTGAACATGTATAAATGAACCAGAATCTGGAAATTAGAGGACAACATACGAAAATCACATCTTTTCTTTATCTTTCTCTCAAAATTTTCAGCTGAAAAATTGGAGGGAGTTGTAGAGATTAACAAATCCAAAGTGCCTTACACTTAGGTCCGAAAGTCCAATTAAGGAGAAATTGGGATTATCAATTATTTGAGTCTGAAATTGAGATAAGGATAACCTTGAACTTTATTATTAAAATTAAGTATCGTTGGGTTATTAATAAATTATATTTTGAATTAATTATTAATTTAATTAATGATTAATAATTACCTAAATGAATTATGTTTATTTTTTTTCATTAATAATTATTCAAAGTACAAGGCTGTATTTTGTTATGCATATTATGAGGTGTATTGCATGTTAACTTAGTGAAAATGTGTAAAATAAAGACCCGTTGGTAATATGTTGAGAATAATTGGTCAAAATCTAGAATCGGTGGCTTGCCTAGGATAGGCTATATTCAATGGTCTTAGATGGATAGGTTGAGTCGATATGAGTGAGTGGTGGCTAGGTATCTGTCTGTGGAGCAAATGCTAGGGCATCCTAAATCCCGGGGGTGTCTTGTGCTACTAACTAGGTACCGGAATGATACCGGGATATCCTGAGTTCCAGGGATATTTTGTGTCAATGGCTAGGTATTGAAGTAGTACCAGGGTGAAGATTGAGAAATCGAGATACCTTGTGCTGATATTTATACATTTAATTATATTTCCACTTATGAGAGATTATGATGAGATAAGTCGGCAGGTCGTTAGATGTACGCATACCAGGTTAAGTTGGGCTCAGGCAAAAAAATCAAGTAAATATTGGAATAAAATATAAATGACAGTTATAATTAGTATTTATGTTAATCATAATTTGGCAAAATTTTTAAGATGTTCGTTAACTATTTGGACTAGGCTAAGTGATGTTGTGTATATACGTCATATATATATGATTTAATTGATTGACTAAGTTTTATAATTATTTATGGAGTTACTTGATTTTAAGAGTATGATCGATTATTCTTAATGAGTAGGCAACTCATCCCTTGTTATTTTATTTTTTAAGAGATCGAGTGATTACTAATAACCCCAAAGTACAGGACAGACTGTAGATTACTTGGGTGAAGCTTTTGGAATTACATATTTTTTAATGTGATAACTCCAATAGTTGTGTTATATATAATACTTTTGTATCTGACAAATATTCCTTTCTTTTAGATCTAATGAGGAATTCGATAATTAATGATATATTTTGAGAACTATTTGGTTAATTATGGTTTAAGATCTTTGAGAGCATTATAAGTTCCAATGGATATTTAGTATATTATGTTGCTCCTAGCTAAATCAGTCCTGAAGTAAAAATTGGTGAATCTTTTCCCATTCTTTAGCCAAGTTTGATCTTTGCTTGATTATATAGTAATTAATCTTCACCACTTGAGTATAGGATTGTATAGCTTTGGTTTCCTTGGATTTGGGATCTCTACCACCTGCATTCAGGTAGAGCATATCCTTTATTTTTGAAAGTTTCTCCTTGGCTTCTTTAACATCTTTTTATGTTCCATTATCTACCTCACATTCAACTTCTAAATCACTTCCTTAATATGTTGCATCCTTCTATGGTAAATGTACATTTTGTTGCCCCAATATTCTTCTTCAAGACTTTTCCTGATTATTTGTTCAAATCCTTCACAATCCAATAAATGGTTGCCCCAATATTCTTCTTCAAGACTTTTCCTGATTATTTGTTCAAATCCTTCACAATCCAATAAATGGTTGTTGAATATGAAGGAGAGGTGTTTTTTTTCTTTTTCTTTCCTTTAGCATGCATTACAGAGATCTAGATAAGGCAATGAACCGAAATTTAGGGATTTTAAAAACTCGCTAAGTTATCTTGAGAAATAGATGTTCGAAGTTAACAATTGCTACATCCAGGTTTTTTTTTTTGAATTAGCCACTTCCTTCTTGCTTATTTGACCATGTATAAAACTAGCCATTCATTTTAAGGTCAATCATTTAAAGTTATGCAGTCCCTCAATTCATCATACTTTTGTTTTTGACTCATCCCTCCTTCAACCTTCCCAAAATGAAGAGTGGTATTGTAGTCTCCTAGAGCTATCCATGGAGAAGACATATTGTTTCCCAATCTTTTCATGTGATTCCAAAGCATATAGCTCTTAAATGTAATGTTGGAAGCATAGACGATAGTGATTTGCATATTCACCCTCTCCTAAATTAGGTTGATCTTTAGGTGTATATGTTGATCTAAACTACTAGAATCCATAATCTCCACTTTTTCTAGGTCATGTAGTACTACTATCATACCATAATTGGGATTCTTATGGTTGGTAGTGATTTTCTATCCTTTCTTCAAAGATAAGTGCTTTTTGCATTTATATTGTTTGGTGGGATTATTAAGTCCTTTGATATTCCAAACTAGAAAAGATATTGCTTGAAGGATGGGAAAATTCTTTTCTTCCTCCCAGGATTCATCCTAAAAACTATCATAAATTCCACATTTTCCTCAATCTCTTGGTCACTCTTGATTAATGAAATGTTGGTTCCTCCATTAATGATTTCCTGTTCATCCTTAGAGTTTTTCTCATGTAAACTTGTAGTTTCTTCTTTAAATATCACATTATTATTATGTCAACTTCATTTAGAAGTAATATTTCAATGTTAGGGCTATCGTCATTCACGTTATTCTTACTATCATCCCCCTTTGCTTCAATGTTTGTTTCCTTAGAGGCATCCAACTCTTATTGTCTAAAATTATCCCATTTTCCCTCATTACTTCTTTCCTTGGCCTCATTCATTAGTATCAATTCTTTATATGAACTTATTTCAAAGCTTTTGCCTGTAGGTTTCCAAATTTGTTTCTTGATGGAGCTACCATATAGTCTCTAAGTGTATGAAAACTCAACCTAATCCTAAATAATCCTATCCTCTTTATTTATCCTTTTTATAGGTATTATTTCTAGGAGTTTCTTTTCTATTGACACTAGTATACAAACCCTAGCATATTGAATTCTTAACATTGTAGCAATGGCTTAATCAAGGCATAAAGGTTTTCCTACATAGCTAGATAAATGAATCAATCCCTTCATAGTCCAGTATTCTAGTCATATGTTGTGTATATTAATCTACAATGATATTATTTATGTTTAAGATTTTCTAGTTGTTACCTATTATTCTAATTTTGTAGGAGAATAGGTCATGAAAAATAATGTCAGGACTTGCTTCCAGTAGAATTTAATCTTTGTTAGGGGACTCAAATCAAAATATAAAGATGTTTTCGTTAGTCATTAAGACTTCCTAAAGGCCATAACCTTTCCATTGTGCTTTAGACTAGGCATGGATTATAGGAAAGGTAGGTCGCCTACCAATGAAGAATCTTACTAATATTGCTTGCCATCTCATTACTTCCTCCTTTAGCACTTACAAAGGTGAGGAAACTATCATTCTTTCATTATCCACACCAGGGAGGCATAACTAAAGGCTTGGGATTGAATAGAAGTCACCAAGAACTTGGTCAGTTCATTGCACCCTCCTTCAACACTTGTGGAGGTGGGGCAACTATCATTCTTCTTTCATGCATAATTAAGGAAGTAGAATTGGAAGCTTAAGATTGAACAAGAGTCACTAAGAACTTATGATCAAGTTTTCTTAGGTCGTGATTGTTGACTCTAATTTCTATTGATATTGCTAACCGTTATATTTTGATGTTGGTTACAAATTCTTATGTTTCAATCCAAATTTTAATGAATTGAGGATATTTGAGTATTTGGTGAATTTTGCATGAAAAATAAGAAAAATTGGCAAAATATGGTGTGACTAAGAGTCACTCCTATGAAAAGTTTGTCATGGATATAACAATGGCTCACGCCCATGACAGCCATTGTTTGTCTTAGGCGTGACAATTGCTCTCACGATGGTGAAAAAGTTGTCATGTCTATGCACATTCTCTCTACTAAAATTAATTTCATGCATGGCAAGCACGCAAGTGACAACAGATTAAAAAAAAGACCTAAACCTAGACTCTCTCTATAAATAGAAAAGTATATAGAGAAAAAAAGGGAGGTTGGAACGAGGCTTAAAAGAAGCTGGAGGTGGAGAGAAGAAGAGAAAACATAGAGCAGTTTGTTGGTGAGAACAAAAAGAAAAATAATAGAGAGAAAGGAAGAATTGAAGCTAGATTGAACAAAAGTCACTAAGAACTTGTGATTAAGTTTTCTTAGGTCATGATTATTGACTCTAATTTCTGTTGATTTTGCTAGCCTTTATATTTTGATTTTGGTTACAAATTCTTATATTTTAATCCAAAATTTAATGAATTAAGGATATTGAATTATTTGGTGAATGTTGCATGAAAAATAAGAAAAATTGGCAAAAGATGGCATAACTAAAGTGTTGGATTGAAAAGCAATATCATACTAGATTTGGCTACACGGTAGATTTCAAAAATTTTTCCCAAAATCAAAACATATTGGAAGCATGATAACCAAATCAACATGTTTTAATCCATACATGATATGGTATTAGAAAAATAAATAACATAAGAACATGATCAAAATTTTACCGACTCCTTTGCTATAGCTTTGACTCCTCACTATTGTATCCTCTCCTCGCTATTGCATCCTCAACCAATCCAATCTACTACTTGTTCTCTTTGGATAACTTGGTTAACAAGATCCTTTAGTAGGAAAGGAGAAGAAATATTGTAGAGGTTTTTCTTTTATGATCAACTAGTTGAAAGAACCAAAACAAGACCCTCTCATTCCTAATTTAGGTTAGATCATGAAAGAAAGGAGCGAAGAGGAAGTGCAACCAATGCACCACTTCATTCTTTTAATCAAAATGAAAGAGAGGCCAATAAATGAGACATTCTCATTTGTTAAATATGGCTAGATGAAAAGAAAAAAAACAAAAATAAGACATTCTCATTTTCGGTTAAATGATGAAAGAAGGGAGGGAGAGCAATAAATGCACTACTTCCTTCTTTAATCAAATGAACACTAAAAGGTTTATATGTTTTTCAACATGCCAACATTAAATGACAAACATTAAACCATTTAATGAGGACACCATTAAACCATTTAATGATGATGAAGAATGATAAAAATCCACCTTATATTTAGCAATTCAATGCTAAATGTGCAGTTGTTTATTTAGCTATATAAAGCTAAAATCTACATCATTGTAGATTTCGATTTTGCCCTCCTTTTGTCTTTACAAATATTGTTTCAATTTAATTAATCTAATTAATCAAATCAAACCAAAATTCATCCCAATATTAAATGTTCATTTTGGGCTTCTAATTAACAATTAATTAGTGTAAGCCCAACATTTAATCATAGGCTTAAAACCCAATTTAATTAACTCTTCATTAAATTATTCTAGTATTATTATTCCGAATCTAATCTGATCCTTTCTTTTTTATTTTCTTTCTGGTAACCTCTATTTATCTTTCTTATTTTGCTTGATAACCTTTCCTAGAAGTCAAGTGGAGAATCTAATTAGATTCGTAAATTTTAGCTCCAATAAGCCTAGAATTAATTTAATCTCATTAATTCTAGGTTTGCCCCGGTGTGGGATAGGTTTCATAATATTCTAGTAGAATACTGGAACATGGAAGGGTTGGGAAGAATTGCAATTGCTGTGGGACACCCTCTCTTAATGGATACTCAGACGGCTAGGATGTCTAAGATAGTGTATGCATGGATGTGTGTGGAGATAGAATTACGGAGGAGTTGGCATTCTTCCTTCCAACTAACTACTTACAATGAGGAGAAAAAATAATTTTTAAGGAAATAAGGATTGAGAATGAATGGAGGCCTGATTAACAGGCACTGAAGAAGGAATGGGCACCTATAGGGAGATTGTTTGAGACTGGATTACAATAAGAGTTGAAGAAAGGAAAGGAGAAGATAGAAAACATTCCAAATCAGCTAGAAAAGGAGTAGCAATTAATCTTAAAGAAGACAATTCAAAGTAATAAGGAAATTAAAGCATCAAAGATTCATAATAAGCAATGTAAGGGCCAAGGATCTCAACAAATGGATCATAATAATGAGATGACAATGCAAGAAGATAAAGATACAAGTATTGCTATGAGTCCTTCTCCTTTAAACCAAGATCAACAGATGCAAGACGAATTGAGTGGAGACCTTGAGGATTCCAACTTTTCTGCTATAAATCAAGTAGGTATAATTCTTTCCTGTCCTATTTCTGAATTAGTCCTTAATAGTCTTGGTATTATGGGAGGGACAGAGAGGGGTTTTATTGTGAGGAAAAGTAGGAAATCTACGAGGAAACAGAAGTAGGGGGTGTTTCTAGTTTCTGGTTTTTTGCATTAATGGATTTTTTTGGAATGTGAGAGGTCTAAACAGCCCCAAAAAATAATTAGCAGTACATGCTTGTCTTAAGAGATTATCCATTTCTTTTTTTTTTTGATAAGATCTAGGATTAGGTCTCCATCCTATTTGAATAATGTTTGCTCCTCTTTGTTTCCTAGATGGATTTCTTATAGTAATGTAGACCAAGCTTCGAATGCTAGGATTATGTTAACTTGGAACCCTTATTATTATTTTTTGTTCTATATGATGCTCTAATGTCGGACCCCGCTCCCGGAGCCGACTGTCCCGGGAGGTGAGCCCTGCTGAGGCCCATTCCCGAGACACATAAGCTTGCTGAATTCCTAGACCTGACACT
>JANVCQ010000005.1:19675093-19701057 GCA_025531925.1 Erythroxylum plowmanianum | reverse complement strand
AAGTGCTTTTTGTGTATGGCTTGATTGTGTATAAATCATGTGTGAGATTTTTATTGGCAAAAGAAAAGGAATAATAAGATTTTAGGTAAATTGATGGTTATGTTTTGAATATGAAGAATCAAGTAAATTGAGATTTTGACTCAGGATAAATTTCCAAATGGGAAATTAGATTGCTCTGTATGAGATTGAATAAAGATGAAAAAGATGAAAAAGAAAAAAAAAATTATACCTGATTTGATTGGCTTAGATTAAATGTCTTATTGGTTTCCAACGATGTTTTTCTAAAATATTTGTTTTCGGATGTCGGAGTTAAGTTTTTGTTCTTAAGCGATTTTGTTTCCATTGATTTCGAGCCATTCGATCGCTTTCGATAATTTAGGCCTTGAGATCCGTTTGATTCGTTTCTGCCGCTTTGTTTTTCCGATTTGTGTTTCCGTTTTTCGTTTAGGATTCCATTTTCCGGTTGGGCTTCGGTTTCAGAATCAGGTCCCAACATTTATGGTATCAGAGCAAGAGTGAAAGTGTTAAGTTTAAGTGGTTGGGTTTCGGTCCCAACATAATTAATGCATAAATATCTTTCTAGTCCTAGTGACCCCATATATTTAACTCTTAGAAATTGACTTTGTCATTGATATGCTACCATATCACTTGTAAATATATTTTATGATATTGAATAATATCTCTTCTTAACTTTTGAATGAAAGAAAGATTCATGTACTAAAAAAATGCAAAATGAGGACATGTGATGCAATCTCATACATCTTTAAACTACTACATAAATATTCATATGTGTGAGGAGACTTTTTTTCTCTCAAATGAAAACATTATATTTCTTCTCTCTAATTTTATGACCTTAACGTATCCTTTATGTTTGGTACCTGAATTTTAATTGTCTACTATTGTAAAAATGTCTAAACTTTGTTAATAACCAGTATCTTAAAGCTAGAACTAATAAATGCTTTATATTTATTACTTATGGCTTTAGCCTTACAACTTGATATTCTTTTCAATTGCTAAAAAACTTTATTAAATTTGTTGTTATAGATTAAATAGTGAAAAATACTTCGATATTTTATTCTATAAGTCTTTAAAAGGAAGCCTATATATTAGACTCATGCTATATCTTTAATTTATTGTAATATACCTAGTATTGAATATTTGGATTCAAACTTGGACTCGAAGGATATATGAATCATGTCCATTCTTCGACACTTAAGTACAAACCTACAATTGAAGAATCCAAACCCACAAAAATTAGGCTTAATCTTAGATTCTTGAGTCTGGCCATAAACTTAGGCTATATATCTAACTCATCATAATATATCTAGTCTCAGATGTTTGAGCCCACAAATTCAAAGAATTCAAACCATTAAAAATTAGGTTTAGTCTCAGACATTTAAGCCTAGACTTAGAATTGAAGAATTTGTGACCATATGAATTAGGTCTAGCCTCAAATGTTTGAGCCTATAATCGAACTCAAAGAAATCAAACTTATAGGAATCAAGCCTAGTATTGGATGATATTGTCTAAATTTAAATTTAGCTTTAATTCATCATAGTAAATCCAATTTCGAACGCTTGAGTTCAAATCCAAACTTACGTTATATTTCAACTCATCATAGCAATTTTAATATCAAATGCTTGAGCTTATTTCCAGAAAGATTATTTATAATTCATTATAGTAACCTTAATTTCAAATGCTTGAATATAAAGTAGACCCAAAAAAATTCAAACTTACAAGAATCATGTTTAGCTTTAGATGCTTAAACAATAGGGATGATATTGGATCGATCAACCTTAGACTCTCTTAAGCCTAGACCCGACCTAAAAATTAATTCCCGAACTAGGGCTTGGCTTGAGTTTGATTATGCTTGGATAGATCAAAGTCTGATAAAGCTTGTATGTAGTCCGATTATTTTTTAATTTAAAATTTGAAAAATGACATACATTGTTTCTTAAAATTTTAGGCTTTAGTGAGCCAAAAATTTTCAACATAAAAAGAGCTCGCGCCTAGTCTAAAGCTTTGTCAAGTCAGACCAAACCAAGTTTAATTGCCAAGCCTATTAAACACAAACCTAAACTCATACTATGTTTTTAACTCATCATAGTAAACTTAATATTAAATGTTTGAGTTAAGACCCAAACAAACGATATTTTCCCTTCAAGCTGTGTTTATATACATATAAGTATATCTAAGCATTATTGTTTATTTTTATGATCCATATGACTAAGTTCATTGATAATTTACCATAAATAAGAAACAATTATGAACTTGATATACAACAGGACATGCATTTTTTTATGTGACATGATAGGGCATGGAATTAATATCTATTACATCTAGTCCAATCATATTAGTTCTCCATCATTAATATCAATTTTATTAATGATTTACAAAGTGCCATTTCACCTTAGTCAAGGATTTCCTGAAGCAATAGTAATCTATGATAATGGAACATTCTCCTTAATCACTTTAAGGTAATGAATCCTATATTGATCACTCAACTACCTCTATGTAATTTATGCTATATCCAACACCTACTGACTAAGCTATCCTTTGTTGGAATAGGCCACAAATAGTATCAAAATATAGGCATTCACTGCATAAGATACATTGGTGATATTAACTCAAAAGATCACTATACAATCATCACAATGAGAATTTCCATAGACATATAATTAATGTTCTAAATAGATTTCTCAAGTGAGGTCAGTTCAATGAACTTGTTCTCTAAAAATAACCCACACTTTTGTTCAAGTATCTTCATACTTTAGTCTATAAGATCGACTACTTCCTTTATAAGAAAAAACATAACATTTACTATACTTTTACCTTTTATTAATATCTAGTCTTAATAGAAAATTAACTAGATATAATTTAGGAATAATACATAAATACAATATGAATGTTATAATTATAATCTCATCATAATTTAATTTTTAATGTATAATTATCCTATGAATTTACCATATATATCTAATCATCATCATCATGAACAACCAGTTGAAGTCCCGTTGAGGCGCGGGGTCTGGAGAGGTCCGATAGTAGATAGTCTTACGCCTACCTAGTAGAGAGATTATTTTCAATAGACCCACATGTCATGTGCTATGAAGATACTACAAAATTAAAAATGGATGTGCATACATATGCTAAACAAAAATAATAAAATAAAATAACTACGTAAATAAGTCAAATAAACATAAAAAGTAATAAATAACTAAATACATTAATACAAATAAATAATTAATAGAAACAATAATAACATTAATAATAAAAATAAGTAAGGCAATACAAAAATAACGTACATATAGAACATTTCAAAGATTAACAATAAATAGTAAGATAAGAATACATATTATAAAAGACTCGTATAAGAGCAAACTTCAACCACGCCAAAAGGAAACAGGACCTATATATGAGTAACTCTGCCTATGCTTGTCACCACATTAATTATGCTAAATAGGAAACTAACTAAATATTTATAAAAAAATGCCTTTAAATAATTATGTCATTAAACTACAACCAATTGATTGTAGGGCATAAACCAACAATCTCCTACCTGTAATAAGTCAATTGTAAAAGTATCTTATACCATATTCCCATATGATGATTATGTTACTACTTAGATAGTGGTCTAGTGAGAGAATTTTACAAGATTACTTAAATCCTGTAACTTTCATATTAATTATCATCATAATTAAAAGAAACTACCTAAATACATACTTGGATCTTTGATGAGATCTTAGCTTCTTTTGCATGCCTAATGACTCTAATGTTCCATAGTATATTACTATTTTGAACAATGCAAAGAACTATATCAAGTTTATTAAAGAGCTTCTTGATCTAATTAATCATCTCCACTAAATGTCAAATGTATTATGGCTTAATTAGCAATCATGGCTACATCGGAACCTTTAAAATCTCAAAATAATATTGTTCTAAGTAAAATAGACCTTAATTAGGATTAACTTAAAATTTTAATTTCCATATAACCTTGAACTTAAATATCAACTCATATGAAAAATAATAGATATCTTTAATACTTTATAAGTTTTTTAGTATATTATCTATGTACTTGGGCTTAGATAAGTAAACAACTTCCTATCTATCTCTATAGATCTAATTCTCAAAATTAAGTTGTTACCTTTTCATATCCAATATGAATTGTTCATGGATAATTATATTTTCAATAATTAAAAAATGAATTATTGTTCTTTGTGAGCAATATTGCTCTGCATGCTCTCATTGAAAAGAACAATTGTACTCCTACTGATATTCTTATAGACATGATAAATTCACAATCATCTCCAAAATAAAATATTTGAATTCATCATAAAATTGAATCATTAAACATCTCATAGCCTTTCAACTATACATTTAATGTATCAATAAAGGAACTAGTTCCAATTGAATGCATTGTCATGATATTTGAATTTTTTATATTTTGCCATACTCCTAGTACGTATCTTGAGAACCATTCTCTTATAAGTATACACTGAAAGAAATAATTTGTTAAACTTTTGGGTTTATCAAAACCATTTACTATGCAATTTAGTTCTAAACTTAGTGGATAGTATATGCTTTGACTAAGTATCACATCCTTAACTCATTAACTTGACTCTGTAAAAGTCTTAACATGTCATATTTAATATGAATTTGTAACTACTGAAGGTAAGTTGTAGTATTAATCATAGCTATTGAAGAAATAAATATTACATCATAAGTTTCTCATATTGTATTTTCCTCCTTACATAAATCTATACAATTATGGAATTTTTGTTGTGAAGGTATTCATTAACGGATCTCATTCTCTATAGATAACTAAAAAATTAAAACTAGCCACTTTGATCTCATCGAAGTTCTTTAGCATTCTCAATGCTTAATTTATACTTAGATTTAAACAATTTAAATTTTCAAAATTTTAAATCAACATTTCATTATGACTATATGACATAAAGTCATTAATACTTCTAATGAAATATAAGAATCATTGTTTTATAAATTGTTATTCCATATAATACATCAGATATAATGATTTAACAATTTAGTACCTTCATCATCCTTTCACTAAAAGTTGATTTGGTTTTTCTTGAAATTAATAATTTTCACAAGTTTCATATGATTCATAATCAAAAGGATACATATATCCTAGTATGAAACTTTATGATTTTTATTATATTGATTTAACCAACGTGACATAAATGGATATCTCGATTATCTAACTTTGTATTATTACCACTTATATTAAACATAACCCTCCCTTGATTCAATAGATATAAACTATTTGTATAACACAAGATCAACTACTTTTACTTAATAATCTATTTCTTATCATGCATTGAATATTACAATAATGTTGAATCTAAATTTAATATCAAATATTCATAAACGTGAATTAGAAATACATATGATCTCTATCATATTATATATAGTTAAGAAAATTTAAGCAATTTTTTCTTCTTATGACAACTATTATCGTACTATAGCAAAGCCTTTAACTGATGTCCATGTTTATTTTTTTAGTAGGCTTAAATGAGTGTAACAATTCTATCAAGAAACCATACATTTTAGCTCTACTCCATGCAACATCTTGCATCTTGCTAGCATGATGTTGGCATACATCTTACATGTTGTCATCAAAGTTTATGAGAAATTAGTCAACTTAAAATGTAATACATTTTATCATCTATATGATGTTAACATATCTCTAAAACTTTGTTATCAAATCCTTAATAGGGATTAATAGTGAAATTGCATAATATACATATAACTATTCTTTCAAACTTTGATAACTCTTCTTAAAATAACCTATGTCTAAGAAATTTAGTTTATTAACTTATAGGATCAACTATACTAAGCAAGGTAAATTCAACTAAAAATATATATAATTGTAAAAAAAGTAAGTAATTGATTATATACCATGACTACCAAATAAAAATAGGAATTTAATTATGTACCTGGTTACTCCCACTATTTTATTTAAATAATAGCCCTCACTACTATTCAGAAAGATTACTCTAATATTTTTTGTGGGCTAGGATCCCATCCAAATTTTGTTGATCTTGAGTTTGCTTTATAAACTAACTAAACTTAAATTAGGTAGATAAAAATTTTATCAATAACATCTTATGTGACTCCTAGATCTATTAGGTAACAACTAAAATGTCAACATACCCATTGCATAAGGCTCCCTGCTTTGTGGGGTCTGGGAAAGGTTATAATGTATGCAACCTTTTTTTTGTATTTTTACAAAAAGGCTATTAGGTAACAACTATTGTCGTATATTGTTCCTAATTTTACCTCTAAATTTATATGATCATGAGTTTGCTTATCCAAATCATAAAATTTTAGTTAAGTAGAACTCACTATTATATGACAGTAACAACAATAACATTCCATAAGAAGTTCCAGTGATACACAGTTTCTAAGGAGATTCAAAAGTAACCAACCTTATCCCTAACTAAGACTCACTATTATAAGACTAAATACATTTAGATTAAAAGAGCCTTAAGTTTGCTCAACAAGTCTAACAATAAGTAAAGTTCTATTTTATTCTTATAACAATAAAAGGCAACAATTACGTTCTTAACGTATAGTTAATATTTTAACAAAAGATTTAACTTTATTTGTCTCATTAAATATAAAATTACATGTAAAATATCACACATATGAAATATATAATTCAACATGCATATCAAACATATAAATAAAGCAAGCAATTCCTCATACCTGTATAATCATATTATATATATATTAAATATCAAACTTTGTTTAATTCTAGTTATTGATCTTCATAATCTAAAATAATATTTTTCAACTATTTGGATAATTAGATTAGATTAAACCAATTGATTCTTAAATAAATTAAATTCCTATTCTAACTAGAAACTTAATTTGATTTGAAATAAATTTTCAAATTTAATTGGAAACTATTTCTAATTATCTTAACTCCTTTAATAAAATTTAATTGAAAATTTTTTCAATAAATTATACTTATTACTTATATAATTTAGAAAAACTTCCTTTTCAATATTTTATAAGTAACTTTTTCTAATCCAATTAAAAAATATATCTAATTTAATCAAAATTTTCTTTTCTTTAATTGGAAAACTATTTTCAAATATTAGAAGAAAATTACTTTCAAAATTAAATAAAATACTTTTAAATTTAATTAGTCCTTTACATTATTTATTTAGAGATTGATTTGTTAATTAATTGAGAAAATATTTTCTTGATAAATTACAAAACTATATTAAAGAAAGCTCATTTTTCTTAATTAATAAATGAAGATATTTTTCAAATTTTAATCAAGAAAAGTATTCTTTGCCAATAAATCGAGAAATTTATTATTCATAAATAAAGAAATAATTTTTAAATAAATAGAATAATAATATCTAACCAAATAAAATCACAAATTTAATTTATCTTAATCAAATTGAAATAAAAATGAAAAGACTTTAAAAACAATTTTCTTAATTTAGAACATTTTAATAACTAATTTTAATCTAATAAAAAATAATTAATTATAATTTTAGAAACTATATTATAAATTTTAATTAGGAATTAATATAATTATTAAGCTTAATCTAATTAAAAATTATTACCCTAATTTTAGAACTAATTTGAAATTTAAAACTCCTTTAAATTTATATTTAATTATAGGTTATTCTTAAACTGGATTATTCCTAATCCAATAAAGGTTAGTATTCTACGAGGATTTTCAGAACCGGTTTTCAGTTACTAAGGCTACGATTGAATAATAGTCACTTCACACTTGCAACGCTCTAAAAATACAGTGACAAAGTCTTGCAACAACTCCATGGAATCCAAACTCACAGCACAAGTTGAAAACATAAGGCATTCAACCATAACGTATTATTCAGGTCATACGACCAAAAAGGTTTGCATACGCGAACGAGAAGAGGATCCCCCTCCACAAGAGCAAATTCAACCTAACATCCAGCACAGCTACAATGCAGCAATAAGAGGTCAAACAGCACAAGACAAAGGGGAGACAGGGTTATCCTGGGCTGAAGAAGACCCAATTGAAATTGTTGAAGGGGACATAACCATGGTTCAAGGGGATTTCGGGGTAGGCATTGAACTGTCAAATACATTCCGGGGAAAATTGGACAAGCAATGGGAAAAGGCTATAGTAGTTAAATTATTAGGAAGAACTATAGGTTACAATATGCTCAAATCTAGATTACAAACATTATGGAAACTCACCGGACCTATGAAAATAGTGGACATCGATAATGATTTCTACTTGATAAATTTTTTCAAAGTGGAGTATTACATACAAGCTCTTACTAAGGGACCATGGATTATTGTTGGATACACGCTCTCGATCTAACCATGGACACCCGAATTTCGTCCATCTTTCGGCAAGATTATGCACGTTGTGGCATGGGTCCGATTCCTAGAACTGTTGGTTGCAAGATACCATCCATCCATATTGAAAGCTCTCGGTAATCTAATTGGACGCACGGTGAAGATCGATGACAACACCCAACACTCTCAGCGCAGCAAATTCGCCAGGGTAGTAGTCAACATCGACATCAGCTCTCCACTTTGTTCGATTGTTGAATTAGACGGTGAACAAATCAAAGTAGCATACGAGGGCTTACCGCTGATTTGCCTCTCCTACGGAATGGTGGGCCATGGAGCCACGGGTTGCCCAACTCGTAGCACTAACAATCCAATCGAAAGAAACGCCAACGGGGAGATGAACCAGATAGACACCACCGACAACAGAAATGAACAGCTGACGGTCACCCACCACAAGGCAGTCTACGATCCGTGGATCCAGGTGAAGCAAAGAACCCGCTGTCCACCAATCCAAGCAACAACTCCAAGAAATGATAGGAGAGGAAACATTCCTCATGTGATCTCGAGGGGCTCGAGGTATGAGCTTCTGACAGAAAAGGACATGGGCAAATTGGATGAACCAGATCGGATGGAAACCGCTAGAAGAAGAGAGGAAAATATTGTTTCCCGTCAAACTCAATACCAAGACAAAACCAACCCAACGTCAACAGGGAGAGCCCGCAATGTAGGCGGGCCGCAGGAGCCTGGGCCAAGCAGGCCCAATCACCAACCCATTCAACCCAACCCTACTGCTACCAGGCCACTGAACCCAATAGCACAACCCAGCCCACCCCACACATATTCCAGACCCAAGTAAAATAATGGAGAAGAACTCGAAAAGCATACCTCAACACATGGCCATTACAATTCGCTCACACCTTGAACTAATGATACAGGACCTATCCATCATGCTAGCCATGCTAGAGGACGGAGGATGCAGGGATATGGAGGAAGATACGAATAATGACTACATTAATCCCCCTTCTCAACCCGCTATCAACGAAAATATTTCACCCCTCATCAAGACCACCAGATAAAGAACAGGAAATGATGGTGGAAAGTGAGCAGGAATTGGTGCCGGATACTCAAATGGAAGTGATCCCATAAATTCTCAAGGTAAACCCATAACAGGTACTGGAGGACCACACCGTAAACACTCTTGAGTTATAGTGTTTAATCCAGAATGTTTTCCTTTGTAATGTCAATTTTTATATAGAATTACCAAGGGGCTGGAGGTAAGACCTTCAAGCCCATTATAAAGAACTACTTTCGGGTCCACAAACCTCTCCTAATAGTCCTGGTAGAACCTAGAATTTGCAGGACTCAAGCAATGAAGATTATTAGAAGTCTAGGTTTTGAACAGTCCTTCCGAGTCAAAGTTGAAGGCTTTTCGGGAGGTATATGGTTACTTTGGAATGCTAATATCTTTGTTCGCATTATGATAGGTCATCGCCAATTTGTGCATGCTAATATTGAATGGGATCATACTTCATTCGATTTCACAGCCATCTATGCTAGCCCTCAAAGTGCTCTACAACACTTCTTGTGGAATTCTCTGTATAAAATAGTGAAAATCACCACTAAACCTTGGCTCTTAGGAGGCGACTTCAATGCCAATCTTGAGAGTAAGGATAAACACGGAGGGTCCAAGCTTCAGTCTATAGTCAATCCTAAATTTTAAGATTGCGTCCAAGGTTGTTAACTTCAAGATCTAGGATATATAGGACCAAAATATACTTGGAGAAGAGGCCAAATTCTCGCATGTCTAGACCGTGCTTTCTGCTCTACCACCTAGCAGTCCACATTCCAAAGCACTTCAGTTACCCATCTGCCTTTTTAAAAATCAGATCATCGCCCTCTTCTAGTCACAATACAACCATGCAGGCAAACTTCTTAGACCACTAAACCTTTTAGCTTTCAGTCAGCCTGGTTAACGCAGGATAGCTTTAGTAATTTTGTCAAAGATAACTGGAAGCCAAACATGGATGATTTTAGTGGAGAAGTTAGAAACTTTGCCAAAAGGTTACACCGTTGGAACATTAATATTTTCTGAAATATCTTTCATAGGAAAAAGTGACTAATGGCTCGACTGAAAGGTATTCAACAAAATTTGGAACAAAAAGATTCGGATTCTCTTCGTGACCTGGAAAAGTACCTCTGCACGGAACTAGAACAGGTCTTATGCCAAGAAGAGCTTTACTGGCACCAACGATCTCGAAGCCAATGGATAAGCTAGGGGGACAAAAATACCAAGTTTTACCATACTATGACAACTAACAGAAGATGACGAATGAAGGTGTCTTATTTGAAAGATGAAAATGGCAACATTATTTTAGACACTGCTAGAATCAAGAGCATCGCCACTCATTGTCTTGAGAAACTCTACACGAAAGAATTACAGATGCCTTAAGAAATTCCTATCAAAGGACACTTTACTCCTATCTTGCACACAGCTATAAATGACCTGATAAGTCCTCTCAACACTGAGGAAATCAAGTCAGCATTTTTTAACATGGCACCGAACAAAGCACCGACATATGACAGATTCACTACATTATTTTACCAATCACAATGGAACATCGTTGGACCTTCCCTGACACATTTCATCCAGAAAGTCTTTCAACATGAAGCATGGGAAACTGAACTGAATCGCACTATTATGGTTCTTATACCAAAAATCCCATCTCCCACATCGATTACTCAATTTAGGCCTATTGCTTTGTGTTCTGTGATTTACAAAACTATTACTAAAATTATCATCAACTGGCTCAAACTACACCTAGAGGACCTCGTAGCCCCAACTCAATGCAACTTTGTTCCAAGACGCCTGATTATGGACAATATTATTATTCCCCAAGAAGTTATTCTCAAAATGAAAAGGAAAAAAGGCAGAAAAGGAATCATGGCAATAAAAGTGGACCTGAAAAAAGCTTACGATAGACTTTTTTGGAATTTTATCAAAGATATTCTGTGCGAAGCTAGAATTTCTGACTCTTTGATAAAACTTATTTTGAAATGTATCTTCTCAATTTCAATGCAAATGATCTAGAATGGCGAGCTCAGTGATCCATTCATCCTTACCAGAGGTATAAGACAGGGCAACCCCGTATCGCCTTACATCTTCGTCCTCTGTATGGAATGTCTGGGTCACTTGATTAATACCGCAGTGTCTCACGATAAATGGAAGTCTATCAAATTAAGCTAATGAGTCCTATCTCACACCTGTTTTTTACAGATGATTAATCCTTTTCACATAAGCTTCAATGGACCAGGTGTAAGTGATCTTAGACTTTTTGAACACTTTCTTCGAAGCCTCAGGCCAACTAATCAGTCAGGACAAATCTCGATGTTTCTTCTCCAAGAATGTTCATCAGTCGGAGGCACATTCGCTAAGCAAAGAATTAGGCTTTAAACATACTCATGATCTAGGACGATACCTGGGCGTGCCTATCCTGCATGAGAGAGTTAGTAAGAAAACCTATCAACATATTCTGGATAAGGTTCAACAATGCCTCTTAAGTTGGACAACCAATCTCTTTTCACTGGCAGGAAGGACCACATTGACTTAATCAGTTATAGCGGCCGTTCCTATCTACACCATATAGACAGTTCGCCTAACTCAAAAGCTCTGCAACAATCTAGAGAAAATCATGCAACAATTTTTGTGGGGCTCTTTTAATGGCACAAGGAGGACAAATTTGGTCAATTGGGATAAAGTCTGCCAGCCCAAAGACACGGAAGGGCTTAGTCTCAGGAAGATTTGAGAAACCAACGATGCCTTACTTACGAAAATAGGTTAGTCCTTGATTTCTAAGCCTAAGGCGCTATGGGTTCAAATCCTATCTGCAAAGTACAACTTTGATGTCAACAACACACCCACCGAGATTAACGCAACTGGAGGTTCAATAGTTTGAAAGAGTATCAAGGCTACCTAGCATCACATCCTATAGGGGTTGAAATGGCGAATTTGTGATGGAGCTAGGACTCGCTTTTGGCTAGATCCTTGGTTTGAAAATCTAGGGCCTCTTATAATCCATACAACAGAGCATGTCCCACCTTCAGAACTAGATCTGCATGCTCAGCACTATGTAGACACTACAGGGTCCTAGCAATGGGAAGCGTTCCGACACCTTCTTCCTCCTTCCATTTGCATGTCCATAGCGGGGATTCTTCCTCCCAAGGCCTACTTAGGACCTTATAAATTAATCTGAGGTATTTCGAAAACGGGACACTTCTCCACAGCTTCAACATATTCTATGATTATGAACTAGGAGGATGGCCCCTTCAACTATCTATGGAAGACAATCTGGCAATGGAAGGGGCCACAACAGATTCGATCCTTCCTGTGGCTCTTTACGCACATTCGATTACTGTCTAATCAACATTGAGTCTGCAAACACTTAGTTATAAATGTTGCGTGTCATCACTGTCAATCTGATGAATCCTCGCTTCATATTATGCGAGACTGCATAAAAGCCCGCCACTTATGGAATGCGTTCCCAACACAAATCATTTCTTCGAACTTTTTTACCCTACAAACCCATGAGTGGCTCCTAAAAAACCTCCAAACACATAGAAGTGTACGAGGCATAGATTGGTCAATCAATTTTGGAACGGTTTGTTGGTTCATATGGTATTGGAGAAATAGGGCCCTGTTGGAGGAGCATTTCTCTTGGCCATCTTCGCCACCGCATTGCGTTCTGGAGTACGTCCATCAAATTCATATGGCCTCGGGATGGCAAGAAAGAATCAATACTGGCATTCGGACACGGAAGGAACAGCTTATCGCCTGGTGTAAACCTCCTCCCATATGGGTCAAATTAAACACGGACAGTGCGTACAAAAGTTCATCCTCTATGGCCACTGCGGGTGGCCTTCTCCACAACTACTCAGGAGCATGGCTAGGAGGACTTGTGCACAACATCGAATGGTGCTCCCCTATCTTAGCTGAACTATGGGGTGTGCTATCAAGACTTCAACTTGCATGGCATCAGGGATATCGCCGGATTGTGTTAGAAGTGGACTAGCTAGCAGTGACAAATATTCTTCATCCCCTTATATGCGGTCAATGTCCCTCGATCTCTTTGTCCTAGGCATCAATGAACTTTTTACTCGGAACTGGGTTGTTCTACCACGCCACATTCACAGGGAGGGCAACTGGTGTACATACTGGTTTGCCAATTTTGCAGCTCAGTTTGAGATAGGAAGCATTTCATTAAAATATACACCCATAGGGTGCACCCCAATCCTCTTAGAGAATATGTCGAGGATTTATTTCCCACAACTAGTGCTGTAACTTGTTTCGATTTTTTCTTCCTTTTCATGTTAAAAAAAAGCCTAAGATATTTCATTGTTGTCAAACAAGCTTATTCTAGTCTTATAATAGATTTTTTCTTGTTACCAGACACAACCTATCTTAAACTTGTGTCCAAACATCCCTCGTCTTCCCCATTAAGGAAATCCTAGCCACCCTAGGTTACAAACCCTAGTCGCCACTATTCAACCACTGCCAGTAGGCTTTCGTGCCACCGACATTCTTCTCCTTTAATCTCACGTTGTCGGTAGCTTCTTCACCATCTACTATCCCAAAGCGTTTCCTCCAACAGCACTAGTGGCGTAGCTTAATTCTACTTACCCCTCCTTGTCGCTGCATCTATAGCTTGTGTCTGCTGTCTCGAGGTGTCTCCTTTACCTACTATTGGTCTCACTAGTGGCGAGCTGCTTCTTCACTTCCACATGAGTCTTCTCTAGACGTAATAGACCAGTCGTACCACTCCCGAGGTACTGACAATCATCTTATTCCATAAATCCAATAACATCATAAATGTTGTAATTCAAATAGACTACGACAACTAGTTAAATTTTTACAAACCCAAACAATAGAACCATTTGTTCATCAAATCTCCATTAATCATCAAAACCCAAAGTCGATGTTTGACTTTTTTTCTAATAACAATACCATAACAATTCTGGATTTCAATAGTGAACATTTCATATTGGAGTTTGTTTGTAATTGAAGAAACTTTGGGTTTCATAAACTTTTAATAAGAAATTTTCGTATTTAAACAAATATAATTCGTATGAACATTTCACATCATTAATCAAATCTAATATGATATTAGAAATAGGGCTTGCAACTTTTGCATAATTAATTACATAATTATTCATTATTGTTAGAAAATTAGGCAAGACTCCATCTCATGCTCCATAAAATGAAAACGAAACTTTTTGTTTTTAATTTCATGAAAGTCATGTTTATTTTAAATTTTATAAAATGATTATCATATAAATCATAATAAAGGGTGAATTATAATTTGTTCCTTATTCCAAAGCTTTGTCCTTTTCTTGTCCTTTTTTTAATTATTTCTAAAATCGGCTCATCTCAATCACTATAGTCTTACAAGTTTCTAACCTCTAACAGTAACTACAAAATATGTTAAGAGAATTTTGTAACTATTACCAATGTATTTAAAAACTGAACTGAACATCAAACCAGTCAAAAGAAAGATTTAAGGATTGAAGGTTCAACCGGTATGAAACTACTATAAAATCGATAAATAATATATAAAAACAAAAATTATAAGAATAGTAGAAAAATAAAGTATTTTATTGAAATAAAAAATATATCAATGTCTATTATTATATAATAAATTAATAATAAATCAAATCTAACATTCAAACTAAATTTAAGGCTAATATAAAACATAAAATAACAATAAAAATCAAAATTATATTTGTGAAGGAAGTTGTGTCTTATTATCGTACAAAGTTCCAAATTTTTCTAATATTATCTAAAAATTCGTAAACTACGCTTTTATCCAAAATATTTATATCAATTTCTTCTATTACATTCAAATAAATTACAAATTAGTAATATATGAAACTATTTTTAATTTAATACATTATGCATTCAAGTTAAGATTAGACCCAAAGTCCAATCATTCCAAAAATATAAAAGGTATCTCGAATTATTTTAATAACTAATTTATGGCAAATTACATGTATCCTATGATATAAATAAGAGGTAATGCTAAAATAATTCTAAAATCAAACATTAAAAAGATGTGACACATGTTAATTATAATTAATTATTTTTAATAAAAATTAAAATACATTAAGCTTAAAAATACCAATTAAATTAAATTGTAAAATATGAATTAATTTATTATGTCACAATTGAGATAATAAATGTAATAAATCAATAAAGTTCATGAATTAATGCCATTCTAAACCTCTCTTATCTAATTTAAAAACTTATCTATCTGTGATGAATTAACGTAGGTGTCGAATAACTTGGATGTTGGAAAATGTGAAAAATGCACTGTAGGACTCTCTAAGTAAATGAGAGAAGCTCACAGATTTCCCAGTTATAAACCTGGTGTCTTTCGACAAAAAAAAAGATTTTGACGTTGGGCTTCTCTCGAGGCTCTTGGTGGCTTTGTCGTAGGCGTGTGCAGCTTCCTCAACGGTGTTGTAAGTTCCTCCCATCTACCCCATTCTGTACACATTCTTTCTGGTTCATCTACTGTTCATTTTGTTCACTTCCTCATCTCCAACTACTCCATAAACAGTACTCAGCCAAAAAAGAAACTAACTACCTAAAAGATAAATGCTTTATCTTATGGAGCCGACAAATCACGACCCAGCTGCGCAAACTTGGATCTCCAAGTACCCAGATCCTTGTGATTATGTCCCGTCGTCTTTGTGTGGTTACTGGTTTGAGGGCCGGTTTTTCACAGTTTGGAGGAAACCGTCCGGTTTTCATTCTCAACGGTTAAAAGTGAAAATCGAACAAAACAATCAGTCAGGTTCGTATTTAATCTGGTCCAATTAACCGATCTGATCCAATTTTTACATCATTAATTATCTAGCGCGGTTATAAAATTAAGCTTATTTATAATAAAATTTAGATATTTTAATAATTTAATTGACATTAAATTTTAATTTTAATTAAAATTTAATTATAATTATAATAAATTCTATTTAAATATCAATTATGTCTAAATAAGATTTAATTTTTTAGATCTTTATTTATTATATATTTCATATTTAATTATAAATTTTTTAAATATTCTAATTAAGTCAAACTTGATTAAAACATTTTTCTCTTTAACCCATTTCTTGTGTATAAGTCATTAAGTTCTCAAATATGTTAGGAATGGATATAAATCATAACTCTAAACCATATGTAGGATTAGATAAATTAAACTCATATAATTTTTAATTATTTAATTAAACAATTTATATCCTTAAATTAAGATTTATGTCTAGCAACATATTATGAGTACCCAAATATTTATAAATGTCAAAGTAATTTTAAATAACCTTTTTGTGTATGATTTTTTTGTATAATTCAATAATTTTATCGTAAAATGTTCTATCCAGACATAGAAATTCATGTTTATCCTATTTGAGTTCAATAATGTTAGTTCTCTACTGTTAGCAATTGATTCAATTAATGACATTTATAAACTATTTTACAAAATGACATTTCACCTTAGCCAAGGATTTTTTTAATAAATACTAATCGAAAACAAGAAAACATTATCTCTAATTACTTTAGGATGATGAATCCTATATTGATCTTAAGTACCTCTATGTACATCATACTATATCTAATAACTAATGATTAAGCTATCCATAACTAGAATAGATCATAAGTAATATCAAAATATAAAAATTTTTAAGTGAGATAACTTTTGGAGATTTGAAGTCAAATAATCACTTAGACAATCATTACAATAAAATTTTTTATTGACATACAATTAGTATTCCAAATAGATTTCTCATGTGTGGTTAGCTTAGTGAACTTATTCTCTAGCAAGCACTCACGCGTTTGTTCAAGTATCTTCATATTTTAATTTATAAGATTGACTACTTCCTTTACAAGAAAAACATAATATTTACTAGTCCTTTTATATCCTATCCTATTAATTTCTAATCTTAAGAAAACATTAACTAAGAATAATTTAAAAATAATACATAAATACAATATGAATCTTATAATAATTTTATTTGTAATGTATAATTATGCAATGGATTTTACTATTTATATCTAAATATGTATAAGAAAAAAAATACACTCAAATAATTATATCACTAAACTACAACCAATCGATTGGCTGTAGGAATTAAACTAACGAAGCCAATAGCTAATGCATTTGTATTAATTATAAAACTTAAAGACATGTGCATAGCATGTAACATTGATCACAACATAAATAACTTATGAATTTGTGCTGGTTTTTACAAGCTAATAAATTTTCCTCACAAAATTGATATCTTTTATTGTATCTTACTTTCTTTTGGATTCTTCTATTTTTCTTATTCAAACAAAAAAATAGGCAAAGCTGAAGTTATCAAGTGGGAAAGGCCTACAATGACAATTATCATGTTTTAAGTTCAAATGCTTTAGAAGCGAGATATCCCTTTATATGTGACTCAATTTTGAAATCTTTCAACTAATCTATCTCAAAAACTTGAAATATTTAAAATTGACATGTTTAAATAGTTAATTTAAGGATAAATTAAATTTAAAATTTAAAATTTTATGATATTAATTATAACTATTAAAAGTAGCAATAAAATATTTAAAATTTCAATTTGTTGCAAAATTAATGTATCGTTAACTATATAATTAATAGTGCAGATATGTCCAATTATATCCGCAAAACTCTTTGACAAATCAACATTTATATAACTAATATACACATCCAAATTTTAAAATTTTTAAAAATAAAATAAACCAAATTTCCCCAAAAGATGTCTACTTCAACAAAACCGTGCCATTCTCATTGTTGCAAGCATCAATCGGTTTTGCTTGCACAAAATGTTCCTCCACACTACATATAATGGAGCTACCCAAATACGTATATGAGAAGTTTGTGGTTATGGTTATCACTGTTGTGGGTATCCAAATCACCTGCACAATTAGAGAAATAATTGAGCTGTGAAATCTAAAGAGCAATAGCTGGAGGACATCAATGGTGACCGTTCTTTGGCCCTGTTTAAAGCGAACAATAATCGACACCCAGTTGCATGGGTTCCAGTGTCTAATATTAATAAAGCCTGGAAAAGCGATGCAGGAAAAAGCTCCTAAACTTTGAAACCATATTATAGACCAAAAGTGTGGAACAGTTGGTTCATAGCAGACTTGAGAAATTTTGCATCTTCAACTAAAAGTGAAAATAAGGAGAAGTATATTGAGTAGTGAAAATGGAGCACTTTCATTTAATGTAGATTAAAATATAAAATAAATAACCTTATTTCTCAACGGATGTTCAGTAATTCAAAAAAGAAAACGGACGTCCATTGGAAAATTAGGGGTATATTTTTATTATTTCTAATTTATAAAATTGTTAACGTATAATAAATATTATTATACTTGTCACATAAATGTTAGTTTATTAAAAACCTGCCATGTTAGTGCCGTTAGCTATAGAATTAATGTTGGACTAATTTGCAACATTTTCACTTATTACTATTTTTAATAGTTTTGATTATTACTGAACAATTAGGCAAAGTTCAAGTTTTTAAACGTAACTTATCCTTAATTCAATCAAGTTTTATTACCACTTACTCATTCACAATGTTTTATTCTCTCAATGTTGCATTAATTGCGCTTCTAAATTACATGTTTTACTCTATAAATTAATAAGGGTAAAAGAATTGCCTAGTGTTAAAATCTTACGGATCGAGGGGCTGGGTAAGTTGTGTTTTGTGTTAGAGACTTTAATGACCATTTCAAGCTGAAGCTGAGCCCATTGCTTGGCTTGATTCATAGAATTCAGTAAATAGTTCAAAATATATTATTTTATATTTTAATTTTAAAATTTAATATATTATGTCTCTAAAAAAATAACTATTATAACTTTTAAACTTAAGAAGCTTAATTTTATTTATTAGAAATCAAATTTTCTTTTCGCCTTCAAATAGAGTTTTAAAATAAATTAATATTACAAGTTGTTAGATAATTTTTGACATTCTCCGAATAATAATAATAATAATAATAATAATAATAATAATAATAATAATAGTTATTAATATTATAAAAAATCAGTAATTTGTAATAACTAAACAAAATTAATCAAGTGCATAAATAACATAATTAAATATGAAGGAAAGATTAATTGATACAATAATGTAATTAAATCCAAATTAATTGACACTCAATGAACACAATTGAACATGATTATAAATAGAATTTGTGCAAGTCATTCGAATGGGTAATCTACTTCTACAGTTTTAATTGATCATCTGATAAAATATTATGGAAGCAAAATTTGCAATCAAACTCCTTATCTGTTGACAATAACTGAAGACGTACGTCATCTTGTATTATGTTCATATGCAGCTTTTGTTATAACCTTTACAATTTATACTCATGGATACTAGATGTCTTGTAATTGACAAAGTTCCATGCTTTAATTTCATTATGAACCTAACATTTTTTTTATTTTTGTAAGAAATCCTTAAACTTTTAGGAATAGAATGAACAATTTTTTTTTATTAAACATATGAGATAAGACAAAAACTAAGGAGGGTGATTTAGTTATATGATATGAGAAGCGAATTTAGGACAAAGCTGTTCTGTCAGTTTACGAACATTAAGCAGTCAGAAAATGACCGCAAGATGAACTGGTGAAGTCATTTAAAAACAAGTACCAGTGCAGTCTGCAGTGGCATGTTGCAGATTCCAAACACTTTTTTTTTTTAAAATTCCTGCTACCTACATTGATTCACACCGATAGTCTTCTATATTAATTCCTCCTTACAACCCTTCATTCACTCTCTGCGTCTCTCAACAAATTGTGTGAGCCGTGAACAAGAAAAATGAAAGGTTTCATGTGCCAATCTACAGCAGCAACTGCAGTGTGTTCTGTGGCTGATCCTCGCTCTGTGATTTTGCCAAGAAATAGTAGACCTGAGGCAAGAATGTCCCATTTGGTGGATAACACTAATAGGTTTATTAATAATGCCAAGTACTCGAGACTTGCTGAGTCCCGCAGATTTTCTTCCAGTATCAAAAGACGAGAGAATGCCGAGCAGAAACCCAAACCTATACAAAAACCAGCTGACCAAGTTTTCCAGGTTTGACTCGACATCGAATTCTTGTTTTTGATCTGTTAGTTGTAGACGATGTTTAAAATCTCATTCCATGTTTAAGCTTCAAATAATGGTTATATAAAAAGAACGATGTGATTGTTCCTTCATAGGTTGAACTTGAATCATACATTACGTGGTTCGCTCCAGATAACTGGGGGCATAATATGACAATACAGGAAGAAAAATAAAAAAAAGTAAGTTGTCAGAGTAGAAAGCATACTCTACCAGGTTTTCTATTTCTTCAAAGTTGAGTAGCCTTCGTTCCAAGTTAGGCTGCCATTTTCGGTGAAACCTGAAGAAGAAAATCAAGTAAGACACGTGAAGCTGGAAAGCTGGGAAGCATCTCTTCAAATTTTAATTCTTGATGGGTAGCTAAAAAATTAGATATATAATAAAAAAGCATCTGCCAGCCACGACAACTTGATTGGATTATGCGTGTTTCTCTTTTCTTTAGGTTCAATACTTAACTTTAACGACACAATCCAATCGTTAATCATATATAGTTATGTATGAAGTTATACAACTATTGTATTGGACCCACATACGACTGACTATATAAAAATTCACATCAGGTGGTTGTTATGCGAGTTGCCCTTCATTGCCAAGGATGTGCTGGTAAAGTGAAGAAGCATTTATCGAAAATGGAAGGTATAGAATAGTGTTTTTCATTTTAATTATCCGTTAAATTTTTGTTAATTATACATTGTTACTACGTATCATGTAGGAGTAACGTCATTCAGCATAGATCTAGAGACAAAGAGGGTGACCGTGATGGGACACGTCTCACCTGTTGTAGTGGTTGAAAGCATTTCAAAGGTGAAAAGGGCCGAACTTTGGCCATGCTAATTAATCGGGAAGTTTACATATAAAGGTTGATGAGGATGAAGGAGAGTAGTAGTCTTATCTTCTCAACTATCATGTACTTTTTTTCTTTTAACCTTTCTACTTCACATTCAATTCCAGTGGTCCAGTTACAATAAAGACTGAAAGGGACTGTATTTGAAAAACTGGATGGATCATGTGAATTGGACAGCTATCAAAGTAACTGTTGATTGTGATCTTTCTTTTCTTTTTCTTTTATGTTCGTTGCTTCTTAGACCATGCCATGCATCCTTTCTTTATTTTATTGTTGTTTTTGTTAATTTTGGGTTAATTATTTTTTAAGTTATTAACTTTAGTTTTCCGTTTCTAACAACTTTACTAAATCTATCAATTTTTATGGTTGAATCCTAATTCTTTAGAAACTTTTCATAATTGTATATATTTTTCCTCTCAAATTTTAAAAAGAAAATTCACATTATTTAAAGATTTTTAATAATCACTATTGAATTGGAACTTAACTTAGCATTTATCATAAGAATGTACCTCAATTGTTGAGTTGATTTTTTAAATGACGGAACTTGGATTAAATACGATTTAAACTTAGTATATCAGACGTAAAACTATTCTAAACTATGCTTGGCTCCCAATCCAAGTTGTTTAGGGTCTAAAATGACCAAATCCCTCCAATTACTCAAATGTTCTTACATCCCATGCCTTTCAAACTAATTATGAGACATCACATTCTCTATTTTATATGTATATGTTTTAATAATTTTTAGGCTAACTACTTGAGAAGCCTAAAATTTTATATTTTATAATAATTGATTTACATGTTTTTGAAAAACTTTTGTCTCATACCTAAAGACATGTTTATCATCTCAAATTGTTGGGTTAATTACAAAAAAACCCTAAACTTTAGACAATTTTTTAATTATAGCTTGAATTTTAGAAAGTGATAATTAAATTCCCAAATTTTCAATTTTTCACAAAAACATCCCAATATTAATATCTCTGTGCAAGACACATTAGACGTGTTTTTGCATGTAGGATGCCAGGTGTAATGGATGTATATGTTATAATTTTATAAATTTAATTAATTAATATTAAGTAAAACAAAAAATATGAAAAATAAACCTAACCTTAACCCATTTGATTTCACCCATCATAGAACAATGCGTTCTCTGCCCACCGTTTGCTTGCTTATCAGTTTACCCACCATGTGCTCACTAGCTTGCTCCTCTTTACATGAAAACAATTTGCCACCATTTAACTCTTCAATTGTCTTTGACAAACTTCCTTGAATTTGTTTTGTATCAGTTTGTGTCGCATTACAACTTTCAATTAACATATTACAATTCACACAAAAGGCCAGCTATCCTATCCCTATCGATAATCATTCCATTGTCTCTTTTGCATTGGCAGCTTAGATCAATCAAGTAGTAGCTGTCATAGAAAATTCTTGGAAATGTTGAATTAAAAATTGAAACCAGTCATTTATACTGATTTTATTCTTTGGGTTGTGCACTGATCATATGGGCAATGAATTAAACACCATTTGGCCATGTTTTGCTTACTGTGTTGTCTACTTGTCAATATATCTACTTGAATCATCCCCAATTCATATAAAATATTATACTCAGGCTACTTATTGAACATCTTGAAATTGAAGCAGAGTTTAGAAAACACGTAAAATAATATGCTCAGAAGATTTAGTAGAGGTGGTACTATATATTAGGCTACTCCAGGACATGATTGGTCGAGGGTATGGTTGTAAGTCAAGAATTGTATCTTTGTTATATATGAAAGTCACAAATATTATTTCTTGACTAATCAATTTGCTATGTATTATATGGATGCTTGAGATAGTATTCTTTCAATAAGAGAGATAAGAACTCCATTCTTTATAGGCATGGCATTTATTGTTTAATTATCACATTTTCTAGATCAATTTGCTCATTACTATCATTGTTCTTTAATATGTTTGTTTATATGTGATATCTTGTATTCACTACAAGAGTTAAGACATTTAATAACATCTTTTTTGTGACTAAATATCATTTCTTCATAGGTATGAGATTTTTTGTGACAAAATAATTGACTGACATTATTGTTTGGATTTATTATGATGATTTATTTTTTGCCACTAATACAATGGTAATTGTGACAATATAGTATCTTTCACAATTAAATTGTCACTGTTCATATATTAATAGTGTCAAAAATTCTTTTATCACTGAGTTTTGTCATTAAAAAGTATATAGAATTTGATGTTAAAATAATTTTGGCGGGAATGAATTATAATTGTGACAACATATGTTGGTCACTAATATTTTCTATTTGTTGTGAGAAAACATAGTTTGATCACTAATATTTTTCACTTGCTGTGACGAAATGGTTTACTGTCACATTATATTTTACTTTTTGTGAAAAAAACTTTCATCAATAAAAATTCAATTAGTTACTATCTACTTAATATTGTCATAAAAAATACTATGGTCACTACGATTTATAATTTAGTGACAACTTTTTTGGAACTAGTTATCATTTTGTAACAAAAATGACATTTTTGGTGACAAAATAATTGATTGATACTATTCTTTAGATTAACTGTGATTATTTATTTTTTTTCACTAATATTGTGGTAATTGTTTTGTCACCAAAAACCTCATTTCTGTTACTTTTTGTGACAACAAAAATAGTTTACCATCATACAATATTTTACTTTTTATGATGAAAACTTTTGTTAATAAAAATTCAATTAGTTAGTGATTACTTAATATTGCCACAAAACGGAACTATTACTAAGGTCACTACTATTCGTGATTTCTATGACAAGAAATTTTGTTATCACTTGATCATCCATTTTTTGTTACAAAGGTTATAGTAAATATAAATGTAACAAATTAATAATAACTGTTTCTTGTTATAACAACATATTTAAAATAACCATTCTAATGATTAATTTTGTCATTATTGTACGAATTTTAGGAACTAAAAACTACTTTCCATAATTTTTCTTTAATATTATTATTTGCAAGCAAATTTAAATATTTTCTTATAAAGTACATACATTGATAATCCAAAAGTAATATTTTACATATCAATAGATATTTGCTAAACATAACTTTGAAATTTCATCAAAATAGAAATCAAAATAAATAAATGTTTAAATATAATGAAAATCTTGTTCAAAAATATTAAGCAAAACTCTTAACCTATTCAAAATTTGGAAACAAAGTTCTTATCAATATTTAATCATTGTCATCGTCGTCTTCCTCATTTTCACTTATTGAATTTGTCTCATCCATTCAAAAAATAAATAATTAAAATGATATTGATTTAATTCAAATTCTGATTATATCAAAATTGGACTATTAAGTCAAGTCCTAATCATCTTTCAATTAAGCATGGTTTTAAATTCGTCATATCATATTTGGGTTTAAGTGGCATTAAATTATGAATGAGGTTTCTTTATAGTAAATACAAACATAATTATAATTGTATTGTTAATAATAATAATTATTATTATTATTTACAATTGGAATATAATTTACATTTCATAATTTAAATATATTTGATAATAGACTAAATTATTTTTCTTTTAATATAGGAATATATTTTATAAGAAGTAAAATCGCAAGCTTTAGAGTTGCTATCCTTTTGAAAGGGGAAAAATACTTTAGAATATAAAGAATTTTATATATTGTATTTATTTTAAAGTTATTTATTTTAAATATATAATGAATTAAATGTATATTAAATATGTAATTCATAGAATCTCGAAGGAAAAATCCTTAGTAGTCTAACATTAATGTACCTTTAAAATTAAAAAAATCCCTTGAAAATCTTGAAAAATCAGTTTTGAGCTTTTCCTTGTTTAATACGTGTTTTGTTGCAAGTTTCACAGTATTGTAAGATTAGGCCTTGGTCATGCACAATTTTCACTTGTACCGTGGACCTTGCTGGTATGAGCTTTACAAGTGATCCTGTAAAGAAAAAAAAGCAACTTAAGAAGAATGCTGCAATAGCATCCTGGTCAGCTCTAAAAACAAGTATACTATTTTTATCTATTTATCTCTATTTTTCTAGTTTTTTTTGCATTGATATCTATAGGAATTTGGAACTTGTGTACATTTTAGTAGTGCCAAACTTGGACTCAAAATCTAAGAAAGAAGTAGATAATCGTGAAGAACATGATCAAGAAGTTGTGACAAGAATCCTTTCAAACCTTGGATCCATACATGAAAGTAAGCAAGCCAAAAACAGGGATTATAACCAAGTAAGAACAAAAGTGTTTAAGGATTACATAGACACCATCTCTGTTGGCCCCTGAATTTTTTTTATTTGATTAAGCGTGATTAGATTAATCATTGGGGTCTTGCAAGATTTATATATGTTGGATGTAAATTGTAATGAGATTATGTGACATGGGTGTAGTGAATTGAGTTAAAGTGATAAGTTACACAAGGGGACATTAAGGGAAGATCACTTAAGCATTTAAGTTGTAAGGCTTATAAGTGAGGGTAAGATGGACATTTTGGAATCATTAAGGGTTTTGAACTATTAGAGTAGTGGGAGAGTGTAAGGCTAATTTTGGTAAGTCACTTGGGTTTAAAAACCTTAAGGCACTAATGTAAGGACAAAAGGGACTTTTTGTAATCATTAAT
>JANVCQ010000005.1:19658365-19668605 GCA_025531925.1 Erythroxylum plowmanianum | reverse complement strand
AAATGCAACACGCAGTGACGCACCAGGGAGCAGTCCAAAATGCAGGGAGGAAAAGAACAAAATGTAGAAGCCAGCTACGGGTGCGCTAGGTTTTAATTTCAAAAAGGAGCTACAGTGACAAAGGGGAGGCACGCAGAAGGCACCACCAAAACGACGTTCCAAGGGGAACGCACCATCAGACACACCACGCGGAAGCACACACCAGGGACGCACCAGCTGAAGGAGGCTGACCCATCAAGGGAGACTCACCAACGCAGGAACCACAGACCCTTGCGGAGCACACGCGCGACGCACCAACGGAGGAGGGACGCAACTGGGACGAACTATGCAAAACTGCGAAGAACAAAAGAAGTTAGGGAAAAAGTGGCGAGAGGGGAGAGAAGAGTTAGTACTTGGTAATTGAGGAGCTTATATACTAGAAGGGCAAAACCTAATTCGAGTAATCGGGTAACCCGAATTTTTTTCAAAGTTACCCGTCCCAAACTGAAAATAATTCGGGTAATACTCAAGCTGGCCCGATTTACCGTATTTTAAAATTTTATTACCCGAATTAATTCAGGCCGGGTCAGGTAATCGAGCCGGTCCGAATAATGCTCACCCCTACATATATGCATGATGATAGATTTAACAAACCTTAAAAAATTTAAAACTTTATGTGACAGTTATTTTTCTTATCTATAACAGACTAAGTGACGGTGGGCCATCTTATTCATTAAAAGAAAATCTGGGACCCTCCCACTCAAAAAATTACTAAGCATCTTCATGCCCAACTTTTTAAGAAGTGCCTTAATTTGGTCCAAACTTTTACCAATAGAGCTATGGTGGGTAGGTTATTGATAAAATATGTTGAGTGTTTAACGATTTGATTCATTCACTAAAGGTTCTTGCAAACCATGCCTCGATAGGAGGTCACATTTGCTACCAATTAATTGACTTATCCTTAAGGAGACCCAAACCATATAAGATCTAGAATTCATGCCCTCTAGTGGAGAGTAACACTTCACCACATGCAAATGGGCCATCATATGGAGACCGTGGTCTCTCACATGAGCATCCTCTCCCACTCAATCTTTTTGGGTTTTAAGTTTTAATAAATACCATCTTGTCTAAATGCAATTTATTATCCATCGTATATTGTTTCATTATATATTTCATACATAATGAATGCATGGCAAGGCCTAAGGTTGGCAATTTTCTAAATGACATACAATCGTATAATATCACATATTATTTGCATTCTTTTATCCCTTCATCACATGAACTAATTAAGCCTCTTTTTATTATCCATCCTAGAACACAAACATAGTTGCAAGCCTTTTAAGCCCAAAATATTATTCTTGGACTAGGATCTTCTGTTTCAAACTCTTCACTCGCATGGCTCAGCTCATTCAGAAAAAAATATAATGGCATTTTATAAAACCGAATTTTGTTACTTTGAAAACAAAAAATCCAGCACTAGATTTTCATAAAACCAAATGTTTGTCATAACAAAAAATTCCAGCACTTGTTTTCATTAAAACCAAAACTTGTTCCATTAAAAAAAACTAGCACCATGTTTTTTTAATCATAATTGAAATTTGATTCATTGAAACAAAAATCCAGCACTTATTTTGACATAAAAATCAAAACTTGATTTGTTGAATAAAAAATCTAGCATTTTTGGTTTTCACAAAACTGAAACTATGCTAATACATAAAAGCATACACTAAAACTATTACCTCTTCATTTCTTCAATCCATGGCTACTTCATCTTGATCATTACATCAATTTGTACATTACAAAATTGAAGAAAACAAAGAAATGAAGTCAAGGAGGAAGCATGGAGATGATAGACCATCCTCTTTGTTACAAACCAAATGAAGAAAGCTTACATTGTAAATATAAATTCTATGGACAATCAAAAGAGCAAAACATACACCATATATATTTCTATCATATAAAAATATGCAGCATAAACAAAATAATTGCCAACCCATGTATCACATATAGGAATAGAAATCATGCATAATAAAAATGGCTCTGATACCAATTGTTGGATCGGAAAAGAAAACATGCAAGATTTGGTTAAGCGGTATATTTCAAAACTTTTTTAAAAGTCGAAACACAATGGAAGCAAGATAACCAAATCTACATGTCAATCCATACATGATATGGTATAAGGATAATATTTAACATAAGAATAAGATGAAGATTATACTACCGACTCCTACACTACAGCTTTAACTCCTCGCTGTGCTATCCTATCCTCAGCAATATATCCTCTCCAAGGTGATGTATCATCTTCTTCTTGTTATTTTTTCTGTTTCTCGATATTGTATAATCAACCAATCTAATCTACACTTGTTCTTCTTGGAAACTTGGTTAACAAGATCCTTTGGTGGGAAAGGAGAAGAAAACTTTGGAGGATATTTTTCTTAGAAGAAAGAAGCCAAAGATTTGATACTTCTCATGCAAATTTTGGTTCACCCATGCAAGAAAGGAGAGAGTCCAAAAATGCAAGAACATCTCTCTTTCACCTTGTCAATTTTGGTTATGCATGAAAAGAAAGAAGAGAGGAGCATCTAATGCATCACACATTTCTTTAATCAAACATAAAGATGCCATTAAATGAGACACTTCTCATTTGTTTTAAGATGGCTATAAGAAAAGACTAATAACCTAAAATGACACGTCAATTTCTGTTTTAGTGATGAAAGAAGGAAGATCATCAATCAAATACACCTATTTCATCTTTAATCAAATGAATGCTAAAAAGGTTACATTACATGCCATCATTAAATGACAATCATTAAACCATTTAATGGTAAGATCATAACTCTATTTAATTATGATAATGCATGATAAATACCATCTTTATTTAGCAATTCAATGCTAAATGTGCAGCTGCACATTCAGCCATTAAAAACTGAAAATACACTTCATTTCTTTAAGAATTTTGTTTTAATATAATTAATCTAATTAATTAAATTAAACCAAAGTCTAGCCCATTTCTAAATGTTCATTTGGGCTTCTAATTAACCATTAATTAGAGCAAGCTCAACATTCAATCATAGGCTTTAAGAATTCTATTTATATTTCTTACTTTACTTGATAACCTTCCTTGAAGCCAAGTGGAAAATCTTATTGGACTTATATCAAGCTCTAATAAGCCCATAATTAATTTAATCTCATTAGAATTAATTTTAGCTTATTAACTAAATGTCATTCCACTAAAGATAATTAGTTAAACTCTTGAATTACTAAAAATTACTAGAACACATATTTCAAATAATATGTCCAATTGCAAACCCTATTATGGACCTTATTATAGTCATCTGCACAATATAGTCATCCGCACAATAAAGGGTAAAATTACCATTTTGCCCTTATGTTGGTTTTTTCTTCTAGATCTTCCGTTTTATTCTATATGGTAATTAACAAACAAGATCTCATCTTGGTATTAAGACTTGATGGGTAGCTGGCACTGGACTAATGCTCTGTAAAAATCCATTTCGATCATATCAAGAATTATAATGAAACATATATAAGTTCACCACTCATCAAGATTGTGGTCCATAATAAGCAAATGCTAAAATGTATGTTTTAAGACTAAAGTAATGACCTACCTTATTCTTGAAAACATACTTGATTTTAGATTCATTTAATAATGCCATTATAGATTGTCGACTACTATCTTGATATGAAACTCATCATTCCCTTGAAGTAAACTCCTTTACTTGCACGGAGGTAAATCACAACACTACAATCTAAACCATAATCAAGCGACCAACTTGATTATTCAACTGTGAATCCATTATTTTAGATTCTTATAATATACATGCTTCCTATACATCTCTATGCATATGTATATTACTTGCAAAAGAATCTCGGCACCTTTTGACTTGATATATAATGCTCATAAAAACAAAAATCTTTTGTTTTATTAATAATAAATATTTTCATTACAAAAATTTAACTAAAGAAGATTAAGTTACATGTAAATACACTTGCTTTCTAGGGCACTATATTTACATAACTCCAACACTCTGCTACATCTTCCTCAGCCTTTAGTAACACCACAAGTTATCAACACTGGAGGCTTCTTGATCTTTTATTAGTTAATGGTCTAGACGATCTAACGATCAAGCAAAATTCCTTTGTATCTCTCCTTCCTCCACCCTTACTAAGGACTGCTTCAAAGATTTTGCCACAAAATTCATTACATGAAGAAATATCCTCTCCTTTAAAAGCCAAAATGTAACTAAAAATAGTTCCTCACGCAATGAAGCACGTGGAGAAAAAGGAAGGATCTTTAGCAGATGTGGTCAAGAGACCCATTGAAAAGGAGGGTTCAAGTAATTCATTAAATTCAAGTAAGGTGCACAGGCCATGTTCCACGTTTAATATTAGCCAATTTGGAGCTCCCTTGTTTGATAACACTATTAAGAATGATTATGCATACATATCGAAGACACATTTTGGTTCAAAAACTCCATTTTTAGTGGCATCAACGTTTAACAAGGGACCTTTATTTAGTACATACACAGCTATGCCAATGAATACTGGAATATTTAAGCCTCACAGGATTGGCCCGGTAGTCCAAATCAGGTCAATGATTCCAATTTGTGTAGCACCACCACTTGAAATGAAAGCCCCATCAACATCAGCTTCTAGTGCTAGTGCCACTCCTTGTATGTTACTCAAATTTCCACATAAGTCATAGTAGAGTCACCAATGTTCAACAAGCCAAAATCAAACTTAAATTCTCAACTCAGTACTGGGTTCAACAACAAGCTACATTGAAATAATGAAATCCCATTTACTTCTTATCATTATCATTATATTATTATAAAATTTTTATAGCTTAATATTTTATAAACTAATTAATTGATTTTGTTTTTATTTATTTTGTACAAAACAAATCAATAGTAAACTTCAACTAGAAGAATAGTCAGGGAAATTTACCTTACGTAGGAGTTTGGGATAATTGTAATAAATGTAATTGTCTTGGATATTAAAATTTTCAATTTTATAAATTGGAAATTAGAATTTTATATATTTTGGTGTTTTTTTATATATTTTATATGTACTAATAATTTTAGTGACAACATTGCTGTAATGTATAACTTTCATGTGACGAAATCTATTAGACAATATGCTCATTGATGAAAATTTCTTTTACCTTAATGCAATTCCATTATTGAATTGATAGTTTTATTTGTGAAAATAATAAATAAATTAGTGACAATATTTTTTGTAGGAACAAACATTCATTTTTGTGACAAAATGTTATTGACACTTTTTCCTTAAAATATTAGTGACCGAGAAGTAATGGATATTGATAAAAATACACGAGTGACAAATACTATCATTCTTTTCAATTATTTTAGTGGCAATGATGTTGTCACAACAAAATAAAGTACTATTATGACTTTCATCACTACTTTATATTATTTGTGTCGACAAACTTGTCATAAATATGTAAAGTTATTGTGACCATATAGTTTTGTAACATATTCCATAGTTTTTAGTGTCAGTACTTTTGTCACAATAAAATGAAGTATTGTTATAACTTTATTCGTCATTACTTTATATTGTTTGTATCGACAAACTTGTCATAAATATATAAAGTTTCCGTGACCATATAGTTTTGTCACACATTTCATAGTTTTTAGTGTCAATACTTTTGTCATAAAAGTGTTTCATAATTGTGACCATTTTCCTAAATTAGTCACTATTTCATTAGTGACAGGAGGTGACGACTTTAAAAATTGGATACTATTAATAGTAGTGACAAATATTACTACTTTTAGTGACAACTTTTGCTTTCACTAAAAATACAATTTCTTGTAGTGATTAATATATTCATATGATGATAATGTAACATGAATAATGAATATAGGTGTAAATACGATATATGTTGTTTTCGTTGCTTATGCACCTGCTATATATTTGACATAACAAGAGTACAAAGGTGTCATTAATAGATTCAAGAATGTTATTTACTATTGTTTTGATAATTTAGCTGAAGATAAAAGGATATATTCTCAATTATGTCAAGATAAAGCATTATGTTCAACGATAAAATAATTTTAATATTTTTTATTGTTATATATGATATGTTGATTGTATTTTATTTTAATTTATATTGTGATGTATGTATATTTCAGATTCCAAATATTTATTACCCTAATTATAATGAGAAGATGAAGTTACGAATATTAAATGATAAGTCTAACATTGGTCAACATTGTCATCAATGCATTGATACAAAAGTAAGTATTTCAATTATAGTTTTTTAATGATGCCATTAATATACAAAATTTTAATCAATATTCAAATTGTAGGTTTCTTATTATAGGTATTTGATATTAGTAAATGAGTTAAGCTTTGTTATTGTAAAAAATTATGTTAGACATCTTCTATGCAAAGGGGTAATAGTCTTGCTAGTAAAAGGCATTACTCGCAAGAAGTGAGTATATATAGTAGTTCGTCTAAATCATGCAAATTTTACATTAGTGTAATATTTATGTTTATATTTTTATTTTGTGGGTCTTATGTTATTACATATCTTGGGCATATAATGTACCTAGCTCAAGTATGGAGACTTTGTCATATGTTTGTAAGATGGATTATTGCTCGCAAGAGTTGCACTGGTTGAATTTATATATTAATTATGACAATTTATGCCAATATTGCAATATTTTGAAAGTTGAATTGGAAAATAGTTTGTAATAATTAAAAGTTATGGAACAACTATTTTTTCTTTTTTCGCAACAACTTAAAAATTTTGGTTATCATAACAGTTTGATGCAAGTTGCATAAATAATGGTGATCAATGTTACAATTAATAGACAATGTCCAAATTCCTTGGCAACTTCTTACAAACAACTGAAAATAAGATATAGAAGCTCCTTCGCTAACTTCTTCCTGCAAATGACTCAAAATGAGATATAAAAGCTCCTCCACTAGAAACCAAGTAAAAGACATAATAAACAAATTATATATTCAAATTTTATATAGGGAAGCAAGGAATAACAAATCTATTGAAAAGGAAAGCATTTTTCAAACTGTCAACCAAAGTATGTCTAAACTGTCAACCATTTGGACAACTATATGACAACATTGTCAACCATTAAAAAAGAAAGCATTTTTCAAAATTTAAATGATGCTACAAGATAGCTAACTAGTGTTCAAATTGAATATGTCCAAGTTGTTAATCGAAACATAACTAAGACAAGTCCAAATACTTAATCAAACTAGAAATTAAATCTAAATTCGAAATCATAACCAAAAGTTTAATGTACATTTAATTCATCACTAATAACTTGATATTTTCTTATAGCAGATCTTTAAGCTCTTAATTTGATGCTCCTTCTAGTTTGAGTTGTATTTTAGGAAGCCTAAGTTATTTTTGCATTATTATTTAGAGGTTCGAAAACTTGGACTTGACTTCCACCCATTAATGAAGTATAAAAAACAAAAAGCACAATATTAGCACGTACGATATAATTATTTATAAGCAATGTAAAGATGTATTTAAGTGACAAAAGTAATCCCACTAACTTCATTAAATGTCACTATATATCCTCCAGTTGCTTGTACAAATATAAGAAATTATAAAGTTAAATAATTTAGAGAAGAATTACTTGAAATTAAATGTGAATAGTCACTAAACACCCTTTAATCCCTTCTTAAGACATAAGATGTAATATTTAAGCTTATAGATACTGATTGTGTTGGTCTTTGGACTAGACTGCTGCCAATATTAGATAAAGGGACTTCATTTTCTAATGACCTTCCTTTTTCTATTGCATTATACATATATATAATTTGTGATGAATAAATTGACATTTTATTCACATTTGAAATGAAGAATAATAAAAAATTAATAATCACCTTAACAATTTCAGATTGCCTTGAGGGTTGATCCTTATTTTTGCATCCTTTTATATTATGACCAACTTTGTAACAATGATGGCATCTGATCACTACTTCAACCTTGCTCGATTTGTTTGGATTTCATGTTTCTTCACTCTTACCCCTTTTTTCTTACCTTGTTGGGTCTTCCAAACATCTTCTTGATTAATGGAGTTAATATTGACTACAAATTTTCAACCTTTGGTCAAGATTTAGGACTAGCAATAGGTTCCCTAATATATTAATGAGTCTTTAAATATCATTCATACTTATAGTATCTACTGATAGAAGCATTAGTATCCTCCCTCTAATATGATATACAAGCCACAACATGCTTACATGGAATTTTGGTCAAATCCCAAAGTCTACATTGAAATGTTCATGCTTGTAAATCAATGATGAACTTGTTTACAAAAAGTGTGACTTCAAATTTCTAATACCCATTAGTATTGGTCTTACATTTCCATTCTTCCCATTGTGTAACATTTATTTTCTTCCTCACTTTTGGACATATATCGTCAGCAAATATAACCATCAAATCCTTTTTTTTAATAAATCCAAGTCATTAAGGAAACTCAAATATCTTCTAATATATTGATGAAGCTTTCTGTACGACCTCACAAATGAATCCATTAAATGTCTCAAATATGTTCTTATGAACTATTTCACACTTTGGTCTTATGATCACAAATTCCTTCATAAAGTCCATGGTTTCCTAATTTTGAAATGATCATAGGACTTCTTTGAAATAATCTTCAATTGCTCCATTACCTTATTAATTTCCACTTTCATTATGCAACTCACTGCTTAATAAAATAAACTCCTATAGTGTGGCCTTTATAATAATAGACAATAGACATGTTCTATGTTCGACTTATATTTAATGCATCTGTTAAACCTTGTAATGAATAAAAAAGATAACGTTAACTAAAGAACTCAAAGCATATTAAGAAATGAACATCAAATGTATGGATATTTAAAGTTTACCTTCTGTTGATTACTTAAAAATGTCCATACATTCCCACTTAGGTTTAGATCTTTAACAAGAATGTTCAAAAACCAATGCTAAGATTGGTAATTTTCTCCCTCAACCATGGCCTAAGATATAGGAAACATCTTATTGTTTCCATTTTAACCACAATAGCTAGTAAAGCACCTCCAAGGGACATCTTCAAAAAAATCCATCTAACCTAATTATTTTCCCAAACACAATGAGAAAATCATACTTTAAAACACTAAATCCCACTTTATATCTTTTAAAAATTGACTATTCAGACTGTTCATCAAGTTTAGTTTGAATAATATTGTAACATCCCAGATCACCCGCTTACAGATATTGTCCGCTTTGGGCCTTGACCCAACCAAGCCCTCACGGTTTTGCTTTTCCCATGACTTTCCCAGAAGGTCACCCATCCCAGAACTACTCTCCCTAAAGCACGTTTAACCTCGGAGTTCCGATGGGATCCCGTGCGTTAGGCCATGGAAAACGCATCTGCAAGGAAAAGTCTAACTCTCCAGTTGGTCCTACCGACTCGAGATCTGGCTCTGATACCATCTGTAACAGCCCAGATCACCCGTTTACAGATATTGTCCGCTTTGGGCCTTGGCCCAGTCAAGCCCTCATGGTTTTGTTTTTCCCAGAGCCTTCCCAGGAGGTCACCCATCCTAGAACTACTCTCATCCGAGCACGTTTAACCTTGAAGTTCTGATGGGATCTCGTCCGTTAGGCCATGGAAAATGTGTCTGCAAGGGAGAGGTATCCATACCCTTATAAGACGTACTTCGTTCCCATCTCCAACTGTTGTGGGATCTTACACTCTAGATGAAAATCGACCAGGATCGACAAAAGAGTTATGCAGATAATAGGCGACGACCGTTGGAGTTTGCAGTTGGTGACAAGGTTTTTCTTTGGATATCACCATGGAAAGGTATCATTAGATTTCAAAGTCGAGGAAAGCTAAACCCTCGATATATCGAACCTTTTCGCATCCTGGAGCGTGGTGGAACCGTGGTGTATCGGTTAAAATTGCCACCAGACTTGGATAGGATCCATAATGTATTTCATGTTTCTATGCTTAAAAGGTACTTACCGGATCCATCTCATATTTTGGAGGCACCTCCCATAGAACTCAGAGAAGACCTGAGTTTTGAGGTGAAACCAGTGCAGATTTTGGATTGACAGATAAAGAAATTATGCAACAAGGAGGTACCCACGGTTAAGGTTCTTTGGAAGAGCGATAAGGTTGAAGAGATGACATGGGAGCTTGAGGATACTATGAGACGTCAGTACCCCCATTTATTTGTGTCCCCAACTTAGGAGTTTCGAGGACGAAACTCTTTT
>JANVCQ010000005.1:19620159-19631851 GCA_025531925.1 Erythroxylum plowmanianum | reverse complement strand
TTGAATCTTTAAAGAAACGGTTATTCAGTTGAGTTCTGTAACTAACTCGAACTGAATCTTGATTCAGACATGATTTGTTTCCGTCTGCTTTTGGCTTCCGTCTGCTTTTCTTTCTCCGTCTGTTTTTCTACTTCGTCTGTTTTTCTACTTCGTCTGCTTTTCTGCTTCGTCTGCTTTTCTACTTTCTCCGTCTACTTTTCTATTTTCTCCGTCTGCTTTTCTGCTTCGTCTGCTTTTCTGCTTCGTCTGCTTTTCTATTTTCTCCGTCTGCTTTTCTACTTCCTCCGTCTGTTTTTCTGCTTCGTCTACTTTTCTAGTTTGTCCATCTGCTTTTCTACTTCGTCTGCTTTTCTACTGATTATTTGTTCTTCATCAAAATTATATATGTGAAGTCATTTTGACTTAACAATGGTAAAGGAGGACAAGTTCATCATTCCTATAGATTTTGTCGTATTAGATTTCAAAGAGGATAAGAAATATCCATTAATTATTGGAAGATCATCTTAGGTTAATTAATTAAATCTCTTTCTAATTAGAAATTTTAAAATTGATTAACCAATCTATGAATTCATCTATTAAATTTTACTCTAACCTAAAAGATTTTTTGTCATCCTATCATTAAGATTGGATGTAACTCTGTCCAATTATACTAAGATCAATTCATACAAAGAATTTTTTAATCTCAAATGTGTGAAATCAGAAATAATCAATATACTGAAACATATTAATTCAAGAAATGTAAATGACACATAATTGTATCTTAATGAAACTTAAGAATATATTGAATTAAATGAAGTCAAACTATCAAATCCATCCTAGGATTCATCTTATGCAGGTACCATAAAAGTTCAGTTCTTAATTATGGAAGAAATGGCAATAAAAAAATGATTAAAAACTGCTTTTAATCTTTACACAATCTATTTTAAAATGATTGAAATTTACTCTAAATGCGTGTTCTTCATTCTCTTTACCACTCTATATCATCTAATTTCATCTTAAAATCTTATTACCAGCTTCGCCCTTCAATTATGCTTTTTATAGTTTGAAATTTACTTTTTTGGTTGGAACACATACAAGCACACAATCATGTACTAACTCGTGTTACCTAATAGTCATAAGATCCCCAAATTCAAAGCAAACACAAAAATTCAACATAGGTATATACGTTTTAAACATGAGAAAAACACACATAATCAATCAACATGCCTCAAACTCTTGAAATAGGACGATATAAACTTGAAACATAGAAATAGTAGAGAACCTAGCCCCCAATATGGTCATGTATAAAGCCATGTTTAACCTTACAACTTCATAACTTGATAAAAACAATTCCAAATCTCTCTAAACTTGTCAAATTTTTTCCTTTTGTTTCAAATAGGTGAGTTATGACCTAAAAGCAAAATATGAATGAATTAAACACCAAAAAATAAGAACTATTAAATAAATAAGTAAAAATCACTAAATATAAACCTAAAAATATGAATAATTAAGCTCTTATCATTTTTCCAGCATATACAACTAGGAGAAAAGGAAAAGTGACCTACCAAGAAACAAGGAAAAGACAAGCAAGGAAGATAGAATAAGGATAGACTATAAAAAAAAATCAAGGTATACAAAGGAGAAGTATTAGAAGCTAAACGAAAAGCCATCAAGTCGAGAGTGGGAAAATAATAAAAGATAATAAAGATATCAAGCATAATTGATAGAGAAACAAAGCACAAATAAAGTTTCAGATAGAGGAGGTTTTAATAGTGAGAAAATTGAGGAATTTATTAGGATATTTTAATAAGCCCTCTAGTGCTATTTCTTTAGCTTTCTCTAGTAAACTTTGTTTTGATTTTTAGCCAGAATGTCTTAGATAAGTATTACATCAATGCATGGATAATTGATTTAATGTCACAAACCATATGACTCACTCCCCATATTTATTTGTACAGACCACACAACTCACTCCTCTTATTTATTCATACATATAAGTACCTATGTCCTTGTGATATGAAAATTTTAATGGCTAATTGTTTGTTATCTATTATTGTAGGAGTAGGAGACGTATATATTACATCTTTTCTTTATTTATAACACATTCTTCATATATTAAAATTATCAGTCAACCTTGTTTCTACTAAAAAATTTTAAGTAATCATAAATGTTAGGCAATTTTTTTCTTTTTATTGTATTCTTTAGGACTAGGGCTTAAGGAGGATAATTAGACTTGCTAAGGAAAGGAATAGCCTTTATTATCTTAAATATTTTCATAAAATAATGAACAAATTTATCCATAACATTTCCTAATACTGCAAATGAAGATGTCATTTGGCTTTACCATTTACGCATTAGTTATTCATCTTTTAGAGTTTTAAAGTTCATATTTCCTTATTTGATCAAAGAATTAGACATCTTAATTTTTCATTGTGAAATTTGAGAATTGTCAAAATCTACTTATATATGCTTTCCTATTGGTACTAAAAGAATTTCTCATCTTTTTATTTGATTCATAGTGAAATCTAGAGCCCTACTATTCGTAATATTTCTTAGGCTCACTAGTTTATCTCTTTACTAATGATTATAATTGGGTTCTATGGCTTTTTTTACTTAGATAAATATTATATAATGTCAACATTATTATTCCTAACTTTCATTTCATGATTCAAAACAAATTTAGGGTTGATATTAAAAACTTTAACTCAAATAATGCTAGAGATTACTTTTATTAAAATTTTTCAGAAAAAAGAATTATTCATAACTCATCATTTGTTGATAAAGGGAATTTACATGATGCAACTCAGTCTTTACTCTTTCAATAAAATATTCCTAAATCCTATTAGGAGAAACAATTTTAACTTTGACACATATGATGACTTCTCTCGAATATGTTAGACAATAAAAGTCCCATGGAAACCTTTAATACTTACTATTCCAACTTCATAACCTTAAATTAGCTTGCCCCTAAAGTATTTGATTGCATTGTCTTTGTACACATTCATAGTCAACACAGAGGAAAGTAAGATCCTTGTAGATCAAATTTTATCTTTCTAGATTACTCATTTACATAAAAGGGGTATAAGTTTTATAATCCTTTAGCACTAAAGTTCTATATTTTAGCTAATGTCACTTCTATTAAAAACAAACTACATCTTTTCTAAATCTATCTTTAAGCGGAGACATCAATGATGAAAGATAATATTTTAAGTTTTTGTGCCAATAGACCTTCTTATGTATGTCCCAAATTCATCTTCTACCTCTAGTTTTATGTCTATCCTAGAAAATATAGAAATTTCTCATGTCTCCATCCATGTTACTTAAGATTTTTCAAGATGTTCACATGTGTATTACAGAAGAGCAACTTTTCTAACCTAAAACTAGCCTAAGAGTCATATGCAAACTCTCGAAATGAGTCCATAGTAAGATCTAGTTCTCCTTTACATACGCAATCATTAAAACAATTACAAATGACTTCCACCTTCTTATTTCTATTAAGATAGGCACACTCTTTAGTATACCTATTTTCCCATTATGCATCAGTTAAACATTTATCACCAGCCTATGGAAAATTCATTATGATTCTAAATACCATTTCAATTCCTAATACTATTTAAGGGAATGAAAGATTGTTATAAGAGAGGAAATAGAGGTGTTAGAGAAGACTAGACATGGGAGATTATTGATAAACCAAAGAGGAAAAACATAGTTGATTGTAAATAGATCTTCACTATAAAATATAAAGTTGATGGATCACTAGAGGTATAAAACATAGTTGATAAAGGGTACACTCGAACTTATGGGATTAATCAGAAATAGATATCTACCCTAACTAAAAAATTGACTACTATAAGGATTTTGTTATCCTTGGCAACTCAACTTTGACTGACTTCTTTAGAATGATGTGAAGAATGCCTTCCTTTATAGAGATCTAGATGAATAAAAGTACATGAAAATTCCTCCAAATTTTGAAGAACATACGGGTAAATAAAGTTTGTAGGTTAAAAAAAGCTCCTATATAGGTTAAAACAATCTCCTAGAGCATAGTTTAGTAGATCTGCTAAAGTTATGAAAGAGCTAGAATATAAATAAATTCAAGGTGATCATACTCTGTTTATCAAGCACACAATCAAGGTGATCACACTTCTATTGTACATTGATGATATTATTGTAAATAGAATTTATGAAAAAGAAAATAGAAATTGAAGCAACGACCGATCAAGGTGGTATATTCCATATAATGAGTTTTCATATCTCAAACTAGTCTATACCCTAATGGACCTATATCATAGGCAAGCTTATATACCTTGCTCATACTTAACCCAACATAGGATACTTAATAAGCATAGTTAGTTAGTTCATATATGGTATGAGAGAATCACATCTATAAGCTATATATGGGGTGCTATAATAGTTAAAAGACAATCCAAGAAAAAGAATTTTGTTTAAGAGGAATAATCATCTCTCCATATAAGCCTATTCTAATATAGACTATACAAGATCTAAAGTGGACCAAAGATCAATCATAGGTTACTACATTTCCCATGGAGGCATTTTAGTAACTTGGACGAGCAACAAACAAAATGTTATGGCTAGATCATCAACATAATCAGAATTTAGAACAAGTGCTCAAGAGTTATAAGAGTTGTTATGGCTGAAGATTATCTTAGATTACTTGACTATTGTGACAACAAATCAATCAATAAAGTTAATAGTGATTGTAACGTTATTCAACGTGATAAGACAAAGCACATTTAATTTGATGGATAATTTATCAATGAGAAATTAGAGGGAGGACTTATATGCATAGCAGCCAACTAACTAATATTCTACCAAGTTCAAATTTTTATGATATATTTCCAAATTAGGAATGAAATGCATCTAGTCATGAACTTGGGAGTGTCAAGCTATACTAATTTTAAAAAGTCAATTTCTTAATATTTAAAATTTGTAAGATCATGAAATATTGTTTTCAATTTTTAATAAACTATTTTCTTTTCATTTGAGTGTAAAATCCTAAAAAATTGATCTTAAATCTTTCTTAGTTTTCCTCTTACTGAAGTGTATATAAACGTGTAGTCCCAATTCTTAATTCTTCTTTCCTTCAATCTTGTATCAACATTTTCAATATCGCGGAGGAGATGCTGAAGCTTTATGACTCATCAATAAACTAAGCATAACCATCACAAAGTGTAAAGAAACATTTAATATTGCATGGATAATCATCAGCTAGCCTTATATTCCAAATTAGAGATGTGAGATCAGTAATACATCAGTACAATTCACTCTGTTCACTCAATCAACCTTCAACAAAGTAATTGACAGCCAAATAATAACCACCAACAATTACAAATGACGCTAACCCACTACGTGCTATTCTCAGCCAGATGCCACGGAACAACAGATTCCGATCTGCAGGATGAATGCCTGTAAGTCTCTCCAACCTTTTACCTGGACGATTCCATTTCAATAACCTCCTCTCCATTGAAACAAACTGGAAACAGAGAAGATGGTCATATAAAATTCTATCTTTAGTATATATTAATTCACAAGACAATCAAATGTTTTCATTACTGAAAAAGATAACTCACTTTGTGCTAAACCTTCTCAAATTTATTCACATCAGTGTTAAACCTTTTAATTTTTTCAACTAAATTTCCAATCTTTTAAAATGCAATTTAGCATTGCAAAATGTTTGAAGAGCACATCAGGAGTTACCATAGAAAAGAATAGGGAAATGGAAAACAAAATAGGAACCGAGGACAAGAAACGTGTGTCTTGTGTCCATCTATAATTATGTTAGTTTTGTGCCCGAACCTTTGCATGTTTGTAATTAATGGAAAGTTGTTCCGGCAGCAAACTAACATAATTATAAATGGACATAAAGCACAGGTTTATTCAGTTCTTATTGTGCTTTCCACTTCCCTACTCTTTCCTAGGGAGCCTCCTAATGTGCAATTCAAACTCATATAGGCGGAACAGCACCTCCTTGCCAAATGTGTACACAAAGGTAATGCAGCATGATGTAACTAGAGATACAGCAAAAACAAAAACGTACAAAATGGAAAAAAAACATACAAAATGGTGATAGTATACATCAAATAATAGACAGGTATCAGTCAACACTGCAGCTAGGTATAAGGTTTCAATGAAAATAACATAATCAAAATTGAAATAAAATGCAAATGCAAACTACTTTTTAAATAACATAATAATCAAAATTGAAATAAAATGCAAATGCAAACTACTTTCTAGAATGAAGTATACCTTGGGCAGCACAACACATTCTGATCGGCTCTTGGCAGTGTCAAAACAATGAGACGCAGCGGCAGCCATAGAACCAGAAAACCCAGCTGCAAGACTAACTGCGAAAGGAGAAAGCGGCCCAATTTCTTCATCAGACCTGATAATAAGCGAGGAACATTTTCACACCAAAAATGATAGAAGTACTGATATTCTGGTTAAAGATGCTATTAAAGGAATATGTAGAAGCCGCCCTGAAAGCATAGGTAATAGCTTTCAACAACATGAAACAGATAATTCCAAGAAAACGGTGTTACAATAATTTAATGCAGTATCTATTTTAGTGCGAGTAGCTACAGCTCAAATGGACTAGGTCAAAGGTGTCAAGTAACAATCCCAAGCACCACTACACTAACCCACATCAACAGGACATACCGAATCAGCACAACACTAAGATGTCAAGCTGATATAGAAACTTATAAGAAGATTGCATTTAATGCCATATAGTACTCTTCTGCTACTCTCAATATTGCAAAGCCAAGCAACCGAAAGATACATACAAAAGTTCCAGATTTACAGTGATATTATAAATGGGCAGTTTGAGGAAGCCCAGTGATTTTATAAATAAGAAGCAATTTGAGGAAGCTTTGCACAATTAATGCAATCTATCCCAGTTTAATGCTTGATCAAACAAAATGATTGATGGATTATTAGTTCAAATCTTTGAGAACATGCAAATATGGAACTTCAGAATGCTTCTGTCTGTTGTATGGATACTGCTCAGATGATAATAAAAGAGCACCAAAATATGGCTCACTTGTGGCCTTGAGGGTTACAGAGAATTAATCTAGTGATTTCTGTAGACATGTAATGCTGTGCTATATTTGAAGGCAGATTAGCTAGTTTCTATCCGGAACTTTTTTCAATGTTAGAGCAGTAACTGATGACAGATTTTGAATCAAAAGTTCAAATTATGACCTGGGTTCAGGATCCATCCCAACTGCCTTCCAGATAAGCATTGCTTCGTGCAGGAACTGCCAACTGCCAAAAAATATCCCACCGAAAACAGAATCTCGAGCAATTCCTGACCGCACTCCTCTCCAAAATGTACCCAATCCTTCCAAAGAGGTTATATTAGATGGTTTCCGAACATCAGATACCGGTGGTGGCCTCCCAGACCCGGTCATCATCCAGGGGTATTCTTGCAAGGCACCAGACAAATTCGGATGCTTGGCGGTTAAGGTGGTCAGAAGGGAAAGAGATTGGCTCAATGCCTTCTTATCTGGCATATATCCATGTAGAAGTTTAGCAATCATGGGTGTAACAGCTTTATTTTCCGTAAGAGGTCTAGAAACCCGAATACGAGATGCAGCGGAAACCTGACAACGTAGTTTAACAAGTTCAAAGGGTGAGCTTAAAGTTGACTCTACAGCACCAGCTACTGTTCCTGCCATAAGAGCCTCAGAGACATACACATAGTTATCTTCACGACCATCTGCCAGAAATGAAAGGAATTTTCCCAAGACTAAGAGTTGAAATTTGTCAATGCAGTGCTTGCTTACATTTAATAAGGCATCACACATAAATGCTAGTGAACCACTTGCTTTTGTAGACGGCATTGGTAAAGTTTCGATTGTTTATGTATTCTTCATTTTATCAGTGCACTTCTCAACAAAAGTAAAGGAAACAGGGCATTTTCCGTGAAAAAGTATAATCATTTTGACTAGCAGAAAATATTAAGGTCCGGAGTTCATATAGATGAATGGAAGTGGCTTCCCAGTAAGAGACAAAGGAATAGAACGGTGAGTAATCTGAAGAAAAGAATACGAATAAATCTTAGTATTTCAACAGGAACAGCCTCTTCAACTGTAAAATTCCATAAATCTTCTACCGACGCAAGGAAAAAGCGGCCAATTATGACAAAAAAACAAACTTTGTACCTTATGAAATAAAAGTCCAGGTCCTTTTCTTCATTAGATGTAACATTTCAAGATTGGCATGATTATGTTTATGACTACTCTTATCGGGAATAAGAAAATGGATTTTGAGATAGAGCATGTGAATTCAGTATAAAATACTATAAAATACTAATAGTGCATTATGTTCAAAGACAAGTCAATCTAGTAAAAGAAACACAGACATTGACTACGTGATTTTTTGCCCAAATCAAGTAAATCCTTACATGATTTAAACCTACTGAAATCTATAAGCATGGATGTACCTCATTTATACACAAAAAGTTAATAAGGCAGGCTAAGATAATGCAAACACAATAATATGTTCAAAGATAGAATAGAAATTCGATTTCATCATGTAAGGCATATTTACAACCTTGTAGCCCATGTTCTGTTACCAAGTGGTTTTTAATTTTACATTCTGTTACTTAAGAACCAAAATAATGATTTCATCTTAAACTACAAGCTGGTCCAATACAATATAATTTAAGCCAAGTGAACACAATGATGATTTCGTGTGTGTAATTCATGTGTGACAAACAACAGACAAGGAATGTAAGGAATTATGTAAGATTCAAGGAAATCTATGTCAAGTTTAAAACTCCCAAGTTGTAAATGAAAAACTGAGCTTGTGCAATAGCATATTGAATCCACTGTTAGTAATTCTTTGCAAACTACAGAAAATATACTCTGTTGATTCTTACATTTTCATAATAAGATCTGTTAAGACATTTTTAACCAATTTTATATGTTCAACCATGACATATACATCGAAGGTTGAATGGAGATGGTTAAATACGAGGTTATGCCATCACAGCCAATGGCTCTAATGGAAATTAATATAAGATGTCAAGCATAATAAACAGAAGGAAAAAAAAAGGAATTATGTAAAAGCCAGCCATGTGTCCAATTGTTTTCTAGACACACCATTGGCATTTGATTTTGTTACTCCTATGACATGGGGGAATTTATGTTTCTAACAGAGCCTCTCCATTGACTTTCCATTACAATTGTTATTGGAGATCTGCACAAGAACTGTACTTCGCAAATTAAAATCACATATTCACTCTCTTTTGTGTCATGTGTGTCTCTATATATGTGGATGTGTGCATGTCAAACTGCAATCTAGGAAAACAAACAGGTCACACATATACCAAAGAAAAGTAGAAGTACGCACCTTTATAGAAAGCCGTTAAGATCTCGTAGACACCAAAGCGGGCTCCAACACCAAGAATTCTCCCAGAAGTGAACAATCCAAAACCACTATACAAGCCTAAAATATTGGTTACAAGTTTTTAAGATGAAACTGGGAAGTTCTTTTATAGGAAATAAATAGTGATGCCAAACTAGTACAAGGAAGCATGAACCTAGTGAAGCAATAAGCATGTCCATAAGCATATTACACTTACTAATAGCAGCAAATTTCTAAGCATCAATTAGTCTTCAAAACCATAGTCTGATTAAAGGAATTTCTGCAAGAAACCAAGTTCACACAAATGTTTTTTTGGTTAAAGTTTGCTTCTAGAGTTTGGCATGCACAATAAAATTACAAAACAAGGTTACATTATTTTCCAAGGAAGATTGTCCAACACACACCTTGACTTCATCATTTTGTTAGAAATATTCTTCCGTTAATTTAATGGGAAATTATAAATAGGGGTCTATGATCTCCACTTATTCAATAAAGAGGCTATTTGAGTCACTTATTTGTTTAAAGACCTCTTTTTTTTAATATAATTTATTATTTTAAAATTTCAATAATAAATTATACATGAACACTTTAACAAAAACACCTGAGATAAGACTGGAGCAAAAATGCTTCTCGAGAAAGAAAGAACAAATATAAAAACACATATAGTAAGGAAATGAAAGGTAAATATCTAAAATTCATTGGAAGATGTTACAATCTGCTCCTAAGCTAAAGGGGCAGTTTATCCAATATGTCACATTTTGTAATGCTTAAGAAGGGCTTCATTTCTCTTAAGCTAATAGTCATTTTGCTTTCTACAATGGCAAATAATTGGGTGAATCATTATTGGTCAAGATTGGTATTACATAGATGGTTACAAAAGAGGAAGATAAGAAACCATGAAGTGCTAGCCATTAGCGCCTCTTCTATTAATCGAAAGTTGAAAAGATGGAGAGGTGAGTAACTAAGAACGAGAAAGAGAAGGGGTGTAAGAAAAATGACAAAACGGTTAAACGGGCATGAGAGAGGGAGAGAAAGAGATAGGTAAAAATAAAGATAGGGTTGTGGAGAGAGAAAGGAGGAAAAGAAATAGAGGGAGTTCTCATATCAAGGATAATTTCGATATGACCATATTCAGACATTATAGAGAAGAGGGGTCCTCATTATTCAATAAGTAGGGATCAGAGACTCCTATTTATAATTATCACTGGTTTAATTTCATCACAACCACAACTATCAGGATGACAAAAAAAAATCCATCTCAGCTCCATTTCAAAAGTTAACAATCACATAGGATTAACTACTTCTAACTACTGGCCACCATACTTATCAGTTATATTTTTAACATTCAACAGTCCCAAAAACTGAAACAAAGACCAACAAGAAAAACAACAGAGATGGAAAAATATATTTATATCAACATCTAGATATAATAACACATGGAACAAAGTAAATCAATAGGAAACTAAAGAAAAACTGAAAGTGAAGTTAAAATAGTAACTACCTGAATATCCAGATAATGATCGAATTCTTTTCAACACCTGAAGTGGGGTCAATTGCCCATCAGGACCTGAACCAACCTGGAAAATGCCCAAGAACATAAATATACAGAAACAGTCAACAGTAAGAGTATATGCAAGAGAACACAAAGAGGATAGCTAGTAAACCTGAACGAGGACTTTAAGTGTATCAAGAGGATAAGTGAGAGCCGACCCTAACGCCACGGAGCCAGCAGCAGCTGTTGCATGTGTTGCAAAGACTTGGTTCTTTAATAATTCCTCCATATCTTCTAAAATTCAGGGATCTACGTTAAGGGTGGTAGTGATGGGGTCAACGAGGAAAGTGGCGACGGCGGGGACTAGATATATTCCAAGATCTCTAAAGGGATGGTGGAGCTTCCGACAGAAGGTGAAAAGAAAATACGGATTCCAGGAGCGTTTTTGAAGAAGCAAAAGAGGGTTAGGTGTATCTTTGCTCAACTCGCCTCGACTCGACCTCTCTAATTTTTTCGTGCTCGGGTTTGGATTAATGTTACGAATACCGTACCGGATTCGGTATCAGATTGAGTTCTATAACGAAATTGTACCGGTATTGATCGGTACCGGATACCATTTTGGAATATTTTTTAAATTTATAAAATAGTCCCTAAATTTTTAAAAAATTGCAAAATAGTCCATATTGATATATTATACAGTTGTATTGTATACTTTACTAGTTTACTGTTTACATCAACCATACTTTCAAAAATTTTAATAATAAATAATAATGACAATTAATTTGAAATAACAATAATTTTTAAATATTTTACATATAAATAATAACCACA
>JANVCQ010000005.1:19590816-19603761 GCA_025531925.1 Erythroxylum plowmanianum | reverse complement strand
TTCTTAAACCCCTTTTAGGTTCTTTCTACTTCCAATTCAATTTCTAGTCCAATTTGTCTCCAAATTCCAATGGCTCATATCACAAATTCCTAAAATCATGTATCCAATTTTTTTTAGTGCCATTGGACAGTCTTTTCCATTACTTAAAACCCAATCCGTCTGCCATTTGGAAATTCTTCCAGTCCAGAAAAGTATCCCGAAAAATTCCCGAAAAATTCCTGAAATTCCCTAAAAATGGAAAACACACATAAATCACTCCAATTCAATTTTTCAAACACAATTATCACATATTTCACAAAAAATTTCATTTAGACACATATGCCGGGATATGTCATGAATGCATGTACAATCATGTGCATGTACAAAAATTATCATTCATATAAATATAGAGGCTGTATGATGCATGAACATGCTGAGGTATATTTACACTCTCCTAACCCGTCCCAAATGACCAATTTACCCTTCCCATCGGTGATGGGATGTTACATTATAACCATCTGCACAATAAATGGTAAAATTACCATTGTGCCCTTATATTGCTTTTTTCGTTTAGATCTCCCATTTTACTGTATATGGTGGTTAACACATAAGATCTCATCTTGGTGTTAAAACTTGATGGGTAGCGAGTCCATCAAACTTTTGGCGCTGGTTTAATCATCAATTTCCAATAAACATCTAGAAGTGATGATATCACTATTAACTCTTTATTTGAGTTAATATTTCCTGATACATGTCTCAATTAATAATTCCAAGATGCAAACACTAGATTAATGCTCTATAAAAATTCATTTCGATCATATCAAGAATTATAATGAAGCACATATGAGTTCACCACTCATCAAGATTATGGTCCATTATAAACGAATGCTTAAGTTGTATGTTTTAAGATTAATGTAACTGCCCACTTTATTCTTTAAAACATACTTCATTCCAGATTCATTTAATAGTGTCATTATCGATAGTCAACTACTATCATGATATGAAACCCATCATTCTCTTGAAGTAAACTCCTTTACTTACATAGAGATAAATCGTAACACTACAGTCTAAACCATAATCAAGCAGTCAACTTGATTATTCAACTCTGGATCAATTAATTTAGATTATAATAATATCATGTTTCCCATACATCTTCTTGTATATGTATATTATTAACAAAAGAATCTTGATTCCTTATGACTAGTTATATTATGCTTAAACAAATAAAACCAAACTCTTTGGTTTTATTAATAATAAATATTTTCATTACAAAACTATAACTGGAAGAAAATTAAGTTACATATAAATACACTTACTTTCCAGGGCACTATATTTACATAACTACAACACATCACTAAGTATTATTTTCTTACATCATCTTATTGGTGCATCAAGGTGTCTCCTTTTAATATATTATAACCATATAAATCTTGTCTCTCTCAATTTTTCATTAATACCAATCACCTTTAATTTGTCTCCTACCATTAAATTCTTAACCTTATCTCTTCTGATAAGGTTATACATCCACTGGAGCACCCTTATTTCCATCACTAAAAGCTTATTTATATTTATATAGGCCAACACTTCACCTCATATAACATGGTTGGGCTAATTGCTATACAATAGGATTTATCTAATATAAATCTAATAAGCCTTTCTAATAGAACGCTGGGAAAAAAACTAGCAAAAATAAAAAGGAAGAAGGTAAGTAGTCAATATATGCATAGCAATTTGAAGCACATAATTGTTGAAAGAACATAACACCATACAACAATCAAGCCAAATCTAAAAATACCCTAAAATCATAAAATTTTCCAAAAATAAAAAATTTTGCCAATCCTTCAATGGGATGAAGTTTCAGAAACCTAAATCTTCATAGGCACAGAGGGTTTGCATAAAAGTGACACATAAAGAAGAAGAGAACATAGTCAGTGATAGAAGGAATGATTTTTCAACACCCAAAAATAGTCTAGACTGTAGTGTTTACTGACTACTATCTTCGTAAATTTTGAACAATCATTTAACAGAGAGAGAAAAGCTATAGTAAAAGAAAATAAGTAAAGAGGAGGGACAATAATCAGATCCAAACTCCCCAACCAAAGCGTGGAATGAATATCCTATAAAGCATTCAACACATTACCAAATACTAAACGAACAAATCCATGAGTCATAACGTTAAACACAAAAATTAGGGCATTGGAAGCTAGATATTTGTCACCAAGTACGATGCGTTAAAAACAATAATGTGGAAATGGGAAAAGTTGAAAGCAATCTATAGAATAACTAGTTTAGGAACCTAAAAAATTTCAAAATATAGAGATATTGGAAAATCTCTCTTCTTTGTTCCCCAAAACTTGGTTCTTGAAATACAAAGATAAAGGTTTTCTAATCTAAGAATCGGGTAGGCAAAAAGAAAAGATTTTTCTTTTGTTTGCCTTATGAAATTGAGAGCTTTATGATGAGATCGCACAAATGAAATGAAAGGAAACAAGAAAAAAGAAGAAAAAGAAACATACCACAACCAAATGAAATGAACGTATAGAAACACCTCATTTAAGATTAGACATGGAGATAATTCATAATATCCCTAACTGCTTGTGTTTTTATGTTAGTGGGTGCTGAAATCCCTAATCTTATGTTTATTTGCTAGTTATTGTGTGGCCTTTCTCTATTTCTTGGTATCGCATTTATCAACAGTTGGTATAGTGCACTTTTTATGGCAGGTTGCTTCTTGTGTCACAGTGTGGTGTGACTCGATCACTTAGTTTCTATGGTTTGCTATGTTAAAGAATGCTATATTGTTTTAATTTTTACTAAGATATCTACTTAGTTTCTGTGGTTTGCTATGTTAAAGAATGCTATATTGTTTTAATTTTTACTAAGATATCTATTTATATAAGTAGGAGACAAGTGTAGTAAACTATAGACCCATTTTGTTAATTGTAGTGGATTAGAGGTAACATGTAGTCCCAACAACTTAACCTTTCTTGGTCGATATTTTCAAATATTACATGCCTTCTATATTATATGATATTACATAGCTTATATGCATATCTACCTAAAAGAAGCACCTCTATATAAAGATTTATTGAATTAATGTAAAACCTTGAAGTTAATTATGCAAGAATGTGATTACGAAATAGGTAATTAATGCCAATACCATTTAGAATAAAAGAAACTCAATAACATAATATTGTATTTGAGTAGGTAGATATCATCCGTAAATATCTTTGATAGAGGCCTTGCACTAAGATTAAAAAGAGAAAAAAAACAACATAATTTCCATCTGTAAAACAACTGAATCTCTTGTGTCCTATACTTATCAATAATGTATAAATAATTTGTGAACCTTTATTATAAACTTGCATATTAATTTTCTTATAAGCTTCCATATGACTTAAAATGCATCGAAAATAGCTTATATATGTGTTTGTATGGTTTTGTATATGTGTTTATACTAAAATAATTTATATGGCTATTTCAACTAAAATAGCTTGTATATTACTTTTGCTCAATTAAAATTGGTAAAAGTAGCTTGTATATGTGTTCATATCTAAAATAGCTTGTATGTGTTTTTGCATTTAAAGTAGCTTGTATATTATTTTCTACTCAATTTACGTTAGCCAAAGTACCTTATATATGTGATTACATATGTTTTTACAAATTATTATTTACTTGTCATTTATAAGGTTATTTACTTGCCATTTATAGAGTTATAATGACTCAATATAGAGCCTTGAAGTTATATTATGATGAACACTCTAAGAAAGATCTCAAGTTAAGTTATAAGGGTGGGTTGTCAATTTATTTTGACAAAGTGAAACTTGATTTTATCAACTACAGACAAATTTGTGAGATGAGAAAGGAATTTTGATACTTATAATTTAACAAGTTTTATTATAGAGTTCCTTGTCTTAGATTCAATAAGTCTTTGAAGCTCTTTGAATTTAATGAAATTTGCATTAGGTTAATCAAACTTTTAAAATACATGGGATAATTAGGCTATCTCACACATTAACTTAATGATCCGATTATGGCTCTAAACGTTTTCGCTATAATAGGTAATGAAGAGGAGTTGGAATTTAATAAGGATATTATGCATGATAAAGTTAATATAGATATTTATCATAAAGTGAATAGTGATAATAAGGACATGGGAACTTGTGATAATGAAGCTAAAGGTGATACTGAAGTTGAAAGTGATAATATAGTTGAAGGTGTATAAAATAAATTTGATGTTTCAATTCCAGATGGTTAATAAATAATGGTGATTGATTCTAGTGATTATAAAAGTTTCATTGATAATGATGAGTACCCTAGTGAAGAGGAGCCTAAGGAGCCAATTATAAGACCTAGCATAAGTGTTAGACATGAAGCAAGTGTTAGTAGTTATATTAAATACTAAGTAAAGAGTTTGGTAATGCTAAAGAGTTTTGTTAAAGATGTTGTTATTCATTATTTATAGACTTAAGGTTTAATGTCTAGTGGAAAGAAAAGATGAGTCTAATTGATTAGAGTTGGATGCATTAAAGGATGTAAGTAGAAATTGTATGTAACCTATGATACTAATGACAAATATTTCAAAATAAAAACATATAAGTCTAAGAATACATATTTCATAACAAACAAGCCTAAAATGATATCAGCAAAGCTTTTGGCTAGACATTTTTTGGGATAGAAAGCTTAACATTATCACTCTGAAGATGATTACAGAATGTAGAGATAAGTTTAACACATTTATGAATCATACTATGTGCAAAGCTACTAAAACGAAGTTAAGGAACGAGCTACCAGTAGACTATGCTCATAAATACTCTAAACTACAAGGTTATATTAAGGAATTGAAATATAGCAATCCTGAATAATCAAGAAACCTCAATGTTGTAGCTAAAGATGATATACATTTGTTTTGGAGCTACAAAAGAATGATGGAGGCACTTTAATGCATGTTGAACATACTAGAAAATAAAACCTAACTATGCATAACTAAATTTGTAATAGTGGTTAGTAGGATCATATTCACAGAGAGTGTATGTGTAGCTTTTGTAATGAATGAATTGGTATATAACCATTACCTTACTATAAATGAATCAGAGTAACAACGATTATGTATTGTATATAGATTCTAGCAATGAGTTCATATTTGAATAATCTATTTGAGAATGAGAACATTAATCATTCATACAGGAACCCTAAAACATTAAACAAAGAATAACATGAACAATTGCAATAGAGAACAACATTATAAGATGAAGAGATGTGCAAACATGTTTTTCAGTTTTGATATGCCCTCAGAAATAGAAGGAAGAAGGTTAGTTTCTCATAGATCTCAAAGTTGTAAGAGATATGCCCCATTTTGTGTTTCTAAATCTCTTCTCCCTTTGTTGGATTCTTAAAAATCTTTTTATAGTAAAAATTAGGGTCTAAGGGATACATGGTTAGTTACACAACCATATATCTAACTAGATATGTCATTTTCCCCCTATTCACAAATATACACCATCTTGTTGAGCTACACAGCCACTTATATAGCCATGTAGGTTGTAAAAGAAGCTAAAACTATGTATTCACAATCCTACAGGCTTTTAGAGAGTTACATGATCCTCCTTTTCCATATTTCCTAAGAATAGATAATTATGAGAAAAGAGGAATAACTTTCAAAACCATGGCAAGAATTAAACATTCAATGTTTTTACTTATGACCAATTAACAACCACTCCCTTTAAAAACTGAGTAATCTAGCCTTAGAATTTGACAAGATGTGCTTTAAAAGAAGATAGATCTACAGGTATACTCAAACACCATTCACGATCAAGATATTCCATAAATTTACATATGATTTTGGTTCTCCACCACTAAGAATTTCACATGCATAATCATGAATTAAAGGACATTTCAAGGTTGTAATGGGGGTAAAGGTTAAGGTAAGAATTAATTGGATCATGTAGCTCAAAAGCCATCAACACTAGTTAAGTAGGAAAAATACTCAATGGAATATCAAATGAAAAATTAACATCCACTCAAACTGGGTACCTTTAGCTATGATGACTACAAAACCTCTATTTCATAACTTAGAATACGGCCTTGCCTTCACATTACAAATCACATGAAGCGTAAACAATTAAAAGAGATCATTCAAAAAAATTTATGATAAATGATACATTGTAACTATAAGGAGTGACCCTTCAAAACACATCTCCCCTATTTGCATCATAATCTAATCACCCACTTTATACAACTTTAGGAGGAAAGAGTAACATGAACTACTTTACAAAACAAATGATTTTCCTCCTTGAAAACTTTTTCTTTTATTATATTTTTCTTTTCCATTTTTAGATAAAAATTGGAAGAAACTACATAAACAATGGAATTTGTTGATATGAGATAAAATTGCATTCCATCAATTATAACTAACCTATATATATATGCACACTCCCACACTTATGCTCTTATGCATCCACAAACATCAACAATCATAAATAGTTCACTAGCTTTAAGGCTATTTAGATAATGTAGCTCGAAAAGAAAAATCATATCAATTGGTAGGCTATTTGGATAATATAGCTCAAAAAATAAAGAATGCCTATATCATTTTTATGTTAATGCATATGATAAAAGGCGGTCTTGAATAGGACATTAAAGCAAAGTCATGATGTACATGTCATGAAGATCACATATGAATAAAATATAACAAGACTGATATGGAAGTATTAGTCTAAAGAGGATGAAAATCTCTCTAACTTATATTTACCTACTAGTCACTACTCTTCTAAAGATAAAGTACATTGACCAATCATAAGAGTAAAAATAAATGCCCAATTTTCTATGAATTTTTCTAGTTAATTCTACTCTTTAATTATAAGTGTATAATCCTAGAAACAATAGAAAAAGCACATTAGAAACAAATAAACTTAAAAACACATATAATAAAAAATATCCCAACCCCTACACTTAAAACTTACATTGCCCATTGTAACATTAAATGTAAGAAATGTAGCAATCAACAAAAATAACAAATGCAAAAATGTAAAGGAAAAGGAGCAAACTTCCTTTAGATTACCTCCTAAGTAGTGCCTTTGTTTATTATTGTTGGCTCGACTCCATGTTTTCCTCATCACGTGATGAAATTTTGATCTCTAAGGATCACAACTTTTGCAGTTTCCACTTGACCTTCTTTAGGATAAAACTTGAGTCAATGACCACTTACATGAAATGTTTTCCCTTTTTCAGACTCTTAATCTCTACCGAACCATAGGGAAAGACATTAGTGATAACAAAAGGATTAACCTAACAAGTATATAATTTATGCATAAACAGTTTATACCTAGTGCTATAAAGAAGAACTTTTGACTAAAAATAAAGCTTTTCCTCAAAACATTGAAAGCTTAAGTCTTCTCCATAGTTGAACCTCCTTTTAGTTTATCTATCCACTTCCACTTGCCATTGTCCTTTATTGAAAGGTCAATCATATTAATTGAAAAAAATAGAATGGTCATTTTGTGGGTGCTCATTGATGTGAAAAATATTGAAACAAGTAACTTCCCTATCAAATTCCACTATAAGGTACCTTTATCATTTATCTTAGTTTAGGTTGTTTCAAGATATGATCTCCCTAGTAAGATAAGTATTGGATTATTGGAAGTTTCATCATGCATGTCAATCATACAAAAATCAGTAGGAAATATTAGTTCATTAACCTGCATAAGCACATCCTCAATCACCCCATCTAAATAAGTCTTAGTACAATCAACTAGTTTATTTTAATGAGCCTAAATTTAAAAAAACATGCATGGAGCAAGGGATTACATTAGTTTATGCTCCTAAATTTGACATTTCCTATTTAATATTAGTGTTACCAATTTTACAATTAATGGTCTGTGCCGTTACACTTATGAGGTATTTTCTCTTTAAAGATCGTAGAAACATTTTCACCCATCCTAATCATTTCATTGCCTTTTAACTTTCACTTGTTGCTATATAATTCCCTAAGGAATTTGAATACCTTAACACTTGCTTAATCATATCTAACAGTGGTATATTCATCTTAACCTTTCGAAAGGTCTCCTACATCTCTTTATCCTTATCCTCTTTTTTTGGCTTTGCTAAGATGCTAAGGAAAGGTGGAGAATTATTCTTAATAACAATTCAGGATTTAACATTTACCTTTGAGATAGATGATATATCCCTTTTTTCTTCAAGCTCGTTCTTAATTTCTTCTTCACTGGCCATCTTTTGTGTAATCCTTTCAGGATCCTCAAGCTTCCTACAACTCCTTAAGGTGATTGTACTAACATTCTTCATATTTGTTTGAGGATATGATAATAGTTTTCCTTTTATTTGGTCTACTAAAAGGTGGAGAGCCACTACCATTGGGCTTATTTAGTTCTCTAGGTTTTGAATGCTAGACCTTGTCTCCTGAAAGTTAGATTTAGTCTCTTTGTAAAACTTCTACATTGATGGAATTGTAAAGTGTTAGTTACAAGATGCTTAACTATATCTTCCAACAATGTTCCTAAGGTAGAGGAGGGGGCTTATGATCTAAGTGGAAATTACTGTGCACCCTGCAACCTATTTGGGAAGTATTTCTTTTTCCTATTCCCTCTATAACTTAAGGTTTAGTGTCTCTCTAGCCTGGGTTATAGGTTTAGGAATATGGGTTGTATTGTTATGCAAAATTCCCCCTGTAGCATTTATATACTTCATTTTTCCATCTTGCAAAGTTAAACACTCATTTGTTAGATGGTTCACATTTGCACATATATCACAAGCTTTTACTTGTGCTTGACTTATAATAATTTGCCTAACAAAGGATTTTAGTTCATTTAAACCATGTTCCATAAATGTATTGTTTATCTCATTTACCCAATGAACATCATTGCGAGAGCCAAATTATTGAGTATTAGCTATTATACACTTGAGCCTTTATAGGAGTCTTTTCACATAGTGCTCCACCATTTAATGCAGTTACCAAACTCCTATCCATAGGTAATAATCTTTCATAGAAGTATTGGATGAGGAGTTATTTTGTGACATTGTGGTGAAGGCAATTGGCACACAACTTCTTGAAGTATTCCCAATACTCGTAAAGGGATTCATCATGATGTGTTTTTATCCAGCAAACATTTTTTTGTATATTGATTGTCTTCAATCTCTTTCTCTGAAACAACCTATTCATTTCGATCTATATGTTAACATTCCCAGTAGGCAAATAAAAAAACTAGTCTTTTGTAGCATCCTTTAAGGAAAAAGGAAAGGATGTCAACATAATCTACTCTTTTGTCACTCCTCAAGGTTTCATACTAAGATAGACTATATCAAGTTCCTTGAGATGCTTATGAGCATCCTCACTTGCAAAACCATGAAATTTAGGTAAAAGATGTATTAAGCCAAACTTAAGGTAAAAATAACATATTCAGTAAAATTTGAAAAAGTGATGCATAAAGCCTTTGAGTTAAATCTGAGGCAACTAACTCTTTTAAAGTTCTTGGATTGGCCATGGCTTCCTTAAGTTCAGTTACTTGTTGTATTTCTAGAGTTGTTCTAGTTTCACTATACAACCTTCGTAATGTCCCTTTGATCTCAACATAAAATTGCGAAAGGTCTTGATGAGGAGATCTCATCATTACTATACATAAACACTAACAAACATGAAAAAAAATCAAATAACTATAAAAACTAATAATAAAAATATATATAAACACTAATTAAAGTCAAAAACAAAAACTGAATCACTTCACTCCCCAATAACGACACCAAAATTCTTGATGCAAGTTGAACATGCCAGAAAATAAAACCTAACCCTACACCTACACAACTAAATTTGTAGTAGTAGTGAGTAGGGATCGTATCCGTAGAAAGCGCATATGTAGCTTTTGTAATGAATGAATTGGTATTTAGGGGTTGGTTTAATTTGGTTAATAAAATAAACTATAACTATAACTAAATAAATCAAATCAAATAGTACAAAAATGATGAAATTGACAAATAGGTTTCAAATTCAGTTTTTAGTTCAATCTCAACCTTCACAAGATTGAGCACACTTAATTTTCATGTTGTTCTTATACCTCTGTTTGAAATTATTAACTGTAAATTAACACGCTTTGTTAACCCCAATTTTCCTTTAGGTCATATCTAATCAAAATAAGCTCTTTAATTAGGTTTAGCTATCAAATAACCTAGAATAAACTCTCTAAATTTAGTGTGATAACTTTGTTATGAACTAGGAAAACAAGTTAATCTAAGTAATAACCATACAAGCTCAAGTCATTTAACCTATGCTATATTATCCGTAATGATGCACAACCATTAGTTTATCACAAATTAATCAGAGTTATAACAATTACATATTGTAATCTAGATTCTACAATGGGATCATACATGAATAATCTATTTGAGAATGAGAACACTAATCATGCATAAATAAATCCCAAAACATTAAACACAAAATAACACAAACAATTCCAAAAGAAAGAAGACAACAATATAAGATGAAGAGATGCCGAAACATGTTCTTCAACCTTGATATCCTCTTCGAACTGGAAAGAAGAATGTTACTTCTTTATAGATCTCAAGCAGGTAATAAATCTACCCCTTTTGAGTTTTTAAAACCCTCCTCCCTTTGTTAGCTGCTTGAACGTCCTTTTATAGTAAAATTAGAGTTCTAGGAGATATATGGTTAATTATATGGTTGTGTAGCTGACCATGTGTGTCATTTTTTTTCCCTAATTCATAAATATACTCAATCTTGGTGACCTACATAGCCATTTACATGGTTCTGTAGGTTATAGGAGATGGTGAAACTATGTCTTCGCGATCATACAAGCTTCTAGAGAGTTACACTATCCTATATATGGCCATGCAGTTGTAGGAACTTCATTTCTTTCATTTTCTTGTCCCATCTTTACCCTTGTTCATCTCCTTTTGTTCCACAAAGGTAGATAAGATTAAATATCAATAGGATGGCTCTAAGTATATGCATTTAGCTCATTTTAGTTCTTGTTCTTCCAATTTGTATCTAAAACAAAATATGAACTAGCATAAGTATCTTAAGAACATCAAAACATTAATAAGGTGTTTTATTGCTCAACGACCCTCCAATTGCTACATCTATTAACTACCTCGTACTTCGACTTAACCCACTATAGAAAGTTTGGATTTGCATCCACACTGGTAGTTCATAATGTGGGCATCGTCGGAGCATCTCCTTAAATCTCTCCTATGTGTCATAAAGTGATTCACCTTCAGATTGGGATTACAATGAGATGTCATTCCTTAGCTTTACAATCTTGGCAGAGGGAAAGTAATTTAGCAAAAATTTCCACCAGTTGAATAAACGTGGTAGAGAACTCAAAAATTTAAACGTAATGTAATTGCATCATCATTCGCTCTATTTATTTTAAATGTATCGTAGATCCCCAAAAATTTAGAGATATGCATGTTAGGGTCTTCTTTTCGAAGTCCATCAAATTAGACTGACTATTACACTATTTGGATAATGCTTAGCTTAATCTCAAAATTGTCCATTTGAACAAACGGTCTGTGCTAGATTTTGCACCAGTTAGGTTTGGTTTAGTTTAGTCAAACATCATTTGTGGTTAGTCCACTATATTGTTAGATTCTTCTGTTTCCACATGACCTTCGAAACCTTTTATCCAGTAATCTAGTTCAAACTCTTATAGATTAGTCGTACGAAGGTTCATTAGCATAGTTTTTCCTATTTTAGGATCTGCTTCTAGTAATCACTTAGATGTACTCTGAGTCATAAACTGACTAGGAGTCTTATTCTAAACAAAAGAAATAAAATAAAATGATTAAAAATAAAATAATGTAAAATAAAAATAAGAACAAAGTAAAGTAAACAAAAAAATAAAGTATTAACTAGATTAACAAAACTAAGGCTTTCCTAATATCAATGTCCCTTTTAACAACACAAAAAACTTGGTTGAACTAAACTTAGTTAGTAAGTTATGAAATAACTACAAGTGCATCGCGTAACTATAGCTAGTACTGGTCGATCCTATGAAGATGATGAATACTAGTAGTTATTGTTATTATATTATCTAGTCTATGGATTGGATTTTTTATTTTCAATTAAAGAAGATAAAACTTAATAAAATAAAATAAAATAGGCAGCAAGATTGCATTGAGAAATAATGAATTACTTAGAAAACTATCGATATCAAATATTAGTGTCTAGGTTTCGAATCCCTTTAGAAACCTTTACCTAGTTGATATTTTATTATGCAATTGTTTTATTGACTATTGGACCATGAAAACTCCTATGGTATACTAATAGCTTTCTCGAGTTTAATAATAACTAATCTGGTTATTAACTGAATTACTCATGTTAAAGTTTATAGGATTACTTTACTGATTTATGAATTTCATTATTAGGTTTGACCTTAATCCGAAGGATTTATGTCATCTTATCTCTAGAGATGCAGTCAACTCCTTTTAGTTACGGTAGATTTATTTATATAAGGATTTCTCAATCTCTATGTTATGAAATCAGGTTATGATCTAATATTCTGAATCTATTCACTACAACAAAAACATGCATTTTGCGTCGTCTGCTAAACGTCGTAGAAGCTCTTAAGACGTCGCAGACAACCTTCTACGACGTCTATTAAAACGTCACAATAGATGTCGTAGATGGTGGGTAGGTAATGGGTTTCTCCGACGTCTGAGTGAAGACGTCGTAGAAGGCTTATCAATTCTACGACGTTAATGAAGACGTCATAAAAGAAGCATATAATTCTCGACGTTTGGAGAAAACGTCAAGGATTGTTTGCCTTTTGAGGATGTTGGGGAGACGTCGCAGATACTTGACAATCTGCGACGTCTAATAAATAGACGCCGTGGATTGTCAAGTATTTATTAAATTATAATGAATTTATTATAATTTTGGTAAATTTTGTTAATAATGTTTTAATATAAATTAGAAATTCATGATTTGTTTTAATTGAT
>JANVCQ010000005.1:19578087-19590716 GCA_025531925.1 Erythroxylum plowmanianum | reverse complement strand
AACTGAAACTGTTTATTTCTGAACGTGGGCTCAGATTGTTACTGTCTATTCCGCGCGAATGAATGTTTTAAAAAAAATCGTATACTGAGTTTTGACCGACTGATGTAGTACGCCACCCTCGCGGGGCATGGACTCGGATATCGCCAATGATATCGGGTTCAGGTCAGGCAAGAGTGGGGTGTTACACACGACCTAAAGGATTTACATGTCTAAATACAAGGCTATGTAACCCTCTTATGTTTCAAATCTTCATTTTATGTTGTGGTTTCATATGAATTCTTTTTTGTTTAGTCCATAATGGCAATTATATCTTATAAAAACACTTAGAGCATATTAAGTACCAAATATACAATAAAAGTATAAAATATCAAGCAAAATGTGTTGATTATAGGTGTATAAATATGAACAATAATGCATCTATCAGAAAACAACTTGACATTTTTGCATTTGTATTTATAGATATATTTTTTCCTATATTAGACATAAAGACACTTTAATCTCCTTTCAGCTATATTGACCTAGCCAACTATTCTTCTGTTTTGGTTTTATTTTCTATTTAGGGTATGTATATATGTTTGCCTATGGATGAGTTTAGGTTTGAGTTAGTGGAAGCTAAAGGTGATGTTAGGTTTAATGAGTTAGTGCAAGGGTTAAAGACTTAGGCTAATTTTTGGTTCTAGTATAAAGGTTTTATAAGGTAACTATTTTGGTTAACTTTTTTTTGACCCAGGGAGAAGGTGGTTTGATTTTGGTAGTAGTTACTATTTCTAAAGTACTTTTTGTTTAGAAAATACTTTGATTGGTTATGGTTATTGGTGGCTAGGTGAGCTCTTTGTAACCCCACAAGGATACTCTTTTACATCACTAAGCTACTTTAGGTTCATTAGTTCAACAATGAGGTCTCAAATAGAGACTCATCAAATCTACAACATAGAATTGTGAGTAACTCTAGCTAGGTAGGGGTACATTACCTCAATTCTTAAAATATTGTTGTTGTCAAAATAATGTTTTCCCCTTTATTTTCATCTTTGTCTTCTCCTGAATATCCCCCTATTTTCATCTTTTTCTCCTCCTGAATATCCTCAAGAGTGAAGAATTGCTCCACCTTCTTCCTCTAAGACACAGAATTTGTACCATCACAATTAAGGAAGATTGCCTTTCCTAGATTGATCTTTTATTCTTTCTCTACAATTTTGATCTAAATTGCTCCCCGCTCTTTGGTTATTGCTTTCTCCTTCTTTCTTAACTCTCTTCTTTAGTTGATAGGTTTCAACACCTCCAGAAACTTAGCATTTATATCCCCTAATAATTTTTGCGACTTTTTATCTCTCTTATGCTACCTCTCAGCCCACTCCTCTATTTAATTAAGTCAGCTTTGAAGCTCCAATATAGTCACCATTGTAACTGTGCCTTGATACCAGTAAATAGAAATCAAAAGAAAAATGTGAAGACTGTATTGATAATGGTATCCTCTCGAAGAAAAATAAGGACCTCAATTAAAGATATAGTCTAGAATCCTCCAACAAAGAAGAAATCACACGATATTTGTAAACACTCACTACCGAGATACTTAGCTTCCCATGATAACTTAACTTAGCAGCTATGCTAATAGTAAGAAAAATAAAACACACCTACAACAAGTATATTTGAATTATAAATGACTATAAGCATATGGTGCATAGCTTTAATAAAATGAAGCATCTTAGAACCTTTTGTAATAAGATCTATTTAAAAAGGGACTTGGGGTAAGTATAAGACACAAACTTGTAGAGATTTCATTATCAGGTTTTGGTTCCTCATCCTCGTTGATAAGCATGGAGTTGATATAGTTGTCATGATCGATGTTGCTATAAGTATTGAAGGTGATCTTAGTGAGGGAGCCAGGATCTTACTCCATTATCTTATGTTACTTACAGGTTTTGGCAATATTAGGATCTATATATTAGAATTAGGATATATTAGGTTCATGAGTTTGGAGTGCGTATTAATAGGGTTTTAAAAGAACAAAATTAGTTGGTGGTGATGTGCGAAATGGTTGGGAGAAGTGTAAGAAAAATGCTTTTAGAGACTTTATTATCGAGTTTTGGTTCCTCATCCTCATTGATAAGGATGGAGGTGATATAGTTGTAGCAATCGGTGTCACTATAGATGTTGATATTGAAGGTGATCTTTGTAAGGGAGACGAGCTCTTACTCCATCCTCTTATGCTACTACTAGGTTTTGGTAATCTTAGGATCCATATATTAGAATTAGATTAGATTATGGTCATGAGTTTGGATTATGTATTAAATATGGTTTTAAAAGAACAAAATTGGTTGGTGGCAATGTGCAAAATGGTACTAATTTTAACAAAATTTGGAAGAGTGGAATCACTCAGTGAGGATGGAAAATATTAATAGAGGAGGAGAGGAATAATGCAGTGAAGATTGAATTACAATTTTAATATCATTTTGTGAAAACGAAACTATTATAAAGAGATTAATGGCCCATATTTGGTCTTATTTTATTGTATGACTAAAATAAAAATGTAGCCTATTCACCATAATTGTTTTAGCCACAAAAAAATAATTTGTGGCTAAAATAACAACATTGCACTACAAAAATAAACATAGCAAATAAATTAATCATAGCTAATAGTTTTTGAGAAATCCCAAGAAACATTTGTTCTAAAACTAGGTATATATATATATATAACATAGGGGGGTGAATATTCAAATCTAAATGAGCTTTGGATATTAAATTTAGGTTTAGAATGGATAAAATAAATATAGAAATGCAAAGTTTTACTCTCTTTCCCAACACTTTTAATTTTATGTTATTACTTTTTATCATTCTTTTGGTTGGTTAAATTTTTAAGTGTTTGTGCAAATAAGGATATATATCATACAACTCATCATTTTAAATATATTACATATGTTAATTGTCAACTATTTAAACACTCAATTCACCTTATCTTAAATGCCTTTAAAGCCACTAATTAGTATAAGTTAAGTTCACAAAGTCCAATAAATGAAAATTTTATAAATTTAATATAATGAATGATAATATATGAGATGATTCAAATAAAATTAGATTAGCTTTACTTTAATGGGTCTATATATATATATAACTTCTTGCATAACTTCTCAAAATTCAATAATATTGATATGATAAAATATCTATAAAATTTTCTCACATAATAGTTTCATCCTCTTAAAAAAGTGCAAGTTTTTAATTTTTATTTAGAACATTTTTCACTTCTTTATTAGCATCGGCCTTAACTCAGTGATTATTAGTCATAGCTTTATTACTCGATCCATTTTTAAGTCATTCAATAATACAAATATAAAACTACAAATTATTAAACAACATAGATATAAGTACAAAGTAATGCTTATAATAAATGAAACCAATAACATTAATACTTTTTGTCGCTATTATAAAGTACAAATTAATCATCATCATCATCATTAACATCTAGTTGTAATCCACTACGTCATGAAGTCTAGTGAGGTTTGATAGTATGCAGTCTTATTCCTATGTAATAGAGACCCACATGCAATAGATATGACGATATGACAAAAATGTAAAAGATTATGCGGACATATTCAACGAGGTACCAAAAAAGGAAAACCAAAACCAAAACAAAAAATACAATAATAAATGAACACGAATGCAAGAATAAAATGTAATAGAAAAGGTAAGGTAATGCAAATACAATGAGAAACAATAAATAATAAGATAGAAATACATACTATAAATTAATAATAAACTAAATTTATTTCTAGTCTTCTTATCATTATTACTATTATTTAGTATTAACTTGTTTGATGTTTTTTTTAATTAAATGAGTTTGTTTCCTATTTAACCAGGTTAAGTTAGTAGGAGAATTCATTATAGTTAGGACCCTTAAATTATTAAATAAAAAAAGAAAAGTTTTAGTTAATAATTTTCGCAACTTTGTGCTTAGATAAAATTTAAACCATTTAATATTTTAGAAATACACAACCATAAAACAATAAAAAAACAAACTGTACTATCAAGTGATGTAGAGAATAAATGAGACCATAAACCACCAATAATATTCCAAGTTCAAAGTTGGAAACATCAAATTTCCTATATATGAAATGCCGAGTTCAAAGTAGAAAGCATCAAATTGCTTACTAAAATGCATGCACAAAAATGTGATCTCTTATCGTATAAGAAGTAACTAATCTATGAATTAACTCAAAAACTAGGGACAAAAGCAATCAAAAGTCCTGCAATAAAAGCTCCGATCGAGATGGCTAACCCACCAGAATCCGACTTCTGAGATGGTGTTGGCGCCGCACCTTTACCACCGCCACTTGCACCAGGACCATCATCCGGTGTAGGTGGTGTAGTTGGTTTAGACGGTGTAGTCGGCGCAGTCGGGGCTGCAACAATTAAGTATTTCATTATTACTTGTTACTTATTATGTCTATAAATCTTGGGACACTTGTTAATTTACAAGATATTCATTTGCTATCAAGAATAACAAGAAGTTTCCTTTTAGCAATGTTCGTCATTAAACTACTCAATGAAGTACTTACCAACCTACACTCGGATAAAAATATGATCACGTAAATGAAACTCAATGAACGAACGAAGCTGCAGAGAATGTCTAGCTGTTTAGCAACAAATGGAATCGTAATTTTGTTTAAGTTTGTAATTATGTATTGTCATATTTTAGAAATCCATATAACCAAAAGAGATTACATACCAGGGGAAGCAGAAGGAGGTTTTGCATCCGCTGCAGAAAGAAGTAGTTAATAAATGAAACGAACCCATAAAAAAAAAAAAAAACAAAGGTACCAACAAACTTACAACTACAGTTAACTGGTGATATGAGTTTGCACGCAGCAGGGAGATTGACCGCCCTAGTGGCGTTCAGTGTAACACCCATCTGAGCACTGTTCTTCAATATCCAGCACAGGCAGTCGGCGTCTGTACCAATCACTTTCTTCAGCCCAGAGCAGCACGACTTATCTGGTTCTGTAGTAGTGCTTCCATTAGAAACGTACGTCAAACAGGGCGGCATGCTGCTATATGCTAGATCCTCACAATCCACGGGAGGAGGCGCGGGACCACCATCCACACCCACCATCACTAAGAGAACACAAAGTGTCATAGCTAGTACTAAGTTTGATGGCGTTCTCATTTTTGTGTTATAGTAAGTAGCAGTGGTGGTGATGAATAAGAGACAGAAATGAAAGAGAAGAGCGAACGATCGCTGAGGCGTAATAAATAATGTAACTGGAAAGGCCGCTTCTTTAGGGTTTTTCTTTACCATGTCAGGAGTTACACAGTCCACGCAATGAGTTAGGCGCATTTCGCGTGATTTGCAACGAAGATTTCTCTGTTTCTGCCTTTTCCCTGTTTTTTGGTGTCGATGATAGGACTAGATAATCATAGTAACGATAATTATATTTGTGCTAACAATAATATGATAAAAGATTTGCTGCTTAGTGGCTTGAAACTTTACAAAATGTAATATAGATAGGATAGGACTATTAAAAAGTATTATGTACACTTTCAAACGTTGAATGAAAGACTACCAATTATACTACAATTAGAGTTCAGACAAATTAAATAATTATTATTTCATATGAAGTTATTAGTTCCTAGTTCCTTGATAATAATAACGCATGTTATATAAATGGAAGGTTCATTATAATGATTTTTAAGTTGATGAAACGTTGTTTATTCTAGAGAAAAAATTTATTTATGGTGTAATCATATTACACAAAACAAATAAATTGATGGTCATCATTTAATCGTTATTATTGATCATCATTATTATAAATAGAAAAAATTATAAAATAAAATTTTCTTTATTTAATAAGAAAGATCACTAATAATCTCAAATAATGACCACTTAGTTGTTTCTTAAAAAAAATGTTACAATCAATTAAAGATTATGGTTTTGACATTAATCATTTTTAGTTAGGTTGATGGTTGTAGCGCCCCCTTATCACAGGGTATACACCGGGACGCCCGGAGGTCATTCCGGTATATATCCTACGATAAGGGCACGCTACGTTCGATCACTACATTCATTTCATATGGCATGGTATCATAGTTCACTTACAAAGTATCATAAGAAAATCACAATATTTTAAAACTAACTTTTTCCTCAATTCATTTCATAAAAACCCGATTGTCTACATTGTGACTTTCAACAATCTCATATATACATCATCAAAACCTAATACAATAGTACTACATGAATGAGGAAAATGTGTACAATCTAACTAATCTGTCCAAAAATCCCAGTTGACTGACTTTTGAGCTATGACTTCTCCTGCCAATCATAATCTATACAGCACTAGAGTCTCTCAAAAACTAGAGTCGTCCCTCTGTCTTCAAAAGACAATGTTGCAATTTTGATGAGTTTTGCGAACTCAATGAGGTAACCATCATCGACGGTTCACTCAATTCACGCAACACATCAATTCATATCACAATTATTTCACAATTATGCATTTCACATAAATAACACATTTTCACTTAAGCATAAGCAATTTTTGCATTTCACTCTATCACACAATTAACAAGATGCATATGAAATGCTCATAAGATACTTTTCAATTGTTACGTTGTTGTGACCGAATACCTGAACTGTCGTGTATCCATTTTTGGATACTGAGCTCATTAATAACTGTCCCTTATCAGATGAGGATACAGGGCTCATTACATGTTGAGCCTGAGGCTCATTTTTATTCGTTGAGCGTTAAGCTCTGATCATTGGCTACTCTAGTCACAACTTCTATTATCTGATTATGCATTCGTGAATGGAATGCATGTAACACAATCAATCACAATAAAAAGCACATAGGTCTCACATTCACATTCATTCATTATTCAAAATATAATTATAAGCAAACAATAATTGAGAGAAACCGTTTAGGTTACTCACACGTTGCTCTCGAAGCTAATGCCTAGAAGTGCCGGCAATGTTTGGAGGTTGACGTTCCAATTACTCCTCTATAACAAATAACACACACACATATGTCACAATTTGCAAAATTTTGCGTGTTCATTAATGCATATGTATGAAATGAATTATGTACTATGCATGTTCATGACAATCCTGGGTATCCTTCCATCAATGTCATCGAAAAATAATCAAATATCAGAACTCACTTATAGAAAAGTGTTCCTCTATGTCTTATCTTTCTAATGACATCAAAAGCATTCAATTTGGTTCTGTAGTGTGGAAGTTATACTTGCTTTTATTATGAGACAGTACCCTATACTCAACTTCCCTCCAAAAATTGAAACTCTTAGAGTCTGACTAAGAATTTTATTTCTTCATAAAATTTGTAGCCCTATGTTTCTCGTTTACTCCAAATCAAAAATAATCTCATTTTGAACCCTACAGATCAATATATCATTAAAATACTGAAGTATGTTCAGTAGAATAACACCAGTTTATACTATCTAAGGGTACATTCATTGTACTTGTTCCACGTTTTCACTCAATATTTCTCAATTTGATTCAGAGGGCTATGATTTTTAGTAGAGATGTAAAGAAATGTCTTACGAGTCCAATGGTTCAAGAATAAAGTCATTTGGATGCCTGGAGAGGAAGTTATGACCAAAAGAAACAACTATGTTTATGACCTCAATCGTCTTACTTTGTACAGTAACTTCGTCTTACTTTGTACAATAACTTCATCTTGCTTTGTACAGTAACTTCATCTTACTTTGTACAATAACTTCGTCTTACTTTGTACAGTAACTTAGCCTTACTTTGTATGGTAACTTCGTCTTACTTTGTACAGTAATTTCGTCTTACTTTATATAGTGACTTCATCTTACTTTGTACAATAACTTCGTCTTACTTTGTATAGTAAATTTTTCTTAGAAATTTCGTCTTACTTTGTATAGTAACTTCGTCTTACTTTGTACAGTAACTAAGATAATGAAATATTACAAATTGTAATGCTTGTATCTCTCAACTCCCATATCCAAAATGTACAAACTTTATACCGTTGGAAAGCTGGAAAGCTAATCTACAACTTCCAAGAAGACAATTTTGCTAAAATCTATCTAGATCAATCCAGATTTTCTCCCAAATTCAGAACATGAATTTTACATTCATCTTCCAGTGTACTACACCCAGTTCTCACTTCATGGCAAATTTTGAGATTCTTAGAGACCGAATTGAAATTCGATATCTTCATAAGAAATGTAGCCATATATCTCTAGGTTAATCTAAATTAAGAATTATCTCATTTGGACAACTAGAACAAACGTTATGGTTAAAAGACTGAAGCATATTCTGTGAACATTTTCCAAATTTTCAAACTTTCAGCATTTTACATCTAACCCATCTTCTACCTAAATTATCTCTTCCATTACATCTCTATAACACATTATACATCATTAATGATCAATCACAATGATACAACATGACGTTTACAAAGATATTTCATCATTTGAGTCTCATTTTAACAATACCCATAACATTTAAAGCATAACTTACTTGGTTTCACTTCAATTTCTTCAAAACAACACTAGCTCTAACTCCCAAGCACCACTTGTTCATCAACTTGAAGGAGGTAAAGATAGGTTTTTCTTAGGGTGGAAGATACAAATAGCAAAGTGGCTTGGTGTAGGAAGGAAAACAGAGAAATCTCTTAGAAGGGGTTAGAAGGAAAACTCTGCGTGTGGGAAGGAAACTTAAAGAAGATAACCTTCAAGAATGAATCTAGACATATATCTTAACTTTTCAACTGTCAGAAATAGTAACCTACATCTTAGCAAACTACCAAGCCTAAGTGACACTTGTCACTTTCCTCATATCTAAGCTCTAATTTAGTTCCTTTTGAAACTAATTCCTTAACTTTCATCTTTCCAACTCAATTATCTCCAAATCTTCTTTTGATTTCTATTTCCTATTTTCTACAATTTCTGAAATTTATTCCAAAATTCTCCTAAAATTTCACATCAGCAATTACACTCTCTAAATCAACTTTTCAACATATACAACCACAATTTTCAATAGAACCCACATTTATAAACAATTTTACTGGGAATGTCAATAAATGCATGTATAATTTTGTTCATGTGCAAAATTTTCACTATTTTCATGTATGACACATCATGCATGAGCATGCAATTACATTTTTAAGCTCTCATTAATCACTCACATTTACCATTCTAACCTTCCCACAGGTAATGGGATGTTACATAAACCAATCTTTATAACCAAACTAAAATCAACCAAACTATTATTAAACTCCAATCCAATATCCAATGAATCCAACCTACACAAATTAGAAAACCAATACATCACCATGAGTGACTCACTCATTCAATTCAACTCCATTTCTATTTCCAAATGAAAATACTGTTATCATTCAACATTTCAACTCTAATATCCAACCAGATACACGCAAATTGCGAATCACAAAACCAAGTTCCAACTTCCAACCAATTCACAAATCCAAGATCCAATCGAATATAATAAAAAATACAATTAAGATTTAAGCAAGAAAAAATTGAAAAACTAAAAAAACACCCAAAAATAATTCACTAGCTTTAGGTCTTCGGGTCAGATGACGGATTGATGGGTCAGAAGTTTTGGGTTTGGGTGATCTGCAAGGCTGCGACCTTCTCTCCTCCTTCAGACGTTCAGTGGCAACGACGTAGTGCGATGGTCCCCATGGAGGAAGGTTGAAGACAGTGGCACCTTCGGGGGATGCTAAGGGAGGAGCCAAGGGAGGATCTTTGTCCTTTGATACTAGCGTGGATTGGGGAGGATGAGGGAAGGAGTTGCAACGCCGAACTAGTTACTAGTATCATCGAAGATGAAGAGGAGAATGAGAGAGACAGAACGATAGTGGTGGTGAGTGAAGAAGTGAGAGTCAGTGTGAGAGAGAGAGAAATGAGAAGGAAGGTTCTGTGGAGACAAAGACTAGGGGGGGTTCATTTAAAGGACAGCCGACGACGACGGTGGTGAAGTGAGAGTCGATAAGGGAGAGAGAAAAAAACAAAGGAAGGAGAAGGAGAAGGTTCGAGACAGTTAGAGAGATGGCTCGCAGGCGTATGGGGAGGGTCGATTTAGGAAAATTTTAAAAAATTGCAAATAGGTCCATTTTTCAAAATTTTATGGTATCCGCTAGTATGTCCCGATATTGTACGTACTAGCTGGTACCAAATGAAAAACAATGGTACTGGCTAGTATTAATGGTTGATATTGAAGGAATGAATGTCATTTCATTTTTCGGCCGGTATGGAACGATATTTGGTCCCCTAGTTAGTACTAAAAATTTTACCTAGTATCAGTCAGTATTTAAAATACTGGCCATTACCATAAATTTTGAAAAGTTCAGAGAACAATTTGCAAAAAGAATTAAACAAACACAACACCTACCCACCTATGCTATAAACAACCATAACAACTCATTTTACTCTCTCTCTCTCTCCCCCCTCTCTTCCTAGGTTGGATGCAACACCACCCCTTTGAAGATTTGTCATTGGTGCAGTGGATGATGACTTCATCATTATGGAGATTTCTCTCAAGTCCTTCCTTTTGCCAACTGTTAAGACTGGTGAGGATCTAGAAGAAGAAAAGACATGAAAACATAGCTGCAATAAGCAACTTAAAGCTTTCAGTGTGATTAGTTGTTGAATTTAATAAAGTAGTAGCAACAAGCGGCTGTCTTGGAAATTGATGGGAGAAATGATGGAAATTACAAGGGGATATCTTGTGAATTGTTTAGACATTTAAATCAATAAAGCTCTTTTGGGTGAGATTAGAGAAGAACGCAATAAGGAATTAGGGATTAAAGATAGGGCCTTTTGTGTTTTTTATGGTCATTTAGAAGAACTTAGGCTGAAAAATCTTTTATTTTGGGATTGTTGCCGCATGCCATACATATGGCAAATGCTCACGAAAAATAATAAAATTTGCCAATTGTATTTTTTGTGAAATTTTAAATTAAGCTTTTTAATAGATATTTGTAAAATGATAGGGTCCTTTTCTAATATTTGTAAAGTATTAGAATTTTTAAATACATATTAAATCATAAATTTTAAATTAAATTTTTGGGAAAATTTTAAGATTTAATTTAACCTTTTTATCTTATAAAAATTGAAAGACATCTGTTGCATTTATTCTACAAATAGTAAATGTTTTGATTTAATTATTATTTATTATGTGATAAAATTGTAATATTTTAAATACTTTGCATTGTTCTTAATTTTATATTTGTATGATGATTATCTTTTTTCATATTAATTGTGGTTACTATTTATATTTAAAATATTTGAAAATTAATGTTAATAAAAATTAATAAATTGTTGTTATTTTAAAATTTTTATTATAATTTTTGGAGACAAGTTTGATGTAAAATTATAAAGTATATAGTAAAATATACCAATAAATTATTTTTCAATTTTAAAAAATTTCTGAAATGATACCTGGTATTCACGGGTATCGCTATAGTATCACACCAGAACTCAATCCGGTATCAGAACCGGTATAGTATTCATAACATTAGTCTTAGTGTTGTGAATTAATCACAAAGTATTCGATCATCATTCAAGTAGTAAATGGGTTAAACCTAATATCGAAATATAAATAGATCCATTTAACTACTAATTAATTCAAGTATGATATTATCTAAATAAAGATGTTTAAGGGGAAATCAAATGCAAGTAGTTAATAAATAAAAGAAATGAAATTAACAATGAAATTTAGCCTAGGCTAGTATACTTCATAGATATATTTGTATAGTAGCTTAATTATGAGTATTTTCAATTAATTTAGGTAATTTTCAAGATTTAATTTTCTAAATCTCTTGTTATTCTATTTTGATCAATAACAAACAAGCTTGAGTTAATCCCACTCTTACGTTTATTATAATAAAGATTAAAAGATGGTTAATTACTAAAAAAAGTCCAAACTTTTATCAAAATTTCAATTATAGCCCCAACTTTAAAAAGTAACAATAAAATGCCTAAACTTTCAAATTTTTTCAATTCTAGCCTAAACTTCATAAAGTAGCAATAAAATGCTCAAACATTTAAAATTTTTCAATCTTAGACCGATGTTAGTATTTCTGTTAAGTTTGCTGACGTGACTTGCCACATGTTTCAGAAACCTTAATTATTAATACATGTTAGACAAAATTAACATAACAAATGAAGATTAATAAAATAATGTTATTTAATTACATAATTAAAATGACATCGTTGTTTAAAAATGACTTAAATCAGATTATGCAGTTTTAATGACCTTATGCTTTGATTTCAAAATTTTCTTTCATTTTCAGTTTGTTCTCTCGACGCCTTCACCCTTCAATTTTCAGATTACACAACCCTGACATCCTCTGTAGGACCCCACACCTGGGCTAGCATTTCTCACCCAGCGTGTGTTTGCGGGTTATACCGCGGCATCCAACCTTCAAAAGTACTGTCCTCTTTGATCAAGGGTGAGGCCACGACTCGAACCCAAGACCTCAAAGTTTTATAGCTTCCAACTGCTCGCCTCTTACCATTGAGCTAAGTTAGCTCAATGCTAAGAGGCGAGCAGTTGGAAGTTATAAAATCTTGAGGTCTTGGGTTCGAGTCGTGGCCTCACCCTTGACCAAAGAGGACAGTACCTTTGAAGGTTGGAT
>JANVCQ010000005.1:19564026-19577987 GCA_025531925.1 Erythroxylum plowmanianum | reverse complement strand
CAATTACATTTCTAAGCTCTCATTAATCACTCACATTTACCATTCTAACCTTCCCACAGGTAATGGGATGTTACAATGGTAGTTATATACTAATTTACTAAGTGCTTTGATTAACAAAATAAAAGAGTTGTTACCTTATTAATAATAAAAATAATAATTGATGACATTTTGAGGTTGGTAATTATAATGTGATTACTTAAATCTATTTTTTTAGAAACTAAAGTGCTTTAAATTAAAAATTGTGATTACTTAAATATGTTTTTAGAGTGCAAAGAAATCCAACTAATACAAATAATGACTTGATTCCTAGAGACTAAGGCCTTTAAGGTGCTTGATGCGACAATTAAGCTACAAAATACACTTAGTAACATCTACCAAGGTTTTAGTCATCCCTCTGAAATCATAACCTAGTAGATACTTGTCAACACTCTAACCTATATTAAGTTCAATACATTTTTTAGTCAACTTTGAATTTTGTTATTCTTTTATGCTAGTACTTGGTTTCATTTCATTATATTATGCCTTGTTATCTTTTGGTACTATTTGATTACTATCCACTTCACATGGTTGCTATTAATGATAATAGTAGATTGCATAATGTTTTAGTAGGTAGTTTAGTGTGTGTTTAGTTATTAAATTGAACGATTAGTGCATGTTTAGGTTAGGATTATATTAGTTAGTTCGATATTTATGTTTTGTGTGTTTTGTGGGTTAGAGCACGTGATTGAGCTTCAATTTTATGTGTTTGGGGTGTTTTGATGTGTTGCTAGTGTTTTAGGGTAAATATCAAAGAATGGAGGAAATTGGAAGAAGGCCCAGAGCCAAACCTAAGGCTATGATCGTGGCTAAAGAACTACGATCTTGATAGAACCAAATAGAAGGCATCTCTGCCACGATCATGACAGAAAGGAAAATCAAGTGCCACGATTGTGGCACAGATGTGGACAACCTTTTGAATTTAAGTTTTCGAGGGACCTTTAGGACTTTTTGAACCCCAACAAACGTTAAGGTTGCCCAGATAGAAAAAAGTATAAAAAGGATAAAGAAGAAACCCTACAAGAGGTCTCCAATCTGCCACTTTTGGGAAAACCGCTAAGAAGAGAGAAGAAGAAGAGAGAGATAAGAGGAAGAAGAGGAGAGACGAGCCAGCTTTTGCTACTGCTGCTGCTGCTTTCCCAAAGCACCCCGATTCCCTTCCAAAGTGTATTCCATTCATCTTTGTGTTATTTTCTTTAAATGTTGAGATGGATATGAATATGTTGATGGGTTTGGTTTTAATCATGATGTTTTAATTTTATTTAGGAATTTTTACTTGATTTAATGTTAATCTAGTTATTTTTGTGTTTAATCATTTGGGTGTTGTGATTAATTGTTGTAACTTCATGCTTTGGTAATAAATCGAGAGAGTGAATCGAACATAAAATTATTGGGTTGGGTTAATGAGCGTTAAGTGATCTAATAGACCATGCAATTAATCAAATTGGTTATTATACGGAGAGAGGTCTAGTGTAAGACTCGATTATTTTTTAGAAAGCTTAAGTTAGGGTTAGAGTTGTACGTAATTGAGAGATTACATGTTTCATATTTAGCCTAATTAGGGATTATTAATTAGTGATTATAACTTAAGAGGGAGCAATCCTCCCTTTGATAGTCTAGAACCAACACCTCATTAACACATAAATGACTAAGTTAGCATTAATAATAGGAAAAATCCCCCTTTCTAATAATTTGGAACTTCTTCTTGTGTGATTTCTCATTGTGAATTTGGTATAACTCAATTTAATTTCTTTTTGTGTTAATTTACAAATTAATTTTCTACCAATTATCTTTATATGTTTACTTTTCTGTCTACTTTTTATTTTCATTTTTATAACTCTTACGACCTTAGATAACTTAAAATTGAAATAGTTCACCACTCCTTGAGGGATGGACACCTCACATACTACACCCATAACCTATGCCCTTGCACTATTTTGAGGGATTATAAGTTATAAAGTTTGCCCATCACCAAGTTTTTTGTGTCGTTGTTGGGGTGTAGCAGGATTATTTTAGTAGCAAGATTAGTTTAGTTCTTATAGTTTAAGACATTTTCAACTCTCTTGTTTCCGAGCAATTGGATGAACACAAGAGTTACTCGAAGTACAAATTGAATCATGAAAACCTTAGCACTCGACATCACTCGCTTAGAACGAGCCATTTGATGGGTCAAATGCTAAGAAGAAGAAATAGAGGAACCAATGGTAGAAGAATTCAACTGCAAGAGTTCAATCAAGGAAGACATCAAGGCAACTAGTCGCGAACCCTCATGGACTTCATGAGATCGGGGTTGAGCACTGTCAATCAAGGGGTAACTTGACCACCAGTTCAAGTCGTTTCTTTTGAGATTAAACTAATCCTATTGAACATGTTACAAATGAATGTGCAATTTTATGGACTAAACAATGATGATCTCAATGCACATATTTTAAAATTGCTCAAAATATTTAATACCTTCCGATATCTAAAGACACTATTAGAATGAGAGTTTTCCCGTTCACACTGAGGGATAGAGCCAAAATTTGGTATTACTTGCTGATCCCCTTACATATCACAACGTGGGGGCAATAGTATATGTATTCTTAGAAAAGTATTTTTCCCTTACTAAAACAACAAAGATGATAAAGAAATCATGAACTTCCAATAGAGTGATGGGGAATAACTTTACGAGGCATGGGAGAGATATAAGGAGTTGCAAAGGAGGTGTCCACACCACAACCTATAAAAAGAAGTTCTTTTTCAAACCTTTTACAATGAAGTCAATCCCACCGTAAGAGGTACCATAGATGTAGCATCCAACAGATTGCTTATGTGAAAGACTATTGACAAAGTGGAGGATTTGTTAGAAGAAATGGCCAGTAATAGTTGTTTGTGGACGAAAGAACAAAATAGACAACATGTAACCCTCCGAGATAAGGAAGCTATAGCAGTCGATCAAATAACAAAGATGATAGCAAATATTGACAACCTAACCTGCCAACAGAACAATATGAAAGCATCCTGTTCAGTCCTTATTAACGCCATTTAACAAAGATGCGAGCAGTATGGGTAGGACAACCATGACACTATCGATTGTTTCCTAATACAGGATAATGACTCTAAGTTGGATAAGATCTTAAAAATGATTAAAGGCATGAAAGATGCTCGTAAAAGGTTAGAAGGGAAATTTGAACAAGTCACAAAGAACCATATGCCCCCTCCATACACAACCTGGAAGTCCAAATGAGCTAGTTAGTAGATACATTATTAACTAGAAGTGCGGGAACCCGACATAGCAACATTGAGGCGAATCCAAAGGTAAGAATAATGGTGATCACCAAGGTTATTGACAAAAAACCTGATCAAGTTAAAGATGAAGGGGAAAAAGAAAGGCAAAAGATCAATGAAAGTTCCCTACGAATTAAATATAACCTGCCTAAAATTAAGAAATATCAATATCCAATTCCATATCTCATTCTAGCACAGTGGAAGTAAAAAAAAAGGAGTTCAAGGAAGTCCTTGATATGATAGAACAATTATAAACACAGCTCACCCTTATGGAATCTATTAATGAGAGGGTTAAGAATGCATTGTTAAGTAGAAGGAACTCCATGAAAATGTTAACACGACCACAAAAAAGGGAGATGATTTGGGAGACTTTTACCTCCCCAACACCATTGGTAGTGTTAAAATAATAAGCATTTGTAGATTTAGGGGCTAATATCAGTATGATGCCTTACAAATTATGTTAGGAGTTAGGCGAGATCACACCACTAGGATGCATCTTAAAACGGCAGATATATTAGTCCATCATCCAAAAGGGGGTATTAAATATGTTCGAGTTAAGATCGACAAATTCACCTTCACCACGGATTTTGTTATTTTGGACATCGAAGAAGAAGTGGAAACACCAATTATCCTTGGATGGCCATGCTGACCTACTGCTTGGGCGATGACAAGATGTTGTTCAAGGTGTCCAAAGTTAACATCCATCTTCACAAATTTGTCAATGCTATAAAAAGCAATGAGTCTTGTTAAGAAGTTGAGTAAGGGTGCACATGTAAAGACTCATTTGAACAACCCCAACCCCAACCCTAACCAAAGACATGAAAGTGAAGGAAGAAGTCAAAGATGAAAGATGGTAGGAAGAGCAATTCGGTGGTTCACCTTTATTTTATGAAATCCATGATCGCATCACCATTAAACGACTCATTTAAACCACCATGAGCAAAAAATATACATCAAGCTATTAATAATAAAAGAAGCACTACATGGGACATAACTCATGATTTTTATCATTTCTTATTTCATATTTTGTATTATGTAGGTTTTTAATTATATTTGTATGTATTTTAATTGCAAGTAAATATATTGCAAGACTTGAGGATCAATTTTGACACAAGATGATATGGAAAGCTAGCAAAATGAGGTAATGCTGTAAATAATAAGTTAAGGAAGGATCTCGATAGTGAAATTAGGAAACAATGAAAAATTAGAGAATTACAGGATTTTGCAAGGCCATGATCGTGGGCAAAAATGAGAGCATGCAATTTTTAGCTTAAAATTTTCAATTTTACCCCTCCTAATCATTCCTCACTTATATATTTTCATCTAACCTAATTTTTCATTCACTTTTCATTCTCTCACTCTCTCTCCAAACATAAAACCTCACTATCCTCTCACTTCTCTCTAACAACCTATAAATCTCTAATTCTCTCTAAACACTGCACAACTCTTAAATTAATGGGACCACAAATCAAGCAGATGGTTAAGTGCGTGCAACCGAAAGGAAAAGTCTAAGTTTCAGGGTGTAGACAACGAAACTAGGTAGAGGATTATGAAGCATCTTTTTCTATTTACTCAGAAGTGGAAGGTAACTATTTTCACACTCTTCATTCTAAAACCATTGTAGTGCTGAGATACTTTGAGTTCGATATTTTAGAAAGATTAGGTTTGAGAGAGAAGGTGTAAAACCTAGGTAATAGAATTCAATGGGAGAAACTCTTGCATTTCTCATTTGTCATTTGCGAAGAAATCACCCTTGAATTCTTCACCACCTTCTACTTTGACCCAAGTAACCCTAAGGAATTATGGTTTGGTTACGGGGTCAACTTTATATGCCAAATCATGAAACATTGTGTGATATTGGTGGATTCCCATAGTTAACCATTGTGGATCAACACAAGGAATTTCGTGCCAAGAGATATTGAGCACAACTATTTGGGTTGGATGACTTCGATACAAAAAATACTCACAAAAATATAAATAGGAATCATGAACATTTGCTATTATACAAGTTCATGTGTCAACTTGTGTTTGACAAGAGCGAAAGTAAAAAGTGTTTAGTTAAAGAACTTTTCATTTTATGGTGCATGGATCACAACATCCAAGTATGTACTTTAACCTATATCTTTAACACACTTATTGCTATTCCGAAAAACAGAAGCAATAAACTTGTCATGGGTTACTTAGTTGCAGCTATTTCTGCTTATTATGGGGTCGATTATAAAGGGCTAATTGTTCATTTCCCTAAGTTCTTTAACATGCTCAACTTGGTGAGGGCTGAGATTATGGAGGGCCACAGTATTGGACTTCGAGATGTTAGCTCCAAATATTATGTCAAGAACACGGTGGGATAAGCTAGTTCCAGTTCAGCACCACCACAGCAAGAAAAGGAGACATTTACTAGTGAAGAATCTGAAGAGGAGGAAGAAGTTGGATGGGAGAAGGCACTCACTGTACTCTTTAACACTAACAAAACAATTGCAAAAAATTCCAGGATGATGAAGGAGATGGACAAATAACAAAGACACTAGAGCTAGGACATTCGATGCATTCATAAATATTTCTAGGCTCAAGGTGTTCAACTACCACCTCCATCACCATTACCACCTCCTTCACTATAAATGTTTTGTGTTCTAACCTTTTCTCTTTTAAATTTTTTCTTTATGTTTTATTTTATTTTATGTGTATTCCTACCTTATGCATCATTGTTTGCTCTTCTCACATTGAGGATAATGTGTTGTCCAAGTATAGGGAGGGTTGTGTGCATGTATGCTTTTATTTTGAATGTGAATTTTGCATATCGTATGTTAATTTGTTTAGGTTTGCATGATGTGATTCATATGAATGTGTCAATGGCTAAGACTTAATGAAATCGATTTAACTTTGAACATAGTCTTTTAGGTTGTGAAGGTTTATTAGCTCATGAAATTAGTGACCTATGTTACTTTGGTGAAATATATATGTTAATTAGGATATGATGTTAGTTTATTCACCTTAGGAATTAAACACATTCATTTGTAATTTTAGGCCAATCGAATAAATAGCATCATTAGTATCTTTTCATGAGAATTGATAGCTAAAAGAAGTGAAGTAGGCAAAAAAAAGTTTAAATCTTAATTAAATAACTATTCCGCTAGCCTTCAGGTTATGAATAATGCTAATAGCTAGTTGAGAATGTGATTTAGCTAAGTAACCAGGAGACATTCATCACAAATATTTGCCTCGCATCAAAAGACTATAATAACATTCTAAACAAGTCGCTTAATAAAAAATATGACCTAGTTGAGTAATCAGATCCACATTCATCACAAATGTTTGCTTTCACGAACAAAGGCTAGTTCATGTTCATCAAAATCAACAAAATAGTGTTTTGTCAAATAAACCTACTAATCTTTGTGCGTAGTTTAAATTTTCATAAAAACCTACTTAGGGATAGTTACCATTTTGATTGAATGAATAATTATCAATGTATTTTTCCAAGTAATAGGAGTGAATAAACTTAACATTAAGGTCTTGATTCATTTGTATATTTAATCCTAAGTACCTAGACATAAGTTTCATAAGTTAATAAGTTAGAATAACTTAAGAGATGGTGTTTGTTGTTAAATTTGTTTCGTGAAGTTTAATGCCATTGTCCCATTATTACATATGTGTGTATATTGTGCTTTGGTGTTTTTGTTTGTTTGTTTTATTTTTGCTTAAGGACAAGCAAAAGCTTAAGTGTGAGGATGTTGATAGTGGTTAGGGATGTCAATGGGCTAAGTCGAGCCTGAGTTAGATAGCCTGCGGGTCGACCCATGGCCTAGTCCGACCCATCCTTAGTTTTTTTTAAAATTTACAAAACAACTTCATTTTTGTTGTTCCGATTAGGCCACAGCCCGACCCATGCTAGGCTTGTGACCCGGTTGGGAGGAACTATTTTGGCCAGTGGGCTAGTCAACCCAGACTAAAATTGAGTCGGGGCTGGTCAGATCAAAATTGGTATCCCTAATAGTGGTAGACTGTATAATATTTTAGTAGATTGTTTAGTATGTGTTTAGTTATTAAATGTAATGATTAGTGCATGTCTAGGTTAGGATTATGTTTGTTAGTTAGATATTTGTGTTTTGTGTGTTTTGTGGGTTAGAGCACGTGATTGCGCTTCAATTTTATATGTTTGAGTTGCATTGATGTATTGCTAGTGTTTTAAGGCAAGTATCGAAGAACGAAAGAAATTCAAAGAAGGCTTAGAGTTAAACCCAAGGCCACGATCGTGGCCAATAAGCCACGTTCGTGACAAACCAAATAGAAGGAGCCACAACTCATGGCCTGGTCTACCAAGATTATGACAGAAAGGAAAATCAACTGCCACAATTGTGGCCCATAGGACAGACACGAACAACCTTCCAAATTTAAAATTTCAAGGGACCTTTTAGACACAAAAAAATCCTAAGGTTGCCCAAAATAGAACAAAGTATAAAAAGAATAAAGAAGAAACCCTAAGGGAGCTCTCCAATCTTCCACTTTTGGGAAAACTCTAAAAAGAGAGAAGAAGAAGAGAGAGAAAAGGAGAAGGAGCAGAGGAGGAGTTGGTTTTCGCTGCTGCTTTCTTGAGGCATCTCGATCCCCTTGCAAATGGTATTTCATTTATCTTTGTGATCTTTTCTTTGAATGTTGAGATGGATATGAATACGTTGATGGATTTGGGTTTGATCATGATGTTCTAATTCTCTTTAGGGATTTTGACTTGGTTTAATGTTAATCTGGTTATTTTTTTGTCTAATCATTTGGGTGTTGTCGTTAATTATTGTAACTTCATACTTAGATAATAAATTGAGAGAGCAAATTGAATGCAAAATGATGGGGTTAGGTTAATGAGAGTTAAACGATCCAATAGATCACATAATTAATCATATTGTTATTATAAGAAGAGAGATCTCATGTGAGACTATTTTTTTCAGAAAGCTTAAGAATTGATTAGGGTTAGAGATGTTAATTGAAAGATTACATGTTTAGTATTTAACCTAATTAGGGATTATTAATTACGGTTTGTGATTATAACTTGAAAGAGAGTAATCCTCCCTTTGATAGTCTAGAACTAACTCTTATTAACACATAAATGACTAGGTTAGCATTAATGATAAGAAAAATCCCCCTTTCTCATAATTTGGAACTTCTTCTTGTCTGACTTTTCATGTTAATTACAAATTCATTTTTTTTCCAATTATCTTCACATGTTTACTTTTTTTACTACTTTTTATTTTCATTTTATAATTCTTAAGACTTTAGATAACTTAGAATTAAATTAAGTCACCACTCCTTGAGGGATCGACACCTCACATACTACATTCATAACCTATGTGCTTATAGTATTTTGAGGGCTTATAAATTGTAAAACTTGCCCATCACTAATTAACATTTAGTCATTTAGTAATCTCCATATAATTGCTAAATTCCTCCTAATATTTAGGTTGATATTATTGGACCTTAATTTCGGAGCCCAACTCTTGCAGAAAATCCTAAGACTTGAGTGTATTTTCCTATAGGATTATTTCAATGTAATCTCCTTAACCATCATCCCACAAGAGGGAAGCCTACACTAGTCAGACAATGGAATCACAATTTGAATTCTTCAAAAAAAAATTTATCTCATGTATCTAGTTTATTTTGCAATAAGAATCGTCTCATTCGGACCTCTATAGCTCAAGATATGTTCAAAATACCGAAGTATGTTCACTAAAATATCCTATTCATACTCTTCCAACCGATACCCTTATTTTCTTTCCATCCATATTTTTAAATCAACCCCAAAGGCTATCAATTTCTATGGAGAGATATATAAATATGTTAAGAAACCATTGGTTCAAAAATCAGGCCATTTAGATGTCGGATGACAAAGTTATGGGGAAAAGAGTCAAACATGTTTAGAGTTGGAAACCCCTTTGGGTGCGATCGTGAGGGATAAAGGTGTGATCGCAAGGGTGAAGGTGTGCTCGCAAGGAAGGCTGGTGCGATTGCAAGGAGAGAGGTAAGGGAAGATGCAATCACAAGAATGTTAGGTGCAATTGCGAGGGTGTGCGATCGCGATCGTGATCGAAGCTACCCCACCTATACATCCTCTGCAACATTACTAAATTCAAATGATCATAACTTTCAACTCCAACGTCCAAAAATTACGAACTATTTATTGTTTGAAAGATAGAAAGATAAACTAAAACTTTCTAGAAGATATCTTGACCTAATTCAGCCTAGTTTAATCTATATTTTTCCCTGAAGTTAGAATACAAAGTTTTCCCCTATGAAAACTTGAAGATGCAAAGTACAAAACTAGGAAAATCATGAGCAAACGAAATATATTTCATTAACCTCAAAAGATAAGAGTTTTACAAAGCTTTAATAGCATTTTAAGCCACAATATGTCCTTGTTGGATTAGAAAAAGAAAGCATGTCATATTTAGAGAAACAGTAGATTTCAAAATTTTTTAGAAATCTAAATTGCAGTGGAATCAATATATCCAAATCATCATGCCATTTTATTCATGATATGGTATAAGGATAATAACAAACATAAACCAGATAGAGATTATATTACCAACTCCTTCGCTACAGTTTTAACTCCTAGCTGCGTTATCCTATCCTCAACAATATATCCTCTCCTAAGTGATGTATCCTCTTCTTCTTATTATTGTTTCCTCTTTTCAATATTGTATCCTCGACCAATCTAATCTACCTCTTATTCTTCTTGGATAACTTGGTTAACAAGATCCTTTAGTGGGAAAGGAGAAGAAAACTTTGGAGGAGAATTTTCTTAGAAGAAAGAAGACCAAGAATGAGACACTTTTATGTAATTTTCATTTTTTTTATGCAAGACAGGAGAGGGAGTGATAAAAATGTACCCCTTCTTACTCCCTCACACTTTCGGTTAAAAATAAAGGAAAGAAGAGTTTTTCAACAAATGTATCATTCATCGTAGCGAAGGAATGTGTTTACGATGTGACAAAAGTTGAAAATGAAGTTCATCGTGACGAAACCTTCGAACGAACATGACTTGGACCATTTTCGGAAAAATAACCCACTGTACAACCCGATCCATCAACCTGATTCACGAAACTTACCTATTTTAGGTTAAATGGGAGCAATAAAATGAGGGAGGTTGACACTAAAAATATCAACACTCTTCTCTCATCTCGACACCTTTATTTCTCTCACAATCTTTTGTCCATTTTTCCACCGTCGATTGCTAGTATGGGTATCTCCAATGGGTTCTCGGTGCTGAAGTCTCTTGGAGCTATGCTTGGCTAGACCTTCTGATTTTTTTGAAGATGTAGCAATAGCTTGAGTTTAACAGGCTTAAAAGGGGATTAGCTTAATCTATGTTTAGCTGTGATTTACAACTTCCTAGGTTTAGGATTTGTGATTTGTAGTTAAACATTTTTTATTAGAGTTTAATCAAGTGTCAGATATTCATTATGTTGTGGGATTTGTTAATGTAAAACTTGGAGCTTTAATATATGAAGTCTCATATATGTCAATTTGTGATCTTATTGAATCTCTTTTATCTTGCATAGTTGTGTTTGATATTGAGTTGATTTGAGGTCCCAAAATGACTTGTTGCATTGACTTAACCACCACACACTAAGGGCATTTAACAAGGTCTTAAGAAATGGATTTCATTGATTAAGACCTTGGACTTAAAGAGTTCTTTAAGGTTTACCATTTGAAACTTAGTGATTTTCACTCCCATCAAAAATTGATTTCGAACTATGATAGCCAAGCTCATTTTCAAGAGGATACTATCACCATTTGATCATTGTTTTTATGTTCCAGTTTCTTTTACATTCCCAAAAATCCAAAAAAATGACACATTTTCCTTGTAGTTCTTTTTTTAATTTAGTAAAGATCTTTCAAAGGCAAAAAAAAACCCTTTTTCTTACCAATTTAGTTTGCGCTTCATGATATATAGGCTAGCTTAGGTCCATTCCAATAGGTTCTGATTAAGTGAAACGACCCGAGGTTGCAACCTATATTGCAATCCTTGGAATATATTTTTGATTTGATCTCTAAGGGTAAGTACTAAGGCTCGGATCAAAATGGCATCGTTGTTGGGGAGCCAACCGATTGGTTCTCTAGGTTAGCTTTTGTCATTTTTGTTGCTAAGTGAAGCAAGGAACCTTAGTTTAGATTGCATTTTCAATCATTAGTTTCACACTTGTCAATAGTATAGGATTCATTTTCTTTACTTAGCATAATTTTTTTTTGAAAACTCAAACAAACAAAATATTAAACTTTTTGCACTTTCTATATTTAGCATTTTTGCACCCACATAGTTTTGAACATTTCTTTTAGTGCTCTTTTTAATACACACACATCTTACTTGAATACTTTACTCTCACACATACTTTCATACACCTACACACTTGCATCCATCACATCTCACCTTTTTATTTGACTTTGTGTGCTTGTAAATAATTTTTGTTACTTTATATTTTCATTTGAATTGTTCTCGTGCATGCCTCGGAGAGCTAGGCTTCTACCATTCTATCCTGAAATTGAAAGACATTTGAGAGGGATTAGAAAGGAGAGGAAAGAAAAAGAGAGAAGTAAGGTAGTTGTTAAAGGGGAGTCTAGTGGGCCAAGTAGTGAGAGCGAATCATTAGACAAAGTGATCATGGCCGAAAACCCAACTTTCTTGCAAAACCCTAACTTTCATGCCAACCAACCTAGGAATGGTGATAATGGAGGTAATGGGGAGCATAAGCAAGTTGGCAAGAATAATAGGAATCAAATAAGGAGAACCATTAGGTAAGCAACTACTTTTGACGTGAATTATGATCCATTTACCACTACTTATCCTAATTTTGATGTGAATTTTGAAGTTAAAGGATTACTCATTAACTCTCTTCCTAAATTTCATGGCTTGATAGTTGAAGATCCCTATATGCATTTGCAATCTTTGTCCATGATCTGTCAGAGTATGAAGCCAATGGGAGCTTCACTTGATCAAATACTATGGAAGGTTTTTCACCTACCATTGGAGGGAAAAGCAAGGGAGTGGTATATGAGCCTCCTAAGGCATGTGGCGAATGCCTATTATAGTTAGGTCAATTTGAGGAAGGCATTATTGGAGAAATATTTTTCGGCCTCCAGAACGTCATCAATGAGGAAGGAGATATATTTGGCATGTCAGGATTATAATGAGTCACTTTATGACTATTGGAACTGCTTCTAAGACCTGTTGTCCAGATGCCCCCATCACCAGATACCTGATAAGTAGTTAGTGCAGTATTTTTATGATGGGCTAAAAAGTCAAGATAAAGGTATGCTGGATGCGGCATTGGGAGGTTATCTGATTGACCTTACAGCTACAGAGGCATAGGATCTGATCAAGAAGATGGCTTTGAATCATCAACAGTATAGTGTGAGAGATACCAGAGGTGTCCATGAGTTGGAAGTTTCAACAGCACAATCCAAAAGAATGGAGAGTTTGGAGTCGAAAGTTGACTATTTGGAGAGCAAATTAACTTCATAGTTGTCCTTCATCACTGCAGAATTGAACATGAATGTGCATCACCCCACATCTTCTATGGATCTTACTGCGCCCAGTTGTGATACTTGTGGGTCAATAATGCACATATCTAGTGTTTACCCCAGTCAGTATGATGAAGTGTCTATAGTGTATCAAGATCGAACCAATCATTGATGGGACTCCTATTCAAACACTTATAATGAGGGATGGAAAGCAAATCCCAGGCTCAGTTGGAGGAACGAGGAAGGAAGAGGCCTGAATAGATTTCAATAAGGAGGAGTAGCTGGTACTTCCACTAACCAGATCTTTAACCAACAACAAACCCTGACTATCCCACCAAAGGAGGACACCAACCAACTTCTGCACAATATGATGGCTTTGATTAAGGAGGAACGGACTTCAACAACATCTAGTCAATGCAATAGCTTCTCTCATTCAACAAGATTCCTCTAAAACTATTGCTCGGTTCAATGCTCTGGAAAATAGAATGGAACAATCGGAGACGAAAGTCGAGAACATCAATTCGTACATCACCCAGTTGTCCAACAATATGAGTGAGAATCAAGCAAGAAGCAGTGGAGCTATCGCCTCCAATACCATTATGAACCCCAAAAGTTTGAATGCCATAGCTCTCCCCAGTGGGAAACAAGTAAGGTCCAGGAATCAAGATGAGGGAGAAGATGAGGAGGAGAATAAGGGCAGAGAATTATCTTAGTCAACTGAGAAAGTTAAGAAGTCCGAAAGTTTAAAGGAAAGAGCACTCTTGACTGAAAAGGAATTAAACAATCTAGGAACAAGGAAGAAAATTCAGAGAATACCCAGGAATCAAGCAAGCAAGGAACCCAGGAAGCAACTGACAAGGAGGTATGTAACACTCCACTCCCGCATGACCCGAACCTGACATCGATGGTGATATCCGAGTCCGTGCCCCGCGAGGGTGACGTGCTACATCACTCAGTCAATCCTTAGTATAATTTTTTTTTCTTTAATACATACACACACACGTTATAATTTATGCGGAAAACAATTTACATAAATAATTCAATGGCCTTAGGGCCCTTTTCATAAATGCAATTTTTTTTCAGTCTGTTGCTCTTACAAAATTGACTTAATCATTAATACAAAAATTCAGAAAATAAAATACGCTAATGCAGAC
>JANVCQ010000005.1:19542989-19557765 GCA_025531925.1 Erythroxylum plowmanianum | reverse complement strand
CAGATCAATAAAAACAAATCAAGAAATTCTAATTTATATTAAAACATTATTAACAAAATTTACCAAAATTATTTTAATTAAATTAATTTTCGATAAAATTATATTTAATAAATACTTTACAATCCACGACGTCTGTTGAATCAGACGTCGCAGAATATATATTTTCTGCGACGTCTTCCAAACGTCATTAAAACACAAACAATCCCTGATGTTATCTCCAGACGTCGCGAAATATACACCTCTCTCCTGACGTCTGTATGAATGTCGCAGAATAGCTAAGCATTCTACAACGTCTTCTATCAGACGTCGCAGAAACCTATTACCTACACCACTATCTACGACGTCTATTGTGACATTTTAATAGACGTCATAGAAGGTTTTCTGCGACGTCTTATTGGCTTCTGCGACGTTTAAAAGACGATGCCAAATGTTTCTTTTTGTTGTAGTGACATTACTAGTAAATCCATTCATCTTAGTATCCACATCACCAAACATCTCCACTTATGCCAAAATCAATATAACCAATTATGTTAGCTACCATATCACATACATCGTATCAAAAGTTGGCATCAACATCAAAAGAAAAGACTCCAACCACACCACCTATATTATCATCATAATTACCAAAATTATGATCACCCAAATACTAACATCATCATCCAAACTACCTACTAAGTTAGCACCTAATCACTCGCTTCTTCATGTCTCATCAGTATGATCCAAATAACCATCACAAATCTCATGTTCCTCCAAAGTTAATTAGGTCCAAAGCACTCTTATTGGATTCTAGTTTCCATAAATCATATAATAAAGTCAAACCAAGTATTGAATATCATGTATTAACTATATTCTTATCTCTCCATTTTTCTCCCATTTTACATATCTCTCTTAAATTAACATATTATAGATCCACATATCAAAAACTGCAACATTAGGACCTTTATACTACGTTGATGCATGTTTAGTAAAGTGTTGCCAACAGATAAACTAATGCTAACTTTTCCATTCACAGTTATCATATAAACTAGAAAATGCAAGTTAAATTGGGATTAGTATGCAATAATGGACAAATATTATTATAATACTTAATAAATTTCATGTTAAAGTTTCCTATATGCATATTAAATGCAAGTAGAAACTATCTTATCATCAATTCTCAATGAAAAATATTTTAAAGTTATAAGAATAACATAAATTGTCAACAACGTTACTATTAAACTAGACGATAATACAATAACATCAGCAATAATAACAATGACACCCAATATAAATCTTGCTGACATTCTTACCCCTAACGAATATAGAGATTGTTTCTAAATAACCCAAAAGAAGAAGAAGAAGAAGAAAATAAAAATATAAAAATATAATGAAAATAAATACTTAGTAAATAAAATATGAATTAAATAATAAGAAAAAAAATAAAAATAAAAAAACGCAGTCAATAGAAAGATTCATAATTCAGTCCTATTTAATCCCAATCTTTGCAAATCATATAGCAAGAAAGATCCCCAGCTGCAAAGAAATCAAAATCCATACAAATCAAGAAGATTTCAAACTTACGCAACAATATTGAAGAAGACCGGAAACTGGTGCGTGTGGAAGATACTTCCCTTTGTAGGGATAAAAGAGCGAAAGATATCCAGCCACAGATGGCAATATCAGAAACATATCAGACAAATACCCCAACACAGCTGTTGGATCTGTAAGGTAGTTGCATATCACCACTCTTTTCCAGGGATTGGTACGTGTTCCTGACGTAGGCTTTTTGTTCTCAGCATAATTAATAAATGCTACATGGATTAATTAGCTTTAACTTCACTAGAGCTTTGATATATAGAGTCTTCATGTTTCATCTTAGCTAAGTGATGTTCCATTTCTTTACTTTTTGAACGCAAAAGTTAGTATTAAAAACATAAACAATTAGAAATGAGTATATCATGAATGATAAAATACAATTAAAAATTCATGTCAAGATTGAGACTATTTTCAATATCCTTGTTCTCGTTGCCTTCATGTCTTTTGTGGTAGTGAAGACTCAAAAACTTCTTACCACATGCAACGTAACGATTGTAAGGGTCATTTACTTAAAACTTTAGGTGCAATTGGTAGACATTTTGTTTGTAAACAATTATAATATATCTTTACTTAACATTCTTCGCCGAAACAATTGAATGTGCTTTGAAGATTTGAACTTTTTGCTAATCGAAAGACTTCTTTCTTATTGCAAGTGTACTGGGTCCACGTCCATGTTTGAGTGTAGGCGTGAGAAGGGAATAAAGTAGACAGAAGAAAATTAGAATCAAAGAATATGGTGGGTCTTGATTTATTAGTTTTCTCACACACCATAACTTTTTAAAGAAAATAAGTTGATCTGTTGAAAATTCACCATCAACTTTAAAACATAATACAAATTCTAACAGAAGATAACGAATAGATTAGGGTTCTTAGTTTACCTTTTTTTCCAATGATTTCGCAAGACAATTATTAAATTATATTTGAATAATTATTTTAATCAAATAACCTACTGTATATGCAAAGCAATATTAAAGAGTGAAATTTTTAGGAAATATTACATTAGCGTCCAAACACAAGAAGCATATTTTGAAAATAAGTTCGCGGTTGAAGACAATTAACGGCTTCAATCTTCTTTGCATCACTCTAATTCGTTCGTTTTAAACGGGATAGATGACAAAAATACAGTAACTCAAACCCATGTAATATTTACGAGCAGAATATATGAATGCATAGAATTTGAAGAAAGCTGGAAAAATTATGCCCAGAGGACTTGGTTTTAACAATCATTAAACTATTAATTCAAAGACACAAGATGTGATCCGTAAGCAAAAGTTTCCTCAACAACCATTGCCAGATCTAACGAACGCTGTTGCAAAAAAGCTCACTTGAGAGGAATGAACCTAGATGAGTGGGTCGCACCTTGACCAGGTCTGCCATGCTTAACAGGCTTGTAGGTGAGGGAGAACTCAGCCAGGTAATGCCCAATCATCTCAGGCTTGATCTCAAACTGATTGAAGGTTCTGCCATTGTAGACCCCAATGATGCTCCCAATCATTTCAGGTACAATGATCATATTACGCAGATGGGTTCGGACTGGTTCTGGCTTCTCGCCAGGTAGGGCTTCCCTTTTCTGCTCCAACAACCAAAGATATTACTTGGACATCATACAACAAGAGATAACAATGAAGAGTCTCAAACACTGTGATATTGTATGGGAACAATAGAGGCATGCATATCAGATTGCTTCAACAACAATATGGCATACTAGACAAGAATGTGAGGCAGCAGAAAAGCAGTCAGTCAGACAACTGAAAAAGGTGACTATGCAAGATCTCTGATCAAAGTAAATCACCCATAAGAGCATGATGCTTGTTGTCCATTCAATACCAAATGAACCGCAAAGTCATGACAGATAACAATCACCATAAGGTAAAAGATTTATGACCTTACTAAACATTCACTCCCGTTAGCACATATGTTGACTACAATCATGTCGATTCTAGCTTTTCTTCATTTTCTGTTGTACAGCTAACAGGAACGTAAGTTGCTATACCATCGTTTCAAGCCAAACCCAGTATATTGTATACTCGTTGGCAACTTGTTTAGTATGTATAGAAAAATAAAATTGAAAATATCCTGAATAATAAAATGAAAGGGATTAAAGATTGCCGCAATTGATTGATAATTGATATGATTATCTAATACTTCAAGTACAGCTAATATAGTACAATCACAACCAGTAGACATCTTCTGCTTTTTCTTTTTCCCTAATATTGCAAACTCTTCTATAACTCAATGGCTAAACATAAAAGTAGATAGAATTGATAAACGATTTGACAAAGAAAAAGAAATTTTGTAAACTTGAATTATACATGAAAGGACAATAACAGCACGTGACAATAGATAAATTCAGTCAACAGCAAAAACTTGAGAAAGTAAAAAAGGATAAACAGATTAAAAGCTTAGGAAAAGTTACCGCTTTGCGAAGCTTCTTGATGAGGGCCATGGGCTTCCTCTTCATACCTCTCTGAAACCTATAACAAACGCATTAAAAAGACAAAAAAAAAAGAAAAGAAATCATAACCGAAACGCCTAAAGCACAACAAAGGCAATGGAAACCAAATATCACCTTCTGCGTGCACGAGCATGGAAAAGCTTGACAAGTTCATCAGTGGACATATCTAGCAAAGCGTCCAAATCAACTCCCCTGAAACTGAACTTCTTGAATGTTCTCTTCTTTGTTTGCCCTCCCGCGGCCGCCACATTAGTCTCAACATCCGCCTACAAGCCGCAGGACGCATGGTCCCCGCCGTTAGAACCACAAAAAAAAAAAAAACAAAGCACCACAACAAACATAAAAGGATAATAATCTTTTCAATTAAAAACTGTGGAGGGTGAGAAATTTGCAACCATGGTTGCTGCTCTGAGATTGTAACCGTCGAAAATATGTACTGCTAGGGTTTTGGTGAACAATGACCGCTCTGTATTTACGTGGTATGTATATATATAACAACTCAAAAACGGAAAAATAGTCGGTTTTTTGTTTCATTTTTTAAATATTTTTTTAATTTTTATTTCATTTTTTTGTTCTTATTTAAAATATATATTTAGTTAAATTTTATAATAAAAATTAGAAACAAAATTTTATTTACTTTTTTATTTTATTATACTATTAGATTATAATTTAATTTACTTCTTAATATACTACTTTTTATTTTTTAAAAGATAAAATTGAATTAATAAAAGAGAAAAAAAGTTTCTAGGTTATATTTGATTTAAGGTTTATTAACGATGAGGAATGAAGTGTAATATTATTTTATTTAAAATAAATAAAATACAACTGTATTGGCTTGTCCTACAGATTATTTTCTCCTTCTATACAATAATCATCAACACCTGAAGCATTTTTTATGTGCATGCAATAAAACTCAGAAAAGGGTAATAAGCTAATAATGATTAATTAATCCTTACACAAATGGAGCCACGTGAACTGTAACCGCAGAGGCGTACGTTAGCATCGACCAACTTGTCCACCACGCAAACTTGAGAAGCAGGATATCGAGACACGTGGCTACAACGTTTAACACGTGCATTAAAAATGTAATTCATTTTTAAAATATGTTTTTAGTTTTTATTTCATTTTTTGGTTCTATTTAAAAATATATTTTGTTAAAATTTACAATAAAAATTAGAAACAATATTTTATTTTATTTTTATTTATTTATATTATACTATTAAATTATAATTTAATTTATTTCTTAACATACCAATTTGTATTTTTTAAAGATATAATTGAATTAATAAAACTCCAAAAGAGAAATAAAGTTCCAAATCTTTATGCTATATTTGGCTGAGGATTTATTAATGGAATAGAATGAAATGTAATATTATTCCATCGTAAAAATAACTGTAGGTAATAATTTTCGACGAATAACAAAATGTCTGTCGACAATTTTTATAAAAAAAGTAATTTTAATTTGTAACTTTATGGTTATAAAGTTGTTCAAAGGCTTTCCCTCTCGATCGGACCAAGTGGTCTTGACTTGTGGTCTAATTAATATATTTTTAAATTAATTGGACAAGTCATGACCGCTTGATCCGATAGTTAAAAATATTTTTTCTAAAATATATTTTTAGTTTTTATTTCATTTTTGGTTCTTATTTAAAAATATATTTTGTTAAAATTTATAATAAAAACTTGAAACAAAATTTTATTTACTTTTTTTAATTTATATTATACTATTAAATTATAATTTAATTTATTTCTTAACATACCAATTTTTATTTTTTAAAGATGAAATTTAGTTAATAAAACTCCAATGAAGAAATAAAGTTTCGAATCTTTAGGCTATGTTTGGTTGAAGGTTTATTAATGAAATTGAATTAAATGTAATATTATTATATCGTTTACGATGACGGTTTATAATGGAATAGAATGAAATGAGATGAAAGATGAGAGTTTTATATTACTTCTCATTCTATCATAAATAGTAAAAATAAGAAACTTCCAATTTAGAATGAAATGTAAAATGATAATTAACTTTTCACTATATTATATTAAAAACTCTTCTTATAAACAACATTTAACTATATTATATTATGAACCCTTCCATTTCTTCTAAACAACAATTTTCTAATATGACATCCATTTATATTCAATTCTATTATAAATTATTTCATTATATTAAAAACCTTTCGTCCAACCAAATATAGCTTTAAGATACAAGGAGAAGTAATTAATCTTTTTATTTAATTACACTACAACTAACTTAAGATATGTTAAAATACAGGGGGAACTTATAACCATATTGGTTCTGCTGGATTCTGGCGGAACTGAACGTTGCTATTTGGATCCATGAGTTGACTGCTTTCTGTAGTGACTTTGACATTGAGATCCCTGCAAAACAAAGAAGGCACGTCGGGGGTTGTGTCTAGATTAGCCCATCCGACGCTCAAGTCAGTCTTTTGGTGAAGGTGAGGCAGCTGAATGCAAAGAAAGTTAGGTTATGATTGCGTACCTTTGTTACGATGGAATTATACCTTATATATGGAGCAACAATTAGGTTTAGGTCTTTACGTATGCATGGGAGTCTCTCACATGCGGACGGGCTGAGGAGAGCGTGGATCGGGCTTGGGCTTCACATAGTCATTAGGCGTGAGACTGACCTTTGAAGAATCGACCGATCGGCCCACAGGTCGTTTTGACTGGATCCGAGCCCAGCATGGCCGACCCGACCATAAGCCCCCCTACTCCTCGAGTCTGAGCGAAGAGAAAGGTCGGAGGAGTATGTAGAGATTTTGCAGCTCGTACATAAGATAGCTCGAAATCGACCCGATTAGTCGGATGTTAAGATATAGCTCGTCTGTGAGACAGCTTGTAAAGTTTAAAGCTCGTCTGTGAGAAAGTTCTCACTTAAAAAGTGTAATTTAAAGTTTAAAGTTTTTAATAGAATATAACTTAAATCTTAATATTTAAAAGTATTTAGGTTAAATTCGAACATTTCAAAAAATTCAAAATAGATTCTTAATAAATAAAAATTTTGTTAAACTTGTTTTAGTTAGGTGCCATATCATCATTGACGTAATACTCCTTTTAATATTTTAAAATTTTTGTTAGTGGATTCTACTGTCACGTATAGGTCACACTATATGTCATGTAAGCTCAACTAAAAAAATTTTAAAAATAAAATATATGTATTAAAATAGATAAATAAATAAATGTGTTAATTTATTTTTTAAATTTGTTGATGGGTCCCATTATGTCATTAGCATACATTTAGCAGGGGTTCCAAAAATATATTTAAGAAAATATAAAAAGTGTCATGTCAGAGAGGACATGACACTTAATTGACAAAAATTTGACCCCATGAAATTTTTCATTCATTAAAGGTTTGTTTAATTTTGAAAATATTGAAGTTGAACATGATCACTTTGAAACTTTTGAGTTCATGCTGTATTCTAATAAAAACCTTAAGGTTAAAATTGCACTTTTGGCCAAAGATCTCTGATCTTGAACATTGTTGTTTCATATGTGCTCATTCCTTTCCTTTTATAGAGCATATGTACGTGCATATAAAGAGATTTTGGTGATGAAATAATCCTCATCATTTAAGTTAAATTTCTTAGTTGTCTAGGAATCTAATTGATCCCAATTCTCGATATTACTTATATGGTTTTTCAACTTTTAAACAGAAGTCAAAGTACCTTTAAGAATTCATATTTGAAGAAGAGATGATATATGCTCTCATCCTTAATATTGCATAATTTGTAAGTGATTAATAGAGACAATGAACATTTAATTTTGTCAAGTATGGAGATATTGCTTTTAATAGCAAGTTATCAAATGAAAGAAATTTTGGAGGGATTTGTTTGCACTAAAAAATCTTTCTCCAAGGGACCTTGAGAGTTGGATCTCTGAATACTTGGTATCCTGACTTGCTGAAAGTGCTTAAGGGATGTTTTGACCACCAAATGGCATCTTGCTTCGACTAATTGGGTTTTGATCTTGGAAGATTGTCTTTCATAATATTAAAGCTCTTTTGTTTCACTTGCCACTCATTATCACTGATTAGTTTAGATAGCATGACTTTAGGTTTGATCATATGTCTCAGTTGGAAAGCTTGAGGAATTAAGTAGAGAAGGCAATATCACACTAGTTATTATATTATAACTGAAATTTTTTTATCATTCCTTATTGTGCACTTATTTTCTTTGCATAGTTTTCTCCTTAGGTTCAATATTTGAATCATGATCAAGAGGTATCACTATAATGTATAATGTCCCAAATGCTGATTTTTTTTCCAAATAATGGAATGAACTTATTGTACCTGGAGAGCTTCTCTATCCGTAAGAATTTTCCATAGCCTCTTTGAGGGAAGCACTTTATTGCTTAATTAAATTGGCCAAATGCCAAGTCCTCCTTCATTAATAGGTAATCCAGTTGTCAAGTTGATGTATGAACAATTATCACAAACATTCACAAATATATTGAAATCAACAATAAATAAAGTCACAAAATAAATCTAGAATAATTATCATCAAGTAATTCCAATTACATATCAATACTAATGAAAGAAACAAGGGAAAACAAATAAAAACTCTATTTGCTTCTTAATCTGGAAAGCTGAAATTTTTTTATGATGTTCTTGATCTCACCACTTGATCCACTTTAATTTAATGGTTTCTCATTTTTTTTTGCATATTTTCTTATTCTTAAATAGTTCTTAAGGCTTCTAGGATTCTTTATAGAATTTTCTACTTAATTTAGTTCCAAAAATAGCCCCAAAACCTAAAAGATACGAAAAAACTTACGCCTAGAAAGCTACTGGCACGACCATGCCTTTTGAGGCACAACCATGCTCCATTTGTTTCAATTGAGCATGATTGTGTCACCTTCAAACTTCCTCCTTCTTCTTCATTCTTCAATTTCCCAATTTCTAATACTCACAAGCACATCAAACACCTCTTAAAACATAAAATTAAGATCATTCTTGCTTCAAACCAGACTAACACTTAAAATACATACAAATGTTAACAATAACAAAATTTCTAAGCTTATACACATGATAATCATCTAAGAAATGCTTAAAAACAAACTTAAATATCTACCAAAATATAGTGTAATTTACATCTACCATTCAGCCTAGTTATGCTCCAGTATTCTAGTGGAATATTGTAGAAGTTTGCTTAAATTGAAACCTGCTTGCTTTTGCTTTTATCTAACTTCGTACATGACTTCCAAGTTTGTAATATGGGAGGCTCACCAGCTTAACACCATGGCCAAAGTTCTAGAAACTTATTAGCATATTTCTCAAAGGTAAAAATGAAGATGCAAAAATCTTTTTGACTTATCAGACCATTGTCTAGACCCAAGTTCATCCACTTTGCTTCAACCCATATTTTCACCAAGGGAAAGGAAGGTCTTCTATCTACAAAATATGTTACTAGAGAGCTTTTACACCTATTATGACCTTGCTTCAACACTTCCATTGGTAGGGAAACAACATTGAGAGAGTCATTAGGAGGGAAATAGGTGACTTTAAAGTTAAAAGACTCTATATTGGTAGCTTTAATGAAGTGGCTATCTTCTAGTGTTGTAAGGATCGACTTTCTTAGAGAGATGGAAGAAGAGGGAGAATCCAGAGGGCTAGAAGGTATTTCCACCTCATTATAAGTTTCTAAGGGAGAGTAGATGTTGACATCAGCAAAAAAAGGTGAAACAGGTCAAAAGGTTTGCAAAAAACGTAAAATACAATTATTAAAATGATAAAGTTAAAGGCAGCACTAATAAGTGGGAGGGTCCACTTAACTAAATATCTTTACCACCAATGATAAAAGTAGTGGTTGTAGGACGCTAAGTCCAAGGAGATGTGGAATAAGGAAGGATAAGTAAGCATAAGAAGTGGAGGTTACAGGGGTGCAATAAGGTAGATGATAATGAGTGGATTAAGCAAGCTCATATAAGGAAGTTTGTTGCCATACAAGTTTTAGAAGAAAGGAGGAGCATTTCTCCCTAGCCATTAGTTTTATGATCTGTTGTTTTTTTTTTTTTGCTATCTATAGCATTGCTTGTTGCTTTAAGTTTAAAAGTATCATTTAAACTTTAGATCATCAACTTAAAATCATTTAAGAAGTTCCTTGAGTTGGCATTTCCATTAATTTAAATCTGCATAGGATGCTCTTTTTCTATAAGATGAGTTAATTTATACAATTAATTAATTTTTCTCTTCTTAACAATTTTTCACATATGATCATTTAATTTATATATAATTATTAATTATTAATTAATTAATTAACATTAGTGTCTAACAAAGCTTTTATAAACACTTAATATATTAGAGATATTAAAACATTTTGACTAGCCTTTTTATATATGATTTTTCTTATCAAATTTTTAAAAGGAGATTTAGGTTAATCGTTTAACAAAAAACTCTATTTGAATTCATGTTTTTCAAACTTAGACAATTTTGAATTTTATGCTTAGGAGCAATAATATGAAAATGAAATAAAATTTAAGGGTTAAACTCACACTACATCAAGTTGTAGAATTGGCTACTTTTTTTAGCTATCAATTGGAATTTGTCACTAAAATGAACTTCTCTGAGCAATTACTTGACCACAAACTAGAGGTTTAGCATAACTTAGTAGACCTTTGCATGCACTATCTGCTTGTTGCTGAAACAATAATTTTCAAAAAGTGGTTGCAGTCATTTTGAGAGGTGCTAGCATGTGTCCACTTTATTGTTCTTTTTATTACAAGAGCTATAGTTATCGAAGCAATCATTGATGTTAGTATATGCACACTTTATTGTTGACATACATTTCCTTTTCTTAATGGAATTCTTCTTATGATTATATTGTATTCTACTAGATTTAACCATTTATTTACATTACATTTCATTTCAAATCAGAATATTGATACTCTAGGTTTTTAGACCATATGATTTCCATATAAAATTATATAGTAATGGAGTGGTGCTTGCTCCTATTACCAGAAGTGGACATTTTTCTGAATTTTGTGCAAAACTTAAATAACATCTTTTGTATCAAATAAAAGATAATGGTAATGCTTTAGTCAATCTGAATTTATTTATTTGTTTTGTAGCATTTGCCAATAGTTCCTCCTAAACTAGCATACAGAAGTAAAGTACTCCAAGAAATTCCTACAAATGATTGTTACCAAACTTATACCCATATTGTTTATAGAAGAGGTTTTTGATTAAATGTGTCTTTGTATAAACATCCTAGGTTCTACATGAAAAGATTCTCTTGTCTGCTATTTAATAACATTCTTTATTGTATTTTTTGTTAGCTTATAAAAATTCATTCGCCCATGAGAGCTGATCAAAAGCATGTGGTCTAATGGGTACTAAGCTAAGATACAATTAGAAAGGCTATAATTGCCAACAGAGAAATTGTTAAGGTATCTCTATTTTGTTTTATTGCTCAATTCATTCTACTTCCAATATGATCAATATTAAGTTCTTAAATATTCTATGTATTATAAGCTACTTTGTTATCTATATTATACCTCTTATATATTATTTGTAAGAAGGTAGGAGCAGGATTTGAAGACTCACTTTGTGCCTGCCTCATTAGAAAGAAGCAAGCTAAAAGAAAGTCTTCATTAGTTTCCAATTTCCGAAAACCTACTTTTGATCATCAAAAGTTTGTAAAAAGAACAACAATGTATCCATTGGATCACAAACCTAGGCACGATTTGCTTTATGTTTTACCAAATGATTAAAGCTTTAAGGCACCTAACTTACAGAAAGCTAGTCTAGTGGATTAGCAACTTCAACGACCATCACAATGTTAAAGTTGTCATTAATATCTTATAAATGAAGAATATTCTTTTTGTTCATATAATTTATTGATATTTATATAATTTTATTTTTTATATACAATGCTCGATATTTTGAATAAATAATATTTTATATTTTTGTATAATAAATTCACAATAAAAAATATATCGATAATTTTATACAAAATATATTGTTCAATATCATGGATTACAAATGTAACAAATAATGTATCACAACATTATTAAAAACATAGAAAATAATATTTGGCTACATTGGGTAAAACGTAGCAAATAACATTTGGTTGTATTATATAAAACATAGCTAAAAAGATTTGACTATATTTCAAAAAAATGTAGCTAAAAATATTTAGTTACGATTTTGAAAACGTAATTAATAGTTTTTAGTTATGAAGAAACTAGATTCGGTAGAATCTCATTCTTATCTAGATTCGGTAGAATCTCATTCTTTACTAATCTTTCTAACCTTTCTTTGGATATATGACCCAAATGTTTATGCCACAAGTAAGTAGAATGTTCATTCACCAAACTACGTTTTATTCCAACATTATAATTAACAATAAATAGGGATTCAGAAAAAACATCATCAAGTTTCAATGTATACAAACCATTCATAAGCATTCCAAAATCGGTAAAGGAATTATTATTATACAAATTAAAACAACCATGTCCACCTTTAAAGGTATATCCACTAACATCAAGTCTAGAAACATAAATTAAATTTCTAGAAATTGAAGGTACATAGAGAGTGTTCATTAGATCTAAGTGATGCCCAGTATCTAATGTTAGCCTGTAAGTCCCTATACCTTCAATTGAGGCCTTTATTTAGTTTCCCATAAATAGAAAATTGTTAGATGGGCTTATGGTTTGGATTATAAGGAATCCCTGTATTATTGGAAACATGAGTAGTGGCAACAGAATCAAACCACCAAGTATCAGAAGGAACTTCATATAAGTTGGATTCAAATCATACAGAAACAGAATATATACCTTTCTTTTCGAACCAAACCTTACGCTAATAATGTCCTTGTAGCATCCCACTCCCGCAAGACATGTACCCGACATCTTGAGGGATATTCGAGGTCATGCCCCGTGAGAGTGGCATGTTAGAGCACTCAATCAGTCAAAACTCGGTATAAAAACTTTTTTGAATATAATCAAATACGCAGAAATCAGTAATCAATTTGGGCCCACTTTCACTCATAAACATCTTCAATCAACACTTTACAATCAATAGAATTTCAATAGCCAATTGGGGCCCATTATAAATACAAATCACAATTTTATAGAAATTGCAGAATTCAAATTTATACAAGAATAGGATAACACCTATGCAGTCGCGTACTGATCCTGACCTCTATCTTTGTCTTGTATGTAGTAATTATACTTTCGTTTGCCTGACGAGGTATTCTTCTGAGTCCTAAAATTTTTTTACAAATTTTGGGTGAGTTTTGCGAACTCAATGAGTGACCATCATCGATGGCTCACCCAGTTACATAACACATAATCACATTCACAATGCTTCACACTTCACATTCAATAGATATAATCATTCATATTATGCATATGCAGTGCACATGAGACCCACTTTCCATTTGTTACTTTGTTGTGATCGAGTGCCTAAAATGTCCCATATAGGGCTCATTGATAACTGTCCTTTATCTGCTTAGGGGATACAGGGCTCACTAAACGTTGAGCCTGAGGCTCTGATTCACTTTTGAGGTCGAAGCTCATTTTCACTCGTTTAGTTTTAAACTCTGATCGGTGGCTAATCTAGTCACAACAGCCATTATGTTTCATGCATTCATGAATTGAAATGCGTCAGTCACATTTGCATGATCCACATTCACTCACATTCATATATCATCAGACCGTAGTCCAGCATTCAACATTATAGTTGAGTATCACTTTTCATTTACATGCAAAATGCACATTTAAAACACATTTGTCTTCGAACCGGGGTCTGACATTTAACAATCATATTATGCACACTTATTTCATCTCATTCACATATAAGTACCACTTCAATAGTCAATCAATACAAAATTTAAAATAGAACAAATAATGAAATGAGACCATCTTGATCTACTCATAGTACACTCCAGTTTAGCAGTTGCTTCCAAATTCTGGAAACGTTTGAATGCAAACGTTTATCCTGCACATCACAATTATGCAATACGCACGTTGCACACGCAGTAATAACTTTCAACAATTATAAGCATTCATTTATGCATATGTGTGGATATGGACTATGTACAATGCAAGTTTAGGACAATTCTGGGTATTTATCCGTAAATTTTAGCACAAAGTCATTCCCATATCAAAACTCATCTAATTATAATTTATACTTAGGTATAAGCCTCACTAAAACCATTGAAATCATAATTCATTTCTTATTGGATTACTTTCAGATTTTTCCAAGACACACTTTCGATTCTACTGTTCACATTCAATTAGAAAGTGTAAATGATGTAATTTGGTCATCTTCTCTTCTAGAAAAGTGCTCCTCTATCTCTTGTCTTTCCATTGATACCAAAATCACTCACTTTTGTTCAGTAATTTGGAAGATATGTCTCAAACATTATCAGGTTATTCATATTCAAAAACAATGTACTATGCACAACTTCCATCCATAAATTCAACATCTTAGGGACTGATTAATAGTTTGAATTTTTCATATGATTTGTAGCCCTATTTCTCTAGTATACTCTAAATTAAAAATCATCTCATTGTAACTCCTATAGATCCAGATATAAACAAAATACTGAAGTATGTTTAGTAAAACAACACCGATTCATACCATTTCAACGGATTCTCTCACTTTCATTCAATCAATATTTTCCAAATCAATTCATGTTGGACTCCGTTTCCAGAGCCCAACTGATGTCGGATCCCGTTGCCGGAATCCAACTACTTAATCCTAAACCATCATACCTATGT
>JANVCQ010000005.1:19529504-19541898 GCA_025531925.1 Erythroxylum plowmanianum | reverse complement strand
TAGATGGTTTCTCTCAATTATTGTTTGCTTATAATTATGTTTGAATAATGAATGAATGAGATTTGATTGTGAATTCCAGACAGCAAGTCCGATGATTGTGTGATGTGGATGGAGATATTGAAGTGCTGCTTGAATGTGAATGCGAAGACCTATGTGTTTTATAATGTGATTGATTGTGTTACATGCATTCCATTCATGAATGCATAATCAGATAATAGAAGTTGTGACTAGAATAGCCAACGATCAGAGCTTAAAGCTCAATGAGTGAAAATGAGCCTTGAGCTCAAAAGTGTTTCAGAGCCTCAGGCTAAACGTGTAATGAGCCCTGTATCCTCATTAGATAAGGGATAGTTATTAATGAGCCCGGTATCCAAAATAGATACGGGACAGTTCAGGCACTCGGTCACAACAACGTAATAATTGGAAAAGAGTCTCACGATCATTTCAATTGCATTTGGTTATGTATGTTTGATTGATTGAAATGCATAATTTACCTATGCTTAAGTGAAAATGTAAAATGTGATCAAATATGCAACAAAGTGATTATATGTTATGTGAAATAATGTGTTGCATGAATTGGGTGAACCATCGATGATGGTTACCTCATTGAGTTCGCAAAACTTACCAAAATTGCAACATTGTCTTTTCAGGATCGAGAGACAACTCTAGCTACTGAGAGGCTCCTCCAGCCGCGTAGATTGTGATTGGCAAGAGAAGTCATGACTCAAAAGTCGGTCAGCTGGGATTGTTTTTTTTGGACAGATTAGTTAGATTATGTAAATTTCCCCCTTTCATATAGTACTTTTGTATTAGGTTTTGATGTTGTACATTTAGAAAATGTCGAAAGGCACAATGAAGACTTTCGATTTTTGTGAAGTGAAATGAGGAAAAAGTTGGTTTTAACATATTGTGGGTTTTCTATTGATGCTTTCTAAGTAAATATTGATATAACGCCATGCGAAGTGATTGAAATGATCGATCGTAGCTCACCCTTATCGTAAGTTATGTACCGGAATGACCTTTGAGCGTCCTGGTGTGTATTATATGGTAAGGGGGCGCTACAAAATATGTATGTACGCTCACCCATAAACTCATTCTTTGATACAAATCAACTCCATCTTCACAAATTAACAAAATTTTCTAACAAGAGGCATTTCATCAAATACCTAATATGCATCAACAAATCATCCCAACTTCAAAAAGAAATTTGAGAACTTAACCTTCTAACACTAACATTTTAACCTAAAATGTTGTTACCCATTCACAAAAGACTCAAATATACCAAACAAATAACTCAAACATACCCCAAAAAAATCAAATTTATAACATGCAAGTACGGGTGGGGGTGGGAACAAAAACAAAGTCAAATAGTGGGAGAAGACCTACCTCTTCCAACTTACCACCACCGTTTGACGACGTTGATGACAATAGACGGCCAACTGATGATGACACACTGGAGGAGAAGACGCAGACGCAACAAGGAGGAGAAGAATAGAGAAGGAGAGTCGACGGTTGGGGGAGTTATATTGCTTCGTGAGGCTTATAACGTTATCAAAACGACATCGTTTGGTGTTAAACCAAACAACGTCATTTTCTTTAACTTAATAACATTCAACTGCATGCAGATGATGATGTATACATTTTTCAATTTACTGATGGAAATATCTGCCGTTAAATTTTGTCGATAATATCAAACTATATTTATCCGTCATCAATTCCCGCGCTTCTTTTCCGACGATATTGTTCCCATCACTAAATTATATTTTCCCGTCAATATTTTCTATGAACATGTTAATTCCGTCAGTAATTTGCGATGGTGTATTTTCCATCTTTATTTTCCATCTTTATTTTCCATCCCTAAGTCCTATTCTCCTTGTATTGCTTGCCGACGGTATTGTTTCATCACTAAATTTAATTTTTCTCGACGCAATTACTGATGACCTTATGTATTCCATTAGTAAACAATGACGGTTTGTATATCATCGTTGTTTTTCCATCGCAAATTCATTATTTTCTTGTAGTGTAAAAGACATAAATTCAGCAGATGTAATTATATGGTCCCGCAACTTATAAGGAATTTTTACAAATGAGACATGCCACTGAATTCTCATAGGTGATTTAAATAGGTACTATGGTATCATATACTGTGGAAGAAGTCGCTTAATCCAAAAGGGTCATTTATTACTTGGCTACTAATTAAGAACTGATTACAGACAAAATGTCATTGGTTTGCACCTACAGATAAAACTTGCCTTCTATGTCATACAGCGGATGAAGATTGGAACCATTTGTTTTTCATGTGTGAATACTCCAAAGCAATATGGAATAATATGTAATGTATGGTAGAAGTTACCAATCATACTGTCGGAATTATGCCCATGACCCAATTTTTATGTAATAGATTGAACACTTTAGTTTTGTGATTATTAATTTTGATTAATAACATGACAAATGATTTTATTATCATATTATGTTTATTTTTTATTCTAATATGATAAGTCCTTGATTAAATTTATACACTTGCCATCATAATGGAGATTATGATAATGAGAGTCAAGTCCTTAGAATTTAATCTTAAAATGTTCTTCATCATAAGAAAATCAAATAAGGAATTTTGATCCGATTAGATCAATATATATGTAATAGTATCTATTGGATAGATGTTAGTATATCTCATTTACTAAATCACATATATAGAGGATGCATATGGAGATATGATCATTGAACTGACCAAACTGAAAAATTCCCAATGGTTAATATTACCTACGAACTGTCAAGTGGGATATTCTTATAAGGATTTTAATGTATATTTTTTCCTTTGACTTGAGATCATCATTGTAATCAATAGGTCACTTATTATATTTTGATGTCGGACACATAATATGTAAAAATGCTAGTTGAATGATCATTAGATGTAATTAAGTACCTATCTGATTAGTAGTGAGTCAAGATATGATCCATTGACTCTAGGTAATAAGTTTGAACTCTATATTGTCATTGATCTTAATAGTTGTTTCAAGACCTTGGCTAGGGCGATTGAATGAGTAAGAAAAAAGAGTTTTCTAAGTCATTCACCAATCATTAATGATCGACATGTAACATAGTTGGTTATCTAATAAGGTTTGACAGTTAAACCATATCTTAGGATAATCCGGAGTTGTAATGATAGAAGGTAATAATACATTATTATTAAAATAAGATTCTGTCTTTGTAAGATTATTACTTTACACTATTCGGTCGTTAAGGAGTATTGCTAGACGTCAACCTTGATTAGTAATTAATTAGAAGAATTACTACCAGCTTAGTGATGAACCTATGTGGTCACACACTTAGGAGTGTAATATTTCTCGTTTATGATTATTTAATTTATTATGAGATAGTTTATTAAATAATTTATTAGATTAATCGTCACATTCCAGGCATTTATTCTGCTTGTTCTAATTATGAGTATGTTTGTCAAACGTAATTTTTTTTATTTCTGCTGCGTATTTTGACCTTACACATACCTATGAATGCGAGCACATCTTGAGATGCATCACAAACCGACCTAGAGCTAGTCAAGAGAATGCTATTTTACTAAAAGTAGCATTCATAACTAGCATATACATGATCTCGAAGGAAAGAAACGACCAATTACACAAGCAAGTCGAAGACGACAAGCACAAGTTGCCACATAAAATCCTTAACTAGATTATAGTTATCCTTACTGCAAGGAGAGTCGATGATCTGGTTACTCCTCGTATGAAAGCGAAATGGAATTTATAAGCCGATTGCTTGTTGAACCATCTTCTAGATCCGGTCTTCTCTACTGTTAGGTTGTGTAAACTAAACTTGAGTATGGATATATATGTTGGTCATCTCATTAATGGGCGTACTCGTGTATTAGCTAGTTAATATATTTCATTCATTTTACAAAAGAAAATAATTAACGGAGCCTTATCCTTAAAAGGATAGGATTACAAGTTATAAATTATTACTTTCTTAACCCTGGTATAATTCCTTAATTGATTCGTATAAAATTATTATATTAAATAAAATGATGATATGATTGATCATTGTGTATTTAAAGTGTGGTAATAATATATAAACACAATCATCCTTATCTTATAATTATAGGTATGGTGGAGCACAATATATGGAATTAGTCAAATTGTCTAAATATGGGGTAGAAAGGCTACCGTCAAATATTATATTGTACCTAATAAAAGGTGTCTTATTGGGTGCCACCCCGCGCATTATAGGTTGAGTTTGCTTTTGACCTTCTTGGAATCCTTTTCTTTTCATATTCCTTCAATTCTATCCATTCTCATTAGCTCCTCTCTATCTCGCTTATGGAAGATCATCCTCGTACACCAAAAGCAGACTTTTATAAAGTACTTGGAATTTCAAAAAATGCAACGATTAAAGATATGTGCAGAGCATACAAGTCGCTTGTTAAGAAATGGCATCCTGATAGAAACCCGTCAAACAAGGTTGAAGCGGAAGCCAAATTTCAAGAAATTAATGAAGCTTACAAGGTAAATCATCACCCTCGTATACTCTAATGAAACACCATCATATCCATGCGATGTATCAAAAACTAATTAATTAGATGGAAATAGGCCGCATGATGCGTGCTGTTTTTTTTTAATGATACATTCATTAGTCGTTATAAATAAATAAATGCCTTTTTTATTTATTTGTAATTCTTACTATTATATTTTTGGGAACAGGCTCTTAATGATGAAAAGATAGAAAGGAAAACAAGAAAAAGCGATGAGCCAACGTCGATCGCTTCCAAGAACACGGAGGGGAGTTTGTTTTCCAAGCCTTCGAATCTATTGCATAGTCTTAGTAGAAAAACTTACAAATCTACGTCAAGCCCCACCCGTATAAAAAAGAGTGCAAGTCAAAGAAGCCTTTCTCCGACACCAACCTTGTTGGCGAGAAGTACTAGCCATGGCACTACTACTAATAATCTACGGTCCAACCAGAAGACTACTAATTCAGATAATGAAATGCCTTTTCTTTCTCAAAGGAGCTCTTGCTCTTCTCCAACGCCTGCCTCCCTACCAAGAAGTACTAGTTATGGCACTACCACTTCAACACGGACAAAAAACTCAGATCAAAAGAGTACTCCTTCACACAATGAAGTTCCTTGTATTTCGAAAACTACAAATCACAGGAGTTCTACCCCAATCGTATTTTCACAATCCATCGCTAGGAGAAAACCACCACCAGTTGAAACGCGGTTAGAGTGCAAACTAGAGGAGTTATTGCATGGATGTGTAAAGCAAATTGTGATCACTAGAGATGTTATAAAAGATGGGTATGTTGGTTTTTTTTTTAAATACATGAAAACAAAACATTTTTTTATCAACATTTATATCTTTATCAATTTAAATACATGAAGAAAAGCATCTTACGACATGTTTGGTGCAGAATAATTGAAAGAGAAGAGGAGAAACTGTTGATAAATATAAAGCCAGGGTGGAAGAGTGGAACAAAAATCACATTTGAAGGAAAAGGAGAGGAGAGACCAGGATATTATCCTGCCGATGTAATTTTCATTATAGGTGAACAAAAGCATTGTTTGTTTACAAGACTAGGGGATGACCTGGAGCACGAAGTTGAGATTCCTCTGGTGAAGGCTCTTACGGGTTGCACCGTCACAATCCCATTATTAGGAGGTGGACAGATGTGCTTGACATTCGACGATATTATACATCCAAGCTATGAAAAGGTGATTCGAGGTCAAGGAATGCCCAACTCCAAACAAGATGGAAAGAGGGGCAAGTTGAAAATCAAATTCATAATCAAATTTCCATCCGAATTGAGTGACGAACAACGTTATGAAGCTTTTACTATTCTAAAAGATTCTTTTTGACATTTTTAGTCATCTATTTTTTTTTTTTCTAATTTTTGTCGATAGTGAATGTAATACATGAAGGATTGAGTGATGTAAGTTTGACAGAAAGCGAGACGGCAGGAATCTCTCAGGTAGCCTTGTATCTTACACATTAGCTCTATTTGTTTGCCAAGTCCCTTGCAATTCTTCTAATCCTTGACTTTATTCACTTTTCAATCTATTTAATTTATTTTCCAAATTAGTAGAAAAATAGGTTATTTGAAAATTATGTAGCCACCTAAGTTTTTAGTTTCAAACAATATCTATATAAAGGTAAGGTAATACCATAGTTAGATTCTAACCTTAACAAATCTACACTCCCATTTTTAGTTCTTAATTTTTTTAAATAATTTAAAATAAATTATTTTCTATATTAATTATTCAAGTATGATGCCAGCCGGAGAGGCATAATGATATAATAAGAAGCTCCCTTTTACGAAAAAGTAAATAATATATTAATCGCAAACAACTATAAAAAGAAAAGAGGGCATCCAAGCTTTAAAAAGAAACGGCCTACATGTATGGCTATTATACTATTAAAGGGGTACTCGGTTGATGGGTTTGAAAAAGAATTAATAGGTAAGGAATAAAAAGTGAATAGTTGGTTGTTGGTTATTATTATAAGGGCAATAGTTTGATATCCCCCTTTTGGAAAATCCTTTATACTCTCCATTTAGTAGATGAATGAAACTCATTCTTTAGTAGTGGCTCTTTTAAAATTTTTTTAATACTAATCAATTAAAATAAAATTAATTAAAATATAATTCATCATTAATTAAAATATTTTAATTAATTAAATACAATATAATTAATTAAAATATTATTTATTAATTAATTAAATTATAATTAATTAAATACAATATAATTAATTAATTAAAATATAACTAATTAAGATATAATTATTCCTTAATTAAAATATTGTAATTAAATAAAATATAATTATTTAATTAATTAAAATATTGCAATTAATTAATTCAAATATAATTGATTACAATTTTATTAATTACAATATTATTATTTATTAATTAATTACATTATAATTAATTAAAAATTAAATAATTAATTAGTTATAATATAACTAATTAAAATGTATTCATTAATTAATATATTGTAATTAATTAATTACAATATAATTATAATTAATCATATTGTAATTAATTGATTATAATATAATTAATTAAAACATAATTAATTAATTAATTAAAATATAATAAATTTTTATTTCTTACTTTTTTTACAAACCAACCACTATCAACAATAATGATAATCATTCCTTCATTTTAACTAACCATCATAATTATAATAATAATATCCATTATTACTCCTCACTATATTCATTCTCATTCCTATTACCATTCCTTCATGCAAATTAACTATTCCCAAGCCTTTAACCAACTCATTGTTGGATTTCTCTCTCTCCTGGCTAATCGTTTCCTCCTTTATTTTTCTTTGATTTCTCCATTAATCTCTTTCCTTACCTACCATTCATCACTTTTCTCAATTTTACCATTTCTAGTTGTTAGTTTGTGCCTTTGTAACCAATCGATTAGTTGCAATTTGATATATGATATTATTATTTAACTAATAAAAAACATTCTTTATCTTTATGTACTATATTAATTACATTTGATGTTTTAATACTAAAGGTAAAATCTTTGGAATAGATCATAATTATGAGATTCAATTTATGTTTATATATTATTCTTAAATATTCCTAGTTGTAGTTTCATTAAGACAGGATAGTGATGAAAAAATAAAACTAGCACCAGATTATGTTTCCTTTTATGAAGAAACTAATTGATCTCATAAATTAAAGTATAGAGATATTTAAACTAATGTGTGGGTGCTTATTAGAAAATAAATCACTGAACTAACCCAACTAATAGGATCTCAAATAGAATATCACTTATATGTCTGTGGGTTTCCTTATAATGATAATTGTATAATTGATCCTTAAGCTTAATATTATCAAGGTATCTTATGTGAAAATTTACTATCTTTTGATGTTACTTATGAATTGTCATAAGATAACTCAGTCGATAGTACTTAGATGCAGTATAAGCCATATAAAGATAGTTGACTATTATCACTCTAAGGTAATTAGAGAGAATGTTCTACAGTTCTTGATTAGTAGTGATTTATAAAATTCTCTTACTAGAGTGAATTGACATTTAAAAAGTTATTTTTAAATATCAATTATAAATCAATTACTAATTAGCAAAAACCAACATGATTAGATACAAAAGAGTAGACACTATATCCATACTCTGTCCAATTGGAACACTGGATGATGAAATGATTAAATTATACATTATAATCATACATGGATAGGTTAAGTCAAACTACTTTGACATTCTTGATATTTGTGTGGTTATGACATATTGCTAGACTTCAATCTTAATCTATGATTATAAATTATTTAATTAAAGATAAATTAAAAGAAATTTTAATTTATTTGATTCTAATTATGAATTTGAATTATAATATATAATGATAGTTGAGTATCATCACTCTGAGGTAATTAGAAAGAATGTTATACTGTTCTTGATTAGTAGTGATTTATAGAATTCTCTGACTAGAGTGAATTGACATTTAAAAAGGTGTTTTCAAATATCAATTATAAATCAATTACTAATTAGTAAAATTCAAAATGATTAGATAAAAAAGAGTAGACACTATATTCATACTCTGTCCACTTAGAACACTGGATAATGAAAGGCTTAAATTATACATTATAACCATACATGGATAAGTTAAGTCAAAACACTTTGACATTCTTGATATTTGGGCTGTTATGACATATTGCTAGACTTCAACCTTAATGTATAATTATATATTGTTTAATTAACAAATTAAAGATAAATTAAAAGAATTTTTAATATATTTGATTCTAATTATGAATTTGAATTATAATATATAATGATTGCCAATATATTAGGAACCTAATAATTCACACATATAGAACAGTTTAAAAGAGAAAAATCAATTTCAATTAAGTTGAATTTAATTATAAATTTTAAGAAACTTTATAGATCAAATATGAGATAGCTGATTTTATTAAAATTAAATTCATTATAATTAAAGTTAGACTTTAATTATAATTGATGTATTTAATTTTAATAAAAATTGATTTAATTATAAAGCTTGAAAAACTTTAGAGATCAAATATGAATTATTTGATTTTATTAAAATTAAATTAATTATAATTAGAGTTTGATTTTAATTATAATTGAGGTATTCAATTTTAACAAAAATTACAAAACCTTGGTGGTTTTCCTATAAATAGGGAATTAGCATAAGGGAGTTAATACTTCGACTTTTCTTCTCAAGAGTTAAGAAACTGCTCTATGAATATTGTTAGAAGCTAGACACTTGAATAACTTATAATTGACACGTCAAAAAGTTTTTGAAAGGATTTTAATTGAAAATTGAATCAGGTAAAATTTCTTATTTTATGATTCATTTTATTTATTCAAGTTGTTCAATTATCAAAATATGATCAAAAATTATTTAAAAAAATTATTTTTTGATGCACTCGTGATTCGATGATGGTTGGTTTCTAATAATAGTAACATGTCAGAGTATTTAAAATTTTCCCTACCCCTAACTTTCATCCATTCTGTGCAAATCCTCCTCCGACAATTCATCCTTAGGCCTCCAAATGTCCAAACCCCTATCTAACTCATAATGAAGCCTACAGACCCCCTATAAGTGTACCTAGCTAAGTTCAAGTAATTAGCGCACGCGACTCGAAGCTTGAGAACTAGTTATGTTACTACACATTTGACACAACTGCTGGGCATTAAATTGTTGCTCCTTCTATTGGCACTCTCAAAGGAGGAGCTGAAAGACGGAACGCGACATTCATTAGCTAGGTACTTCCTAGAAAAAAGACTTCCCTTTTTGGTTATAAAATATTGGGCTCTAGAAAATTGGAAATAATGTTGGTTGGATGTCATTTTGGTAAATAATGGCGATGTTTTCTTCTTCAAATATACACGTCTTACTCTTGGAAAGAAATTTCTTAAGTCTAGAACATGACATATATACAACAAGCCTATTATACTTCAAATATGTCGTATTGGAATCAATTTAGAAGACATCAAGTAGATTAATATACTAATATAGATGTGCGTTGATTGCATGCCTTTGGAATATTAGACAAGTAGTAAATTGAGTCTTTTAGCTAGCTTTATAGGAAAGTTGCTTTGCATGTTTGAAACAAGAAGAATTAACTTTGCAAGGATTTGTATTCTGGTAGAATCCATGAGAGATCTTGATGATGAAATATCAATCTTAGGGCTAAGTGAGTACTATGAACTTGTTTAAGATGCTGTGAAGGTCACTTATGCTTCGAAACCAAACATACTTAACTCCAACAAGCTATAGAAACAAACCGAGAGGTTTTCCAAAACTAATGAGTTTCATAAACTTATGGAACATAAAGAAAACAAAGATCAAACTTCCTATGAAGTTAACCTATCGACCAATGATAATATCACTAATTGTGAAGTTATTAAAGGGATTAGTGTAAATAATAGCAATAGAGAAATCCACTCAAAGGATAAAGAACTCAAGTGTTCATGGTGATTGAGAATCAATACATAACTCTAGCTAATAAGGATCTGATTAGTGTGGAAGATGCAATCAAGGAAGATAACATAGGTAACTCTTTAAGCCTCAAAGAGGATTTCAAACTAGTTTCCCAAAAGAAAATCCAACAAGAAGAAGAAGTCTTCTTCTTATATTTAGGAAACATAAATATTATTACCTAAAACATTAGAGGAGTAAACTCCTCCTAATAAACTTGCACTTATAGATTTTATTTTAGAGAATAAGCCTTTTATTATAGGTAGTTTGGAATCTAATATAAGAAGAGATAACTATACCCTTCTTATCTTATTGCCAAAATATTAGAGGTTAATCACTAATTACTCCTTTAATCTTAACAAACAAATCCTAAGCCTTTATATTGAAGGCAAAATTCAAATATTCAATTCCTTGACCATAGACCAACTGATACACATGAAAGTTAAGGGTAAAGTTAAGAAAAATGTTATGTTCATCTCAGTGGTATATGCATTTAGTTATGCATACCAATGGACTTATCTCTAGTTAAAGCTAAAGGTATTATCTTAAGACATCAAAACACCATGATTATTGTTAGGGGATTTCAAAGAAGATTTGAAATTTTCTTAAATGATATCCAAGTCATTGAATTAAGCAGCATAGAATAGTAATCAAAAGGAGGATCAATTCATTATAAAGAAATTGGACCATAGACTGTTCCAAGCTTTCCTTTTTTTTTTTTCTAGACCTTGTTCCCAAACCCAAATTTGTTAGATCATTCCTTGATTATGGTTCAATTTTCAGTTGTAAGTCCTCATATTAAAACCCCTTTTAGATTCAACAACTTTCTTATTAACTTGGCAAGAATAAATGAGGTAATCTTAAAAGGGATCCAATCTAGGATATCTAGTATAAGCAATGTATTTTCTCAAAGAAGCTAAGGCTCATAAAAGAAGATCTAAAATCTTTATACAAACAAAGTATTGGCAATACACATAACTTGCTTAACATTACAAAATTTGCTCTTAGTAAACTTTATTCTAACTTGTATAACAATCCTTCTTAACCATTCATGTAAGAACTTGAGAAACAACATTTTCATAATTTTTTTAAAATCCTTAAGCTTTGATTTTTCTCTAATGAGGCAAAGATCCTTTAGCTGGTAATTTCTCTTGCTAACATGTTTACACATGTTCATGCATTACCCTTTCAATTGCATCAATTTGGCATCTAGGGTGAATTAGGGTTTCAAAATTGGGAATTGTTTCTTTTTATATGTAATCTTAATAATTTTTCAAAATTAGAGGTTCCTTTGTTTAATTCATGACTACTTTAAGCATTGTTAACTAATGATTGATTTAAAATGTACTTAATTAGCCTATTCATGCATTACCCTTTTAATTGCATCATTTTGGCATTTAAAGTGAACTAGGAATTGCCTGTTTTTATATGTATTCTTAATAATTTTTCAAATTGGAGGTTTTACTTCAATTCATGATTACTTTAAGTTTTTTTTACTAATAATCTTACCAAGACCTGTCATATTAGTCTTACAAAGGTGTGGTTATTTTATATCAATCCTTATCCTAAAATGATTCATGGTGACAAACCATTATTTCTCTAAATTCCATAATGTAGAAATGCACCTCACTTATGATGTCCTCAATAAGATCTTAGGCATTCTAATTTCAAGAATTCCTACATATTATAGTTATTGTACCAAATAAATCACTCAACCTTACTCTATTTCCAATCAAGTCAAAATCATTTTTAAGTTAGAACCTTATACAGAGGTCCATAAGAAACCCAATGATACTTGTGAGCCTCAATTTTTATGTTGGCCCCTTAAATTTTTTTTTTATATTATTAAGCATGATTTGTTGAATTTGAGGTGATAGATTAATTAGTATGGAACCTAAATTGGCATATTAGTGTTTA
>JANVCQ010000005.1:19491332-19528322 GCA_025531925.1 Erythroxylum plowmanianum | reverse complement strand
AGATACGATCGTTAATTAAACCTAACCACTGAACAACCTAGGATACGATCTCTAGATTTAATTAGGTAGTAGCATTATGAATTAGAAAAACCAATTAATCAAGGCAACAATCACATACGATGTGTCATTTAACCTAGGTCATGTTATCCCTAATGATTACAAATCATTAGTCACTACGCATGAATTTCAACATAATAATTATGGATTATATCGAAATTCTAGCAATAGGTTTGCAATTAACGATTCAATGAACGCATTAAAATCATCTCACAATACCCAATGGGTTCATACACAAATAACGGAACAATAATGAAAACCCGATTATCCATATACAAAACCCAATTCAATTAACGTAGGATAACACAATCAATTTCTAAAGAGAGAAAGAAACAAAAAATAATTAAAAATACTTAACCCAGGTCATTGACATTGATGTCACCTCCCAACTAGCATTGGGACGTCTAGCCCTTCATAGGTCTTTTCCAAAAAAATGCTTCAACCCCTATCGAATGTCCCACTCGAAGACCCCTTTGTTTTGCCTCTTACGCAACCCTCTCTTTAATGTTGCTTCCTTCATTGTTCATTGATGGGACGAATAAGGATGGGAGTTTATTCTCCACTATTCCTGTTCATCCACGCATCACGTCTCACGCTTGCGCTAGTTCTCCTCTTCTCACAAGCTCCAGCTAAGCCGCAGACACAGCTTCACGACCACAATGCCGCAGCTCCACGCTTGCCTTCCACACCTCACTATTGCTTGATGGGACAAATAAACCTTGAGGGTTTATTATCCCAGCACTCATGTTTTGTGCTCACCTCTCTTGCACTACATTCCTCCTACTATGTGTTTTGCATAAAAATGCACACACGCTGCGCACAACGCTTCTATATTGTGCACAACGTTTTGCATAAAATGCACGAATGTTGCGCTGTGTCCAATTCTTTTCCGCTAGGTCATGCCTTTTATGAGTTTTAAGTAAAACGCAGAATGTCTGCTATCGTTCTTGCTTGTGGCTACTCCGTCCTTAGTTATGCATTGTCTTTTTGGTGCTCTTGTTATTTCTTCATTTTTCCAGCAAGCACTTTTAATTCTCCTTCTTCGTATTTTGATTTTTCTTATCTTCTTCTTGCTCTATAAAGACAAGTGAAGATAAATCTTCAAAAAATGGGCCATATGTTGTGCTTTCGATTCACTTTAATTTCTTTACTTCCAAATTGTGCCTAAAATCACATATGAATTAAATGAGTATCTTAAGCATTTTCATGTCATTAATCGCTAAGTGTAAATGATTAAATATATCAACAATTAAACACATATCAGTAGCTAATAAAGGATTCACCATTCTTGATAGAAGGAGATGATACCCACGACCTCTTGTCAAGGTCATTACTTAGGAGTCTCTTGCCAGAGTAGTTATGTGTCATGAAGAGAGTCTTAAATTACACATAGAGTAATGAGATTCCCAGGACAAGAACTAACATCACTTGGACTAGGTGTGATGTAGTCAGTCTAGTGGGAGTTGACACATAGCCCATACTCCAAACCAAGTGAGGTATAGTATGGTGAAAGGACGAATTACATAGTAATTGTCTATGAAAAGGTTTATAACTTAGATGATTAACTATTGAAGAGTTTGTGTATTACTCAACTTATATTCCAATAAATTGGCATCATGAAACCCTTCATGGTTTTCTTTAATTAAGAGTTAATTCAAGTGCCTAAAATAACCAGGAACCTAAGGGTCACACGCATAAAAGATCGAATGAAAAACAAAGTATGTATAGTTGTTTTTAAGTAGGCCACAATCGTGACTCATAGGCCACGATTGTTACCAAAGGCGAGGTTGTCAAATAAGTAGGCCACGATCGTGACCAAAGGAACAATAGACGATATATAAGTGAGTTGTTCACTTACGTACATGAGAGCTAACTAGTCACAAACACACTCAAGTGAGAGAATAAGGTGTCTAGAAGAGATCTAGAGGTAGGGAGAAGCGTTTTGAGTCTTGTTCATGTAATTTATGCAATTGTTGCATGAATAACAAATGCATGCAACATAGTCTTGATCTTTCTCTCCATTAGAGCATCTACTTGAACTCATCTAGTTTGGTGCTCTAACCACCCTTACACATTGTTTCTTCTTCATCTTTATGTGTTCTTGAGTGATTAAGGAAGGGTTTGGTGTTTGCAATAACCCAAACAAGGAGAAGAATTAAGAAATGAGAAGAATCAAAATGTACATGTATTGTTATACCATATTCATATAATATGTCTACGCATGCATTTGAGATTCTAGCTTTTTACGATGTCATGGGGTCAAAATTTAGATTTCGATACTTCCGCTATATTATCGTGCATATGATGCATGAATCCATGTCTCCCCCCCCCCCCTAATAATATTATCATCACAACTTAGGGTTCATTAACCTAGGCACTAAAGAATTTAGTTCCTGCACTTATAAAACAAAACCAATAACAAATATTCAAAAGAACAAATAAAAATAAAAGAATGCATATTCTAAATCCCCTTTTTTTTATCTCTAATGAATCTTCTTACAATCTGGATTGAATGATGCTCTCTATTGGATCTTGTGACATAATCTTCGTGTTTTCCTCATCCTCTATTTAAAACTGCCTCTTTTTTATGTTTCTTACTACTTAAAAATGCTTCTAATCTCACCTCTTTTTAATCTACCTCCTATAATATCCTTTTATAGTAAAAACTAGGAATTTTAGGATACACATGGTCGCTTACACGATTGTGAGGTGACAATTTATCTCCAAAAACACCTTAAATTGTGACTTTACACAATTACAGATACTTATATGGATATATGAGTGTGTAATTCCACACAGGCAGGAATTGGGTTGTTAAAGTTTCACATGTTTACAAGGACTTACACAGTCACTATATACAGTTGTATGAGTCCATAATTGCTTCAAATCTTTGTTATATGCCAAGATTTCATCTGAATTCTTCCCCTTTTAGTTTATGAAGGCAATTATCACCTACAAACACACTTGAAGAGAAAGAAGTGCCAAAAATATAATAAAACAATTAAATAATAAGCAAAACACACTAAATATGGGTATGTTGATAAGTGTGAATTACATCGTGTTTTACGGCTTAGTTTGACATGTATTTAATTGTTAATTCCATACTTTAGTATGTGTTTAGGTTAGAATTGTGTTAGTTTGTTAATTATTTATATTTTAAGTGTTTTATGAGTTAGTAGAAGTATTTAAGCTTAATTATTATGTTTTTAAGGTACCTTGATGTGTTTGTTAGTGTTAGGGTCAAAGTCAAAGAATGGAGAAGTTTCGGAGATATTCGAGCTGAAACAGTGACTCATGATCATGGGCATAATAGGCCACGATCGTGACAGAAACACTGGAGTTAGCCCACGATCATGGCCCATATGCCACGATCGTGATAGAAGCCCAGGACATGACCCATGATCGTGGCCTGCTTGCCATGATCAAGATAGAAGGCTCAGACCTTTTTTAGGGATTTTTTGGACCTTTTGGACCCCAGAAAAATCCTAGGGTTGCTTAGAACACAAAAGGTATTTAAAGAATAAGACAAAGAGTCAAGGAGAGCTTTTGTATTAGCCACTTTTGAGAGAAACCCTAGAGTGAATTATCGAGAGATAAAGAAAGAGCAGAAGGAAGAGAGAATAGAAGAAGAAGCCAACTCGATGTACTTCATGGATCTAGAGTTTCCTAATGTCGCTGCCTCCCGTCATCTGTCCAATTTCGTATTTCATGTTATTTTCAATTTTATTATTATATAGAATTGGAATAATAGTTGATGATAAGATTTTTGAATGTTGATGATATTCTAATCTCACCTTCGGGGTTTTGTCTTTGATTAATAAAATTTTATTGTTTACATTTTGTTGGATTTATTGTTGAGCCCCGTTTCTGGAGCCCAACTATCGTTACAAATAACATAAGATGAGCGTATTTCTTTGTAGAGTTATTTCAATGAAATCTCCTTAGTCATCATTCTCAAACCACAAAGGCGAACCCACATTGTGGAATCACAATTTGACTTCTTCAAAATAATTGTGTCTCTAAGTCTCTAGTTTATTCTGAAGCAAGAATCATCTCAATCAGAGCTCTACGGTTCAAGATATTAGTAAAATACCAAAGTATGTGTGGTAAACAACCAATTCATGCTCTTCCAATCAATTTCCTCACTTTCTCTCCATCAATCTTTTCCAAATTAACACTAATGGATACCAATTTTTATGGATAGGTATAAAAATGTGTCAGGAATCTATTGCTTCAAGAATCACTCCATTTGGAGGTCAAATGATGAACTTAAGTCCCAAAGAATCAAACATGTTTATATCCTCAATCATATTGTACCTATCTTAGGACAATTGGTATAACTTTCTCTAGAAACCTCGGATTGAGTCATTCTTAAATGGTTTGAAAGAGGACGTCTAGATGTACAACTTTCATGAAGACCACAAAACTAGATTTTGCCACCTAGAGGGTCAAAATCGTTAATTTACTGTTGTTGTCTCGTGTATATCCGTTAACGGGCATTGTCGGACTTAGTGGTGTTTTTACACCCAAGAAGGGTCGTTTAATGGACCTAATCACTGGGCTGGGGGTGTTTTTATGCTCAAGAAGGTCTATTTAATGGACCTAAAATTCGTCTAACGGACATTGGTGATCCAAAACTCCTTCCAAAGCCTCTCCAAAGGTCCCTACATCCATTCTAACATCACTTTCACTCATAATCTTCCCAAACTCATTTCTTCTAATACAATATCACTCCTTAAACATTCAATTACCAATTTGGTTGCATTAAACTCCCAAATCTCAACTCAAATGACTCATCACATCCAACCAATTCTTAAAACTTACTCTAGTTGTCCTATATGCATCCTATGCAGCATTATCACTTATATTGATCATATCTCTTAGCTCCGATATCCAAAAATTTCATATTTCATATTGTTGGAAAGCTAGATAGAAGACAACTTTGGCTAATTCTACCTTAATCAATACAGATTTTCCCTTGAGTTCAGAAAATAATTTCCACACCTATGAACTTGCAAAGTGCAATATCTATTCATATCAACTCAACTACTAAATACCTTCGGTAAACTCTTGAATCTCACTTCAAATGGTTCATCCCCTACAACCTTTCCAATCTCTAACATGTTATTCTAAAACAAGCAACAATTTGCAATCACGACAAAGAAGCATATGCATACACACATTCCATATCCACAACCATCATACTCAACTTGTAAAATGACATAATCATACACAAAAGGAAATCCTCAAATTCACATCCTCATTACTAAGCAAAGTAAATAATTGAACAAACTTTATTTACATATCAATATACACATCACAAACTTAAAGCAAATAGAAATGGATGCTCAATGTTTTGCATTCTTAATAAGCTATACAAAAGTGTTCAAACTAGCTTAATACAAAAGCTAACTATCTCAGAGTTGTCCAATTGCCTTATAAGGATTGCTAATCTTCTCATTCTGCACCTAAGGAGGGAAAATGATGGGTTGAGCTACATAGTTCAGTGGCTAATATATTTATAGCCATTGGCAATGAGCCGCACAATCAAACATATATGCGAATATTCATTTAGACATACACGCCTTATCTTAATCTAGCATTGTAAGTTTCACAATCACAATTCTAATTCACTACTCATAATTCAATACATCATCACATAGAACATATTGGATGTAACTTAACATCAAAGCATAATACTCAACTTCATCATAACTTAACACATCAAAATGTAAATGCACAAATAAATGACTCGAGGGTTCCATGGAAACAGAATGGAGAAACCGAAGTTTGCACCATGAACAAAATGAGTCCATTTTCGGAGCTCATATGTCACAAGCGGGCAGCTGGAAGAAGACTGTTGTCAACGTGCACGTGATGAACAGAATGGTTCCACTCTCGCCCAAACATAATCAAATCTCATGCTCAATTCAATCAAAAGTTTATATTCTCATGCTTTTTCTTCTTTCCATTTAATCAAAATGCCAAAATACAAGGCATAGCATAATCATACTCACAATTCAATTTTATCAAATGTCATACCTCATAATGCAATTTCCGCACCACAACATTTCAAAGCAAGTCATTTTAGCACACAATACACACACAAGGCATTTTGCTTATTATACAATAACTATAAATAAATTACCCACCTTATTTTGCTTGATAATCCAAACTTAATTGTACCCTTCCTCTTGCTCTTGAATAAGGTTTTTTTTAAATTTCCTAACATAACCAAAATTCTCATTCAATCCACATTCAATTGGAGATCCCCCTAAAGCTTCCATAATCACAAAAATGCAATCAACACAAATCAAGCTCAAATATAACCTACCCATAGTCCATTTAGGTTAGAAAAACCAAAACCTAGCTTAGAAACCCTAAAATCAAATGGGTTCCCTTGAATCATCTTCTTCCAATACAACACTCATTCTCTACACAAAACTCTTTCTCTCTCTAACTCTTCCTCTAACAAACTAGTAAACTTACCTTGACAAGATGATTTCCCTTCTTTTTCCTTCTTCTTTCTTTCTCTCTACAAGTTTATCTTCTTCTTCCTTAGCTTCCATGATTCTTCTTCTTCTCCTCTCTTCTTTAACGTTTTTCTCTCTTTTCTCCCCTTTCTCATGACTCTCTTCTTTCTTTAGTACTTCAAGCCACATTTTATTGGGTCTTTTCCTATTTTGCCTCTCATTTATCTTGTCCTTCCCATTTTACCCCTTATGTCTATTAAAACTAACATCTTATACTTCCAACTCCTTAACTAATGATCATGGAAAAAAATGAATAAATTTAATAACACTTCCTTCTCCAAAAATGTTCCTCATTGTCTTAATTTTCTAATGATATCAAAATCATTCAATTTGGTTTGGAAATCTGAAAGTTATAGCCTAAACATTTCCAAACTATTCTTATACTAAAACAATATTCTGTGCTCAACTTCCACCAAAAAATTGAAATTCTTAAGGATTGAATTATAACTCTATTCCATTAGATAATTTGTAGTCCTATCTCTCTATTTTAATCCAAATCAAGAATTACCTCATTCGGATAACTAGAGAAAAAGTTATGGCTAAAATACCAAAGCATACTCAGTGATTATGTTTCAACTATATTTTCCAGCTTTTAACTTCCAACATTTCACATATAATAGTTTTAACTTCCAAGAAAAGTTTAGGGTCCAACATTTATTGTGATTTAATTTCTGCAATTGCATAATTTGGTGATAAACTGAAAGGGTAAATCTAATGAAAAATAATTAAATTAGGCTAACGAGAGTTAGGTGATTTAATAGAACAAGAATTAAATCAAATCTATAAATTGTGCAAAGTGAGATCTTGCATAGGTTTTTGATAGTTTATTAGACAGCTTCAGATCTAATTAGGGTTTTAGATAGGTTGTTAACTGAGAAATTGCAACTTCCACATTATGATCAGGGTTTATAAATTAAGGCTAATTATTATAACTCGAGAGAGAGTAATTAACCCTAGAATTGTCTATAACCAATAATCCAGAGATTCATAATCGATTAGGTTAGCATTAAAGATAGGTAAATTCCCTTTCTCTTAATTGGTAGTTCCTTAGGTTAATTCTTGAGTGCGCGTTCCATTTGCTAAATTGTTAATATTTTCGTGATTGATTCTTGAATTGATTTAATTGAATGAATTGAATTCTTATTTTAGTTTCGTTACATTTTCAATTTATGTGATTTATTTTGGCCTTAGATTTTAGGATTAGATTATTCCTCCTAGTAGGATCGGCACCTTAGGTATTATGCAAATGACCCGTGCGCTTGTGGATTGTTGAGGTTAATTAATTAAAACTTACACACATCAAAAGAACCCGATCATATATAAATATAGTCAATTAATTGTTTATCATAAACTGATGACGAGAATGATAAAAGGATGATTAACAAGGGATGTATGATTATCACCGCTGGACAAAATAAAGGTAATTTATGAAAAAAAATTGAGATTGAACACTAGGTTTTGACATTAAAAGAAAGTAGAAACCTTACTTGTATTGCCACAGTGAAATTTAAAGTTAGAAAAGGGAAAGAGGAAGAAACCAACATCCTAGTAGCCATTTCCAAAGGTACTGAAACATGGAACCCTAATCTAGAATGAAGACAAAGGAACATTGATTGTTGCCTAACTAGTGCAATGGATCTGGAAGTTAGGTTAAAAACAAAGAGGAATTAGAAAGGGAATTAGGAATTACATTGTTTGAAGCCTTTGGCATTTTTTATTAAGTAGATACTACTACTTATGTTTATGCTGACACTTGTACCAACCTTTAAACTTGGGGTTGTCAATTAATACAATTGATTTAATTTTAAAAAATAAAAACTAATGTTCACACACACACACACACACATTATAATATATGAAATAACAATACTTTAATTGTTACTTATACATATATATAACAATAGTTCAATTTGTTATATATATAGAATCTTAAAGCAACAAAATTTTGATTTTGTTGACTTTTTTAATATAAGGCAACAATTTATTTTTATCTTTGCACATTAATATTACTAAAGGCAATACTTTTAAAACTATTGCATTATATTAATTTTAGGCAACACATTATAAAATCATTACAAATATGTTGTTGCCTAAAGCTCTTTATGTCATAGTGGGTATATCAATTTTAGTAGCAGAGATTAGATGACTTTCAAAATTGTGGTAAATTCAACTTTAATGGAATATGATAAGAGTATCTCACATAAATTTCAAACACTTATATGAATGAGTAGTATCTTATAAAGATTTATCAATTTCTAACACTTTAGTTTCATAAAGGATGTGAAATAATATATTTTCTTTGTCTTATTTATATGGAAATTTGCTTATGAAATATTATGTTGGATGCTTTACAATTCTATTGAAGCTTGAATTTATATATCTTGTGTTATTGATTATGCATTTAATTAATGTATATATGTTTAAGACAATATTTAGGGGTAGCGTTTAAGTAAACCCTCAAAGATTATAACTCCTTTACAAAAGTTTAAAGACTTGTGATATATGCTAAATGTCATTGTACATCCACAAAAGTTAAATTATATTTGTTTTTTGTTTTAGTTTATTTTGTCTAGGTTTGTTAGGTTTTAATTACTTGAGAACAAGCAATGAATTAATTGTGAGGGAATTTAATATGTCGATATTTTACATGTTATTTGGGATCAATTTACTTGGAATTTGTAAACTTTATAATGTTTTTTATATGAGTTTTATTATATTTTTTCTATATTTAGTTCATTGTCTTATAAAAAATTAGACTTGGGGAATAAACTCCACTTTTGGAGTCATTTGGAAGATACGAAGATGGACAACTATTTTGTTAAAGAGTTTAGGAGTTAATTCTAACTCAAAAAGATCGCAAAATAGAGAAGTTGGAAGGGAAAATCATAATAAACACTAAAGCTAGAAGTATAATAGGTGCCTATCTTTTATGAAAGTTTTTAAAGCTGACATATAATACCAAACCAATGCCAAATATGAAGTACAATCGAAGCTAGATTGATCTTTATTTTATAGAGAGAAATAATGCAAAATCAATGTTAGTTATGAAGCATGTCGAGCACTAATTACGCAGCAGACTAGTAAAAAAAGAAGCAAAACAAGATCAATGCTAGTCTTGAATCTATAACATGAGCCAATTTTTAGACCTAATTTACGTGATTGCGGGGATTCTTTAAGTCATCTAAAATTTTGTTTTTATTATCCTAGCTGTAGATACTTGTTTTAAAACCGATCTAGAAAACTTTTAACAAACTTATATTAGACTTAGATTTCTTTTAGACTTCTCTTAGATCCTAACCTTAGGAGATATTTGGGAGGAGAATTCTTTTTGGACATTTAGGAGAGTTGTCTTGAGCTTTTCTTAGTTTTTAGTTAGTTTTTTTGTAATTTTTTACATCCAGAAGGAAGATTTACAACAAGGATTGAAGATGTCAATGACAACTTCTCTCAACTTTTTTCTTCAACTCTTTTCTTTTATGATGAGATTTATTTATTTATGTTTTATTTTTATAATGTTTAGTAGATAAAAACCTTAGTTAGGGTTTATGATGTAACTTGTATGAATTTATTCAATTATTTATATATGATTATATTATTCGTTACTTGAATTTATTCTCTTTTATCTTAATTATCAAATTTATGGTTGGCCACTATATATTCACTCATAGGAATTGTATGATGGACTGATACGTGAAGTATGATAAGTGCAACAAGAAATAAACACTTCAATAGTAAGGAGATATCCTAAACTTTAGCTAGAACTATATAGATTAACTATACTTAATGAGTTTGATTATGTTAAATTGCACATCAACATATGGTAGCTACCTAGTTAGATATACTTATGTGCTTCGAAGAAGGGAATAAATAAATTAGATTGAATGTTATTTTAACCTAAATAATCAATTGTATATGACAATTAGATACTTATATAAGTGAACTTCGAATCCCTAACATTTGCTTATTTGATTCTTTCGTTAGTTTATTTGATGTGTTTTAGTTAGTTTATCAGTTTAGTCATCTTCAATCAATTCTCTTCTTCTTTTATTTAGTTTATTGACTAACTAAGATTAACATGATTTACTACTTATTTTTTGTGGAATTGATAGTTTATAATATCTCTGATATTATTTAAGTATCTATAGTTAACTCTATATGCTTGTTCATCAAAATCTATTCACACTCCACTACACGCCGATAAAACCTCCATTTTATGTCATTTAAACAATGCTCAAAATATAATAATGAAATAATATTAACTTAACTTTTTGTAATCATAGAAAACAAATTTTAAGATAACAAAAAGAGTGAGTTTCCTAGATCTTTAAAATTTATTTTTTTGTGCTTAATAAGAAAATGAACAAAATTTCCATTCCTTTTGTAATTTCAACATGCATAATCCTTTCTAAAAGTAAAAACGGTGCTCAAGTAGATGAAGAAACCACTTTTAACGTATAAAATTTTAAGAAATTAATATACTAAAAGTAATAAAATTCAACATTATAAATTTTTTGATAGTTAAAATATCATCTGAATAGTGTTCAAGTTGATGAAGAAGCCACTTTTGACTTATAAAGTTTATAAATATATATATATATTTCAACTTATTAAAAAGTTAAATATACTAAAAATAACAAATTCAACATTATAAATTTAGTGATAGTTAAAATAGATTTTGACTAATTTATTGCAGAATAAGATTAATTCTATATATCTTCCTTTATTTTTTTAAAGATTGACTAAAAAGAAATTTTAAGAATGTTAGCTAGGTCAAAATATTAACAGCAACATTCAAGAAAAAAGAAAGAAAATAAGGAGAATATAGGAGAGATGAGGAACATACAAATTGGAGAAACTCCAATGCTTTTATTCTTAATTATTATTAGGGGGTGCTTGATTAATGAGTTTGGAAAGATATCAATAGGTAAGGAATGAAAATAGTTGTTTGGTAATATATTATCATTGAATGAACAATATTTCTATATCTGAGTTTAGGATATTACTCCATACTCTCCGATTATGAAAAGAATAAAAGTCATTTCCGTGTTACGCGGAAGTGTTATCGGTATGACTGATCATTGTCATGCCTATGAGAAGAATGTCATAAGCGTGACACTGAGAAGAGTGTCATGTGACATTTCCTTTCCCTCTTTTTAGCGAATATAATTAATTAAAATATACATAATTAAAATATAATTAGTTAATTAAAATATGATATAATTAATTAAAATATAGTTAATTAATTAATTCAAATATTAATTAATTCAAATTAGCAATTTAATATAATTATTTAAAATATATTAAAATTTCATGTAAAACAAAAATTTAACAAAATTTTGTTTCTTTTTTTAGCAAAACAATATTATGGTTAGATTGTATTTTGAAGACATTATTTGACTAATGATATTTTGATGCAAGCTAATATTAGATCATTTTTTTAGAGCTATTGGAAATGAAATCTCGCAATATAGTTAATTTTAAACATTTTGTCATCATAAATGGGTGCATAAATTAAATATAATTAATTTAAATATATTAAAATTTGATATAAAATAAAATTTCAAGTTTTTTAACAAACCAACTATTATTAATAGTAATAATAATCATTCTTTTTTTCTAATGATTATATCCATTCTCATTCCTAACTATATTTATTTATACTTTTATTACCAATGCCTCATGTGAACCAAACTCCCCCTTAATAATAAAATGCTTTTATTCTTAATTATTTTTAACAATAAAATAACATAATTAATGCATTTACACGTTATTGATTAACTTAAGTGATATTTTATGTGAGCATATTTATCAATATAAATTTATAAAGTTGATTATTTATTTTTATTAATATTAGAAAATTGAATAGACATTCAAAATTTAAAATAAAATTAATTTAGATCCTGCATTTAGTGATATTTTTACTAAATTATTGTTATTGTTATTGTTTATTTTAACATTTTTATACTATTGCCTTTATAATAACAAATTTTGAATTTGAAAATTGATGATATTTCATTTCATTCCGAAACAAATAATAAAAATGTTTGTTTTAAGTACAATGCGTGCAACAAATTGAAATTACAGGGACGTGGGAAGGCATTGGCAAAGGCAGGTCAACCACGTGACATTTTATGACGTTGCCGTAGGGTCTCCGACGCAGAACTACAACCAAAACCTACGCTCAAAACAACAGGCCTCACTGTGTGTCCTCGCAGTACCGCGAACTCCCTCAGCTCCTGTTCGATCGCCATCTTCTTTTTCCCACACAAAAATCTCTAGCTGTCAATGTTGGATCTACTTCAGAAGCGCACTTTATCTTGAACCATTCGACCCTGTTCTGTATTCATCCAAATGGGAACTGGCTTTAGATCCCGTTTGTGTGTTGTGATTGTGAATGTGATGATAGTGTCTGTGGGTTTTGGTGGGATTGTTTCGGTTGTTGGAGACATTAGTCTAAAACCCAAGAACGTTCAAGTTGGTCTCCGAGCCAAGTGGGAGGGTACTCCTGTCTTGTTAGAAGCTGGGTAATAAGTCCCTCCCTATTCTTTAATTACTGTGGTCTGTTGGGGAATTAGGATTTTAAGTTGGTATTTTGTTGTGAGCGTTGTCATGAGTTATCAAATGGTTTCTTTCATGTCAGTCAGGTCTTTCAACATTGTTTTGATGTTGTTAATCTTCATTCTTATTGGCACAGTGAATTGCTATCTAAGGAATGGAAAGACTTTTATTGGGAGTTCACTGAAGGCTGGCTTCACACTGAGAAGGATTCGTCCTCTTCCTATACTGCTAAAGATTGCATCAAAACCATTGTAAACCATGGAAAGTCACTTTTAAGTGAACCATTGGCTTCGCTGTTTGAATTCTCTCTTATACTGAGGTCAGCTTCTCCAAGATTGGTTCTTTACCGGCAGATAGCGGAGGAGTCTCTCTCTTCCTTCCCACTTTCAGATGATAGTATCTCAACGAACGGCAGTGGAGAAGTTGCGGATATTAATGAGAATAATGATGGCAAAAAGTCGGGCCATTTGATTGTCAGTGTGAATCCTGGAAGTCCTGGTGGGAAATGCTGTTGGATTGATGTAGGGGAGACACTGTTATTTGACTCCGCAGATTTACTAACCTGGCTTCACGGTCCAGCTGGGCTGTAAGTACTACCTTCTCTCTCATACAACATGCTTCTCATCATCGCAGTGAACCCCTCCCCAAACTTATTTGTTTACTTTTCTGTTGCCAGTGCAGGTGGCTCAATACAGCAGCCTGAACTATTTGATTTTGACCATGTCCATTTTAATTCGCGTGCTGGGAGTCCAGTAGCTATCTTGTATGGGGCTCTAGGAACTGACTGCTTTCGGCAGTTTCATGTCATCCTTGTGGAAGCTGCCAAAGAGGTCTTCCTCTTTAAGTTTTGGAGCTTCTCATCAGCTTGAATTTCTTGCCTCTGGAAAATGCTCTTATTTTTCTTAAATATTTGGCTTGAATTGATGAGCTTGCTCTTTACATCGTTCATAATAATGATTTACATGATTCCTTTTGCATACGATACAAAATAATAGAGACAAGAGATTGTATTTGTATAGAGCAGGTTTGTTTCCTAAATCTTTTTCTTTGGATAGGAGTTTGGTTGGTCTGGTCTTTAAGTGTTCCACAAACTTTAGGGAAAAAAACTGCAACTCAAATACAACTACCTATCACTTTAGATGGCTGTAATTTTGACTTACCTATTAATGGCCAGGTTTTCTTTTCTCCTTTTAGTTTTGGTCGGGTTGGTTGGTGTAGCCTTGTTTAGGGTCTCAAAAGTTATTTAAGAGAACTGTTCTGGACATATTATTATTTATAACTTCAAGAGTCAGGATGGCATTGCATTCTGATATGCGTTAGAGAAATTCTGACTTTAGCCATCTGCTGCATTTGCAACTTTGAATTGAACCATAGACTCTATATGTAAATCATAAGTTTAGTCATAACAGTTATGGAATGTATTCCCAAGCATCCATATGACAAATTGATCTGACAGTTGCTCTAATTATTTGTGCAGATTTGAAGAGAAATATGGTTTTCTATTTTATGCCCCTTGTTAACGCTTACTGTCTTCACCTCTTGGCATGTTTCATATGCTATATATTTCTTCTCTTATTGACCAATCTAGGTTCTGCTTGATGCTCACTTGAGTGTATTAGTTGTTGATATGCATCCATACTAAGTATATTAACATATTAACACTTATATATCCACACCCAGACATGTACAATCTCACACCTACATTAACATTTGTGCAAGATGTGGGAAACCTTGATGCAAATATCCGGTTCCACATTTTTTATATCAAGGTCAATACAAAAAAATTCAACCAACATGTCAATGAGGTGCTCATTTATGTAGGTGTGAGCACTGCATGCTGGCACACCTCCTAGACATTTACTTGTGCTTATTATTATTGTCACAATTTTGATACTGACAAATTTTAAAACATTTAGGGGAGAGTGAAATATGTCGTTAGACCTGTTTTACCCTCTGGCTGTGAAACAAAAGCTGGCTATTGTGGTGCCATTGGTGCAAAAGACTCCTTAAATTTGGGTGGCTATGGTGTGGAGCTTGCTCTGAAGAACATGGAATATAAAGCTATGGATGACAGTGCAATAAAGAAAGGTAAGGAGGCCGATTCAGTGATTGTTTCTGGTTTAAAACTCATGTTCAAACTTAGAAAGTTCATCGTGTATGAGCCATGATATCATATACAGTTGTGATTCTGATTGCTGAATGAGGAAATCTCGTTTAAATCCTCAGCTTCTTTGGAAATCTGAATACTATCCACAAACTGTAGAATACACTACATATTTTCACTAAATTAGTATCCTGGACTTTTTGATTGGATATTACAAGTGATGGTTGCATTGTTTACCACTTATTCTGAATGGTTGATACTTAATTTAAGAAAATTATTCTGCAAGTTGATTGCATCCCATGTTTGAAGCTTTTTTTGGGCACCTTGTCGTAAAAGTTATCAACTTAAACTGCAGGTGTTACATTGGAGGATCCCCGGATAGAAGATCTCAGCCAGGATGTTAGAGGATTCATCTTTTCCAAAATATTGGTTTGTCTTCCTTAAAACTTATATACCATGTCTACCATTTTCTGATTAAATTCTCCTGCAAAGGTTTTGCCTATTATTTTCCAAATGAAAACATGTTTTTTCCCATAGAACTTAAAGAAAAAGGATCCTTTGAATCTTGATCATTGTTATGTTCACCATATCATCTAGTACGATTTGCTATGACATACAATATGTTTCAGATTACGTTTCCCATACATTAGCTTTACTTTCATAATTCAATCAAATGCTTTTTGCTGCTTTTGACTGTAGCTCATTTTCATTTACAACTCTTATTGCTTTCAAACCATAAAATGAGTTAAAAAGTTACTCTTAAAGCTGGAAAATGTTCCTCTAATTGTCATAAGATTATTTTGAACCTTATTTTCTGATTATCCTTCTTGATGTACAAACTACCATCCTACTTATTTTAGAGGCGGTTATTTATTTATGTTTACTTGCAGGAACGTAAGCCTGAACATACAGCTGAAATAATGGCTTTCAGAGACTTTCTTTTGTCATCAACAATTTCTGATACCCTTGATGTTTGGGAATTGAAGGGTATTCACAGGTTTTCACTTCTATTTACGGTTGAAGACACTTGAACGCTTTCTGATGGCTTTCTTTTAAACAGATTTAGGACATCAAACAGCACAAAGAATAGTGCAGGCATCTGATCCTTTGCAGTCAATGCAAGAAATCAACCAAAATTTTCCTGGCATCGTGTCTTCTTTGTCTCGTATGAAGGTAAATAAACACAATGCTATACTAAGTTTGATAATGTCCATAAGAGCTGTATTTACCCCAATAAAGTTATTTGGTAGTTTCCATCATCTGAATTGTTGAATGTTGAAATTTTGCAGCTCAATGATTCAGTTAAAGATGAGATAACTGCAAACCAGAGAATGATCCCTCCGGGCAAGTCTTTGATGGCTCTGAATGGTGCTTTAATCAACATTGAAGACATTGACCTTTTCCTGTAATGCATTTTTCTTTTACTGAATCATTTCCACTCTTTTCCTTGCAGAAGATGGTTATGTTAATGAATCACAAAGTATTGTTTATCATTTCTTCTAAATTTCAAGCCTGCATAGTTGATACCATTCCTTACTCTAAAATGCTGCAATTGACAATTTCTATGGCTGGATATGTATTTTTACATTTTCAAAATATGGCTTTATGTTGTATTTTGTACACTTTTTTGTTCTCAGTTTGATAGTGGAGCTCAGCAGACACTTATTTTGTTTTGATTTCAGTGCTCTATAGATGCTACTTTGTTCTTAAATTTTATTGGTTGTTGTTAGCAACTATTTATTACTTTTATCTAGTAAGGTGTCTAAACTTTTTGAAGTATCGTTAGAATGGGCAACACATTGATTAGTTAGGTTTGGTTGCAACCTTTAGTTATTGATCAGGAAGAGGTATTTTAGTTATTGTCTAGCCCATATAATTGATTATGAGCTATGTAGCACGGACACAGCAAAATGGAGTCGTGTCCGCTTGTCGGACACCCACTAACACGCAGTGGACACAGCTCGGACACGTCTGGAGACCGCTTGGACATTGCTTAATGGAATATATGCTCCATATAATATATGCTCCATGTTTTTTGAGAGGGGCTTATAAAGTACCAAATATGTATGAACTATCAAGATGTTGGAAGTCTTGAAACACATCAATCAATATATATCATATTATGAATTATGAATTTTTTTCTTAATTATAAATTTTATATAATATATATATATATGTTGTGTCCGTGTCCACCAAATTTTAGAAGTTGGTGTGTCCCCGTGTCCATGTCCGTGTCCGTGTCCGTGTCTGTGCTTCTTAGATTATGAGTAGTTTGTTTTTAGTTTTGTGACCCTCAAAAAGTTAGGTGGGGCCTACATTCATCTTAGGTAGATGTCATTTTTAATTATCATACATAGATTTTTTTATTTTGGCATTTTCCCAACCCGAGGAATTTCCTTCGTTAAAAATTATATGATTTCATTGCTTTAACATAGTACTTGAATGTTAACTGATTATATTCTTTTCCTGCTCTTTTAACAGGCTTATTGATCTGGTCCAGCAAGAGTTGTCACTAGCTGATCAATTTTCAAAACTGAAGGTGAAGAGCGCTAAATCTCTATTTATGGGTATAATGAGTATGGCATTGTCTAATTTGATGTACCTATTGGACGTAAACACTGTTATTTTGTTTAGTTTACTGGAGAAGAACTGCAACTAAGTGGTTCACTTAGGATACCATACTCTTTTCCCAATATAGGATGTGTGCTGTATCAACAAGCTATCTGTAAAGAAATTCACTGAATTTTGGTATTATTTGAGCATGTTTGCTACTGACAGCGAAGTCAAACTTTGTGTTCAACTCTTCGAGTAGTTTTAAATGTCACTAAGAAGAATAGATTGATTTCACTTCCTTCTTGTTGTAATCTTACTTTGATTATACCATCCCCAATGACTGAGTATTGGCTACCATGCTTAAGTGGACCTCTGTATGTCAAATCTTACTTTCCTGGTATTGGCTCTAAGGGTCTAGTCTTCGCAAGAGTACACCACCTTAATTTTTTAGTGCGTCTCTGTTTACATTCACATGCTAGCGGTCTTAATATTTTCATGTGATCCCTAATTACATTAAATTCTTCAAACTGTTAATATTTGTAGATCCCTCCTGTCCCAATAAGGAAACTTCTGTCAACACTTCCTCCTCCTGAGTCCAATATGTACCGCATTGATTTTCGTTCAATCCATGTTCATTATCTTAATAATTTGGAGGAAGATGCTATGTATAGGCGCTGGCGGAGCAATATAAACGAGGTAATGTATTCTTTGTGAAATTTATTTATTTAAGACTACAATTGCTACCCTTACATATTCTTCTGACAATGATGCTATTCCTTTTTGTTTTGTGAAGATTTTGATGCCTGTCTTTCCTGGGCAACTACGCTATATCCGCAAGAACCTGTTCCATGCAGTTTATGTTCTTGATCCAGCAACCAGTTGTGGCCTTGAGGCAAATCATTATTCTGATATTCGATATTGATTTCCCCTTTTGTTTAATTATTACCTAGCCCTAAAAATAACTCTTTCTGTTCGCTTGCAGTCCATTGATATGATTCTTTCTTTATTTGAGAACAACTTTCCCATGAGATTTGGGCTCATTCTATATTCTATGAAGTTCATTAAGGAGACTGAGAAGCAACCCAATGGCCTCCATTTATCTACTATGAAGAATGATGGACAAACTGACGATCTGTCCAGTTTGGTATGTGCTTCCTCTATGTTCGTTGACGTTAATTCTCTTGATTTTCCTTCTTATTTAAAGAAACTCTAGGTCTTAAATTTACTGTTTCTCAAGCACGTTCTTCCCATTATGTATATATGCCCAAGTGTCTTAATGATGTAGAACAGACAGATGGCAGCTTCCATGTTTAATTGAAGTTGAAAAGGGAACATAATCTTATACTAAAAAGAAGAGCTAAATGAAATATAGTATATATGAAAGTTTCCATATTAAGGTCAAATCAGGAAGACATATTCAAAATGCTTTACCTAAAAATTACTAACTTTAATCTAGCAACTCTTAGAAATCACATGAGGGCTAATAAAGAACTAGGCATCACACCTATTGTATAGAAATCACTCTTAGAATCTAAGAAACACTTCTTAGATTAGAAAGCATTATACTTTCTCCTTGAAATTCATAACCTGAAAGCTCTTTCCTCTTCCTTAGAATTGAAACATTCAATACCATATGGCTTTTTACCTTCTTAATGCTTATCCTATGTAAATAAGGACTTTAACTTAAAATACCTGTATAAAAGTGGAATCCTACCCAGATAATGATTGTTATTATTCTTTAATTGACTTGAATCCCAAGCCAACAAGGAGAATCTAAACTTGTGGATTTATTCATTGCCTCTTAAGATTATGATTCTTATAGTGCTACAATTTGCCTTGCAGATCATAAATCTTTTTGTGTATATCAAAGAAAATTATGGCACGTTAACGGCTTTCCAATTTCTGAGCAATGTAAGAATTTTGCTGCAATCTTAGTCATATATACAATTTCAACATTTCTTTGTCTAATAGAACCAATATAGTCATTCTGTTTACTTTTTGCCTGTATTTCCTGCATGTTGGGATCAAATCCTAAAGTTTGCTTTGTTGTGAATGAGGATGATTATGTAAAAGATGAGATGTTTTATTTGCCTAGAGGTAAAGCTTTTCTGGATACTGTAGGAAAATTCTTGGACTTGAAACATGGTGATATTTGCTAGAGGTGCAAATGAATTTGGATAATTCTGAAAATCAAATGAATCTAGATTACAGAATTCTTCTATGCTTTGTATATGTTAGTGCAATTTAGAAATGGCATCTATCTGCTGCAAAGAATCTTTTTTATGAGCTCTGAATGCACCTATTATTTTGGGTGTTGAAGGATTTGCTTTATATGTTATTTCTCTTAGGATCTGCTTAGCAAGAGTTAAGCATTGAATATCCCACATGCATGAAAAACTTTTATTAAAAAAAAAAAGCTTTTGAACTGAAAACATTGGAAGCTATTGGTCAACTTTAAATGGCACAGACATGACCTTGTCTAAATTGAATGATTGTCCTAACCATGCTTGCATTTTATGTTGGTTGCTGGGCTTTGTTGGATAATGAGGTATTCGTATTTTTTTAGCAAGTTTCAATATGAATAAGCAGTGTTTATTTTACAAATATTTCCAGGTTAACAAGCTACGTGTCGAGTCAGCAGATCTCGTGGATGATGCTCCTGAAGTTCACCATGTGGAAGGGGCATTCGTGGAAACTATCTTGTGAGTTCAAAACATTTTTGTTACTTTGTTTACTTTGAAGTGAGTTGTTACTTAAGAGCTCTATTCTTTGGGGCCTACTTTAGAGAACTTTGGATTCATTTTCCTTCGAAGTCGTTTGACCTTTCTAAAAAGTTTTAACCATGCTTATGAAGGCCAAAGGCAAAAACACCTCCTCAGGATATATTGCTAAAAGTAGAACAGGAGCTACCTTTTAAAGAAATGTCTGAAGAAAGCTCCCTGTTTGTCAATAAGTTGGGTTTGGGCAAGATGAGATGTTGTCTCTTGATGAATGGCCTTGTCCTTGATACTAGCGAGGTAATGCTAACAAATCTAAAGTTTATCTGACTTGATATTCCTTTGCTTGAACTTATGTTTACAGCATATGAGAAATTCTGTTATTTCTTGGATCTCTTCCATTTGAAATTCATACAAACTGTTCAGTATGATGCAAGTTGACTATTGAGACAAAGCTTGTGTTTGTTATTCTTAAAGTTGACTTTCCTTGATTGAAAATTCTCCTTTGAAAAGAACACGAGGTATCAGTTCCCTTACATTTTGTCAAGTTAATGGGCCAAAAATTTGTAAGTTAGCTTGTTTCAGCTTGTGCTTGTTCTGATTGTTTTTTCTGGAATTGGAACTTAATTTTTTGGTGTTTTATAGATGCTAACAAATCTAAAATTTATCTGACTTGATATTCCTTTGCTTGAACTTTTGTTTACAGCGTATGAGAAATTCTGTTATTTCTTGGATCTCTTCCATTTGAAATTCATACAAACTGTTCAGTATGAAGCAAGTTGACTATTGAGACAAAGCTTTTGTTTGTTATTCTTAAAGTTGACTCTCCTTGATTGAAAATTCTCCTTTGAAAAGAACACATGAGGTATAAGTTTCCTTACATTTTGTCAAGTTAATGGGCCAAAAATTTGTAAGTTGTCTTGTTTCAGCTTGTGCTTGTTCTGATTGTTTTTTCTGGAATTGGAACTTAATTTTTTGGGGTTTGATAGATGCTAACAAATCTAAAATTTATCTGACTTGATATTCCTTTGCTTGAACTTATGTTTACAGCATATGAGAAATTCAGTTATTTATTGGATCTCATCCATTTGAAATTCATACAAACTGTTCAGTATGATGCAAGTTGACTATTGAGACAAAGCTTGTGTTTGTTATTCTTAAAGTTGGCTTTCCTTGATTGAAAACTCTCCTTTGAAAAGAACACATGAGGTATAAGTTCCCATACATTTTGTCAAGTTAATGGGCCAAAAATTTGTAAGTTGTCTTGTTTCAGCTTGTGCTTGTTCTGATTGTTTTTTCTGGAATTGGAACTTAATTTTTTGGGGTTTGATAGATGCTAACAAATCTAAAATTTATCTGACTTGATATTCCTTTGCTTGAACTTATGTTTACAGCATATGAGAAATTCAGTTATTTATTGGATCTCATCCATTTGAAATTCATACAAACTGTTCAGTATGATGCAAGTTGACTATTGAGACAAAGCTTGTGTTTGTTATTCTTAAAGTTGGCTTTCCTTGATTGAAAACTCTCCTTTGAAAAGAACACATGAGGTATAAGTTCCCATACATTTTGTCAAGTTAATGGGCCAAAAATTTGTAAGTTGTCTTGTTTCAGCTTGTGCTTGTTCTGATTGTTTTTTCTGGAATTGGAACTTAATTTTTTTGTGTTTGATGGATGCAATTTTTTTTCTCTTCTTTAGCTCACAAGAATTATTTCATCCACCCCCCAGGATGCTCTTATGAATGCCATGAATGATGAGCTCCCTAGAATTCAAGAGCAGGTTTACTATGGTCATATAACTTCTCACACTGATGTCTTGGACAAATTTCTTTCAGAAAGTGGTGTTGGCCGCTATAATCCACAGGTAATTCCCTTAATTTTGTGTTCCACGTTCTTGTCTTTGGAATGGTTGTACATAGTTCTGTTTTTGTATTCTTCACAATGTTTTCTGCTGATGTTCAACTACAGATCATTAAAGATGGCAAGACCAAGCCCAAATTTATTTCTTTGGCTCCAACCATGCTTGGGGAGACAGTACTTAGTGATATTAACTACCTGCATTCTCCTGATAGTAAGCAGAATTTTTGTTGAGAAATATTACATTTGTACTAAAATTTTGTCTTTTGAAAATTTATCGTAATATCTCATTCTTTCTGGTATATGATGCCTGCACTAAAATTTGGTCATTTGAAAATTTATTGAGGTATCTTATTCTTTCTAATTATTGAACTATTTCAGCCATAAATGATTTGAAGCCCGTAACTCATCTTCTTGCTGTTGACATAACGACAAGGAAGGGCATCGAATTGCTTCATGAAGGAATCCGTTATCTGGTTATTGTTTACAATAAACATCTAAACCTTAATCATTGTTTATTTATCACTACTCAGAAATTAGTCATGACTACTTGTTATATATGTCTGGATGCAGGTTGGTGGATCTAAAGTTGCTAGGTTAGGTCTCCTATTTACTGGCAGTCAAGTTACTGATTTACCAAAACTCCTTTTAGCTAAGGTTTTCGAAATCACTGCTTCAACTTATAGGTTTGTAACATTCTTTATGTATGATTTTGTTTATTTACATATGACATAATGTACTTGATGCTGACTATTGACTACTTTGTTATCATGTAGTCATAAAAAATCTGTGTTGAAATTTTTGGACCATCTGTGCTCATTCTATGAGCAAAAGTACATTGTTGCTTCTTCTGTAGCAGTTGAAAGCCGAGAAGCGTTTATAGAGAAAGTCTATGAGCTTGCTGAGGGCAATGATTTACCTTTGAATGCTTACAAATCCATCCTTCCTGAGTTTACTACTGAGAAGATGATGAACCATTTGAATGAGGTATATGGCTGCAAGTTACCTGTGCACTAATATTCTTCTACATCTGAATGCATAGACATTACATATTTTCTGTTTCCTTTTTAATCTTTAGGTGTAATTTCCAATATATCTAGCATCATCTTTTACGTTTGTTGGAAACTTTGATACATGAAAAAGCAATGATGTGCAGGTGGAACAATTTTTATACAGGCTTATTGGGCTAGAATCTGGCGTTAATGCTGTCATTACAAATGGAAGGGTGTGTCCTTTGTTTCCCTGAATGAACAATGATGGAGCTGGCTACAGCTGCATTTAACTTTTTGTGCAGTTCTTTTGTTTTATTTGCAAGAAAGCCTGCTTGCTGCAAATATTTTATACTTGTTTTCATATGGGGGCAGGTGATTTTTTCTAGCGATGAAAGCACTATTTTGAGCCATGATATACAACTTCTGGAGTCCGTAGAATTTAAACAAAGAATAAAGCACATTATGGAAATCATTGAAGAGGTGCAGTGGCAGGATATAGACCCCGATTTGCTCACAAGGTTTGCTGGTTTTGTCCTTCAGATTCTCATTGTCACCTCCAGTGTTCCCTTTTCCAAGCATAATCTTTTAGCAGAGTGTCGGTTTTATGCTTTTCATTGTGCATATGTTCAGAAATTGGGCAAATTTTTGACAGTGGAGTAAGTTGTTAAATTGTTTAGACTCTTCTTTGAGGTGTTTATTTGTAAACTTAAGATCTACTAATTTTTTCTTATCCCAATTTTAGTTCTTTATGAATCTTGCATCTTTAGTATTTGAAGTTCTTTCCATTTAGCTGAAGTGCTTGTTTGTAATATGGATGTGGTTAAAGGAGTAGATGCTAGTCTGGTTGACTAGACACTGTAGAAATGTTTTGCTAAATGCAGCTTTAATGAATATTTGCATGGATTTTTACCAAAACAAAAAAGAAATATTTGCATGGATCACTCCTGATGAGTGAATAATCTCCATAGCTTTGCCTTCAGTCCACCTGTTTCTGCAACAAAGGTCATTTTATGCTGAAGGGAGATCAGTTTCTAAATGTCATTTTGACATTTAATGTCCCATCATATATGTGGTTTAGCATAATATGCAGTTTGAAATATTACTTCTCATGGTATATTCAAACATTTATGCAATTCTTTTATGGCACTGGCAGCAAATTTTTTAGCGACATTATCATGGCAGTATCATCGGCAATGGCTACAAGGGATCGAAGTTCTGAAAGTGCACGGTTTGAGATTTTGAGTGCTGAAAACAGGTTGGAGCTTGCTCTTGTCTCTTTACAGTGGAAATGTTTCTTTGTTATTCTTTTCCTCCAACAAAGTTTTGAAAGGTATACGTTTTTCTAAGTGGTGACATCGACGGCTAGGAGTGGCACCGGGCTGGGCCGAGTTGGGCTGGCCTGGTCCCGTCTAGACCTGAGGCCTGATCGGGCCTGAGGCATTAAAACCCAAGTTTGAGCCTGACCTCAACTGGATTCGGGCAGGCCCAAGCCAGACTTGGCTTGGCCCAAAACTTTTTAAAATTATAAAATGAAAAATGGCATTGTTGTGCCAAAAAAAGATGTCATCTTCCATATAAGTTTTGGGTTTTGGGGCCTAATGCTAGCCCAGCCTGAGGCTCGTTTTTTTAAAAAAGATAAGGCTCGAGCCCAGCCTTGGCCACCACCATTAACTGACATATATAAATTGTAAACATTGACATTGGTAACAGGGCCACCCTGCTTATTGATTTAGGGTCTTAATACCCTTTATATATAGTCAATTTAGAATTATGCTACTTTCTAATATGGTTCTAATATAGCTAACAACTGTTATAACTATTAATTATTCCCTCTGGAGCATGCATATTTATGATGGCAAATTTGTTACGAAGAACTTACATCCTAGACCCATGCAATGATTTAGTAAAAAAAATCAACTTGCTCTACACCCATTGGAAAATCTATATAGGGACTAGTGATTGCAAGGTAACTGAGTTTGCCAACTGGTTTGGCTCTGTTGATAAATCTAATTGTTTGAAATTGTTTTTGAAAATATTCCTTGAGTGACTGTATCCCCTTACATATCCACATAAATATATAAAATAATAATTCTTGAACTTAACTTCTTGGAGAAAATGGAATGATCTCTGTGAGATTGGATATGATGACATTGAGTTACCACCTTACTAAACTTTCAAACCATGCTAGAGCTTGCTTAAATCTATATAAAGACCTTTTTAGCTTGCAAACTTTGATAGATTCTCTCCAAGTAACAAATGTAGAAGATTGCTCCATATATATCTCCACTTTAGAGTGTCCATGTAAGAAAGCATCCTTCACATCTAAAGTGGCTAATGATGAATGGCTGAAAGGAAGATAATTAGTCTAAGAAAAGCTGGTTTAATAATTGGAGAAAAAGTATCCAAATATTGAACGCCATAAACTTGAGCGTAAACTTTAGCCACCAATGGAGCCCTCAATTGAGTTAAATAGCCATCAGAATTAGTTTCACTAAAAATACTCATTCACAGCCAATAGCTTGTTCACATGGGGGAAAATAAACATGTATGGTTAGTTATTAATGCTGGCATCTCCTCTTCCATAGCTGTCCTTCAACTGCTGCTTCATGACTTTCATCAGCTGCTTTAACTTCTTCAGTAGCCATAGTGCAATGAGAAATTTCTGCAATGATCAGTTACTACCAAAAGGTTAGCCAAACTAAATTTTTCTAAAGCTGATATAGAACTAAAGAAACTCCAAGATTTCAGTTGGAACAAAATTTCAGAATTGCAGATTCACCTAGAATAACACCATCTCAGGAACTTTCAATCAACAGATTGATCTTTAAATCGACTAAAACTTGAAGTTTTAATAAGTAATTTGTGTACAACACATGGCTTTTCACCAATACTCGTCGACAAAGCCAAACAAACAAAAGCAGAATTGCGCACTCGTGAAAATATTTTCTGACAAAGCCAACCAAACTGAAGCAGCACTGTGGAGAACAGGGCATTGCCTTTTGTTTCCTTTCCAATCTTATGTAATTTTGATTTATTACAAATCGAGTATTTCAATCCTGTTTCATAATTCAGTTGATACCTGCATATTTTAATTTCATGCTCAAGAAGCTGGATTGAGATAATTATGAATTAAATTTAGGATTGCTGTGAATTAGCTGCTGCGTCCTTTCTGTTCTTAACTATGGAATCAGATTTTCTAAATTCTCTTACGCTGCAATTTCTGATTGACAGTGAATTTTGGCCTAAAAATATTGCGACTCATTTAAGACTTATTTTATGTCCAGTGCTGTCATTATAGGTGATGAAACTTCTAGTGTTCATATTGATGCTGTGCTTGATCCTTTAAGTTCAATTGGTCAGAGGGTGGCTTCCCTCCTGAGAGTTCTGAGGAAGTATGTTCAACCAAGCTTGAGAATTGTGCTGAATCCTATGGTGAGACAAAATTGCAAGTTTCTCTTTGGCATTATATCGCCGTGATCTATGCCATGTAGATGTTTGTCTACCTATGTATCTGGACCTTTATATGACCATTAACATTAAGGAATTTGTGAACATTATCCATCATTTCATAGGTGTGTGGAAGAAAGATAAGTGAAAACCTAGGCAGAGCAGAATGATAGATAGGATAAATTTGAGGTAGGAATAGACAAAGGTTGGTCTAGTTCACTACATTTGACTGCCCTGCTTCTGATATATAAGATTTGCAGCGTATGGAAGCACAGATTTACAAAATCAAAGAATCAACTAAGCATAAGTAAGAACCCAACTTCAATAACGAAGTAACAAAGTCCGAAAAGATTAAAATTGTATAAAGTAACAAAGTATTCATTGATTGTGGTAAACAAAATATATTTTTGATTCTTTTGAAGTTCAGAAAGATTTTTGTTTGGTTGACTGATTCACTGTAATTCTTTTCAACTAATGTAGTGGTCAATTCAGCAATAGATTTTGCACATGGCTTGTAGAAGAACTGAGGCTGTTATAGATCTTGAGTACATTTGTCAATGTTTTGACTCCTTCAACAAGGAATTCTATATTGGCGTCAATAAGCTATATAGTTGGTATCATTTGTGCTTATAATGGTGTAATCTGGTGCAGGAATAGTTTGATGAATAATTTTCTTTGGTTTTTACATTATATGGCATTTCATTTAATCTATCTGAATCCAGAGGTTAACATAATGGATGTCCTATAGCCAGCACTGTTAATGAAAACCGATAGATGATGCAGCATCTTGATTGCAAAATGCTTGAGGTGGATGAACTTATAGCCAATTTATCTTTTATTTTTTATCTTTGAGGAAATCCTAGGAACTCATGCATCTTGTTTTAATGCCTTCTGAATAGGGGCCTAAAACCTGAAAATAACAATATATGATTCTACCTCTATGCTGAACAGGGTAGAATGTTTGAAAAATAGATGATTAATTATCTGATTACTCCCAGTTTAAAATTAAAAGAATTGTTAGGATACTCGATTACATTTGAAGAATATGAAGCCTGTACTACATTTGATAAGGCAATGTCTATGATGCGTAGTTTTTCTTTTCTTTTCTTTTCTTTTTTTTGCTGTATTACCACTGATAAGCTAATCTATTTAGTAAAGTCGCATATTATTATTTCCTGTTCTGATGTGAATTTGTTGCAGAGTTCTCTTGTTGATCTCCCTCTGAAGAACTTCTACAGATATGTTGTTCCAACCATGGTATACATTTGATTCTTAGATGTACTTTTCAGTTACCATGTTTCTTCTCTTAGTTGGTTTTTCATTTCTCAGGATGACTTCAGTGGTACAGATTACTCAATAAATGGACCCAAAGCTTTTTTTGCAAATATGCCACTGTCAAAAACCCTTACCATGAATCTTGATGTACCTGAGCCCTGGCTTGTTGAGCCTGTTCTTGCAGTGTATGTTCTTTCCTTTGTTAGTGAGATACTACCACTTCTTTCATGTTATTGTATTGAAGTTTAAGAAGCTATCATTTGGTCAAATGCTTCAGCCATGATTTGGATAATATTTTGCTTGAGAATGTTGGTGACACAAGGACACTGCAAGCTGTTTTTGAGCTCGAAGCACTTATTCTAACCGGTGAGATGGGTGTTCCCTTCCATTTAACTCAAAGATCAATGTTTCACAGAATTTGCAGTTGCTTTTGAAGAGATAAACTTATGAATACTAACTCTCCTGATTTCATGTCCTGCTTTGTAAAGGTCATTGTTCTGAGAAAGATCATGATCCTCCCCAAGGCCTTCAGCTCATTCTTGGAACCAAGAATGTACCTCACTTGGTCGATACTTTGGTGATGGCCAATTTAGGATATTGGCAAATGAAAGTTTCCCCGGGAGTATGGTACCTGCAACTTGCTCCAGGCCGAAGCTCTGATCTTTATCTTCTGAAGGAAGGAACTGGTGGCAGTGAAAACAGGCCTTTGTCAAAGTGCATCATTGTAAATGATTTGAGGGGTAAAGTAGTTCCTTTGGAAGGTATTAAAAAAAAGGGCATGGAGCATGAGAAGTTGCTGGTCCCTAGTGTTGATAAACACTCTCATGGGAAGGCTCAAGTGAGTTCATTTATATTTTTCCTAATAAGTATTTTGTTTGTCCAAAATTTCAACCAATTTAGGTAAATGAACTTAAGATGTGCATCCTTAATGCTTTGAAATTTTTTGTAGGGAAGTCATACTAGTTGGAACTCTAATTTACTGAAATGGGCATCTGGGTTTATTGGTAATAGTGGCCAATCAAAAAGCATTAACAAGAATTCTACGGTGAGCTTTCATTTTCATAATGTTTCTCTGTCTTCTGTGTTCTTTTTGGTCTTCCAATTATTGGCACTTTACCCATTTCGTTTCTGGACTACTGAATTGAATATTTCATGTATTTAATGTTGAGCATATGGATTTAGTAATATCACAAGATAATTGTGTTGAATTCTTTTTTATGATTAGGAAATTTATGTTGAAATATCAGCTGTCATTTTAATTTTAAGCTTATTTCACCTAATTACCATATGGTATCATTACATATTATTTGAACTAGCTCCCAAGTTTTCTTGAGTTACAGAATATATTTATCTTGACGTCAAGGTCAATCTTGTGTACTTGCCTTGATGCCTATGCTCCTAATTGTGATTATTTTGATATCCACTCCTCCAGGGAAACAGGAAAGGGCAGCATGGAACAATGATCAATATTTTTTCTGTTGCTTCTGGACATCTGTAAGTCTTTTGTTCTTTGTTGATTTATCTTATTGAATTAAATCTTTGACATCAATCTCTCTCTTATGTTGCTATTATGTCTAAGATGGTGCGTACATCCTTCCACATTTTACTATTTTAGATCGACATATCTCCAGAGGGAAAATCATATACTTGATAATAAAGACTTTATTTTTGCTAGCACTTTAAAACAATGCTCTTAGGTACCAAAACCTGCTTTTGAGAATTTATTATTAGTTGATGATGTTTGTTTTAAGGAAGCATAAAGAAAATCTCTTTCTAAATGTACTCCACTATGTGAATCTGAAACACAACCAAACTTAAAGATACGTATTTACTGTGGAAGTCCAGGGGTTATGATGCTGCCAAATCCTTCAATTTAAAAAAGAAGGAAAAGAGGTTGAACGTCCAAACTTTTGTTGAACCTTTATTTAGTGGAAGATATGGAGCTTTAATTTGTCAATAATGGGAGGAGTAACAAGAACAAACAACAAGAAGGAAAGATACTATTGATGCACTTAAGGCTGTCTATGGCTTGATGCAGCTATGATTTTGTTGGTTGAATCAGGGCTGATGGCAAGGGTCAAGCTTACAATCTTGTTCTCACCAAGCTTAGATTTTTAATTGAAGAGCATAACCAACAGTTGAACCTGCCCATTTCAGCTCCATGACATTATAAGAAATCTACCGTTTACCGACAGGAAAAAACTGCCGGTAAACGGAAGAATTCCGTCAATAATAATTATTACCAAGAGAATAAAACGACGGATAAAGACGTCGTTATACGGCCGTAGGTGAATTTAACAACGCAAATTATGTGTCTTTCCGTCGGTAAAATATACCGACAAACAGATGTAACTGTCGGCAAACTATCGTTAAGATAATTGCAAAGGTTTCAATATTACCGACGAAGGAAAGAAGAATGGTCGATAAATACCACAAACAATTTCCCGATAGTTTATGGTATTCCGTTGGTAATTATAGTGCTTTTTGCGACGGTCTTGTGTATTCCTTCAGTAATTGAAAGAAATTTTTTTAAAAAAAAATCTCGACATAAATTTTTATTTGATGATCTTAAGAAAAATGCATAATTTTAACAGTTATGAATTATTTGTACATAATAAATTTATTTGTTTAAATAGAAGATTGATGATATAAAGTTAAAATTTTCTTAATTGATAATAAAAACATTATAGTGTACATAATAAGTCTTTGTAATTGAAAACAAATGACTACAATAATCCTAATGTCCTGGTGATTGCGGATGCTTTGAATTGCTATCCCTCCCCTTCAACTACTCTATCTCCTGTCTCAGTTGAGTCATCTGCTCCATCAATGTTTGCACTGTGGTCCGAAACTCAATGACTTCATTCATTTGCGGTGGTCTAGTAGTTGCCACTGTACTGGACATCGATGATTGCGAATAACATGTATTCGCAAATGAACCTAGCCCGAATATCCATCCACGACGGTTACTACCAGCGACAACTTCAAGATACGTCTGAGTCTCATTAACAGGTTGTTCCTCCTGAGATTTTCGCTGAATGACATGTATTTGGTCCTATTAGGAAGCAATGTTTTCATTAGTAAGGGATTATTATTAATAAATAATAATAATGCATTAATTTCACATACATTCAGCTCTCTACATCGGCTGTTGATAAATGTTACACCGTCATGCTTCTTCGTGTGAGTGTGCAAAAACAGCTGAGTAGGTGTAGGCCTCATGCATGATACGTGGTATTCTACCACATTTTTCCTAAATGAATCCACTTAGACCGTCTCTTGGTATGTATCCACATTAACATCGTAAATAAGTTTTGAAAAGCATTACTAATTGCTTCTGTTTATCTATAGTCGATAAATACTTTTACTATCTCTGAATTTGTATATGCATATTTAATGACTATAAAATGAGAGGATTCGATTCTAAATTTATTCTTCAACAATATGAATACTAAACTCTATCCACCATCCCTCTTGTATAGATATAGTTGTAACTTCCTTGGATACATGATATAGATATAGTTGTAACTTCCTTGGATACATGACATTCTCATACTTATTCCTAGACATATCAAGCATATCTTCATATAACTTTCAACATCTCTGTTTAAGCTTACTAATTAGTTTTACCTCCTCTTAATAGTATTTGTGATTCTTGAGTGACCTCTTTAAGGTCCATCATGTCTTATAGATATCATCTTCTCTCTTAATTTGTTGCCAAATACGCTTCCATTCGATTTAATTAGTAGGTAAAACACTTACTGATTGTTAAACTTGATTTTCCTTTGCACATGAAATTCCAATTCTAACTCTTTTAAGAACTCTCAGTCTATGTACTATGATGCCTCAAAATTCTTTGTGTGTAGGGCTAGTATTACTTCAATTAAATCTTGGTTATTAATCAGAGGATTGGATGGTTTTGTTACCCTATAAATTAGACAACGGGTGGGATGTCTACAGGTAAGTGCTGGGGCTTAGAATCCCTAGGAGTAATAACCCACGAGGTAGAAGCTATAACTCTCTACTTGTTGCAATAAGTGGCTTTTCCTTCTACCTATTTTTTGTCATAGCTTATTAATGTCTTGTTATAATAGATAGTCAACCTAGAAAAAACTAACATCAACTAACTTACAATTATAATAACTATCTTCTTCCATTTGCATAAAGGAAAGTGTAAAATAAGTCTAATACTGCTGCTAACAAGTTTATGACAATTTAGTAACTATGAAAACGTTAAGATGCCCTTATATGAAATACCTAGTCAACCAACTAAACCTCAAAAAATGCACTATCATTATAGTATGTCAGTTTTAACATTCAAACGCTTCCTACATCGATATATAAACAAAAGAACAATCCTTAATCTATAATACAATATGTAAAACAATTCAATCAACAGCCCCCATTAAATTTTCTCACATGTTAGATGGTAAAACAGTCTAAGCAAACTAAGGTTAATACTATGACATGCCAAGAGGGCCTAATCAACCCAATAAGTATCAATACAAATACCAATAGACATTCATACATATCACATTATCCATAACATTCATACTGCACAAATATCCAATCATAATCATCGAAATCGATGCAATGTTGTATTCAATCAAATTCCCATAGCAAATTTTCAATAAACCCTAACTATAAACATTTAAACAACCAATCATAACTATAGTTAGAGTAAAAATGACAACTCAATCCAATGTAGTAAAAAAATAAACATTAGGGCATAAGAAAAAAATTTCACTATTAACCAATTTCATCCATGAATAAATTAGATAAACACTTAAACTTGAATTCAATCCTTGATTCTTCCAAAATAACCATAGTAGCTTCCAAATCCCATACACAAACATTTACACATAAATTGTGTAAAACATGAAACAAACAATAAATCAACCACACGCATAAATCACGGTTTTTTCATTTCGGTAGAATAATGAAGGGCTCCACACATCGGCATACCTTCACCAAACGCATAGCTCCACGGCTGGAGAAGACAGCGGCAACGGACAAAGAAGACACGGCAGCTGGTCGGAGAAGACAATAGCGAAGAAGAAGCGACAAAAAACAGCGCCAGATGTGGAGAACTAAGGAGGAAGGTCGAGGGCGGGGGAGTTTGTCGAAGGTAAACCAAGCGATGTCGTTTTGTTACCCTTAAAAACGTTGAACAGAAGCAGTCGACGGACAATGACGTTTTAATAACCAACTTACCCACGGAAATTTTCGTCGATAAAGTGAAAACATTTTGCGCCAAAATTTCTTGCGCAATTTCAGCGATGGATTTTGCTACCGTCGGTAATCTAAATTTTTCTAGACAAGTTTTCGAACAGGTGTACAATAACCGTCGGTAATTGGCAATAGTTTTTTTAACCCCAATTTTCCGTCGGTAATTGGATGATTTCTCGTAGTGTGAGGGTTCAAATTGCCAATCTTCTTTTTGAGCCTCACAATTTGTTTTCTTTCATGCCTTCTTCTGCCTGGTCCCTTGTTCAGATGATCTAATTTCCTGAAAGCTTTCCTCTGGAACTTTTTAAATGAGAATTATCTTGTGAATAATGATCATCTTCTGTTTAATGTTCATGATATCAATAAAATGTTGAACCACTGGATGAGTTTGTTGTCCATGGAGGTAGAAGTAGTTTACTGTTTACTAGAGTCCCAACGTGGTACATGCATTAGGTGAGTGATTTGTATCTGTTCTCCGATAAATTAAAAAAGCAATTTTGGAGAAAAAGTGTGGTGATCTAGCATACTAGCCACAAATCCATGCCATAGATCGTTCACTTGCTTATTAACAAATTCTTGCTTGTTCGCTTGTACAAACCCAAATGCAACGATGTTTTCTTGTTTTGCAGGTATGAACGCTTCCTTAAAATCATGATTCTGAGTGTCCTAAGGAATACCAATCGTCCAGTGAAATTTTGGTTCATAAAGAACTATCTCTCTCCTGTATTTAAGGTTTACTTTATATCATCTCAACTGATTCTGTCTAATTTCAACTTAGTTTAAAATTTTACCTGAATGGACTGTTTTGGCTGTTAAAAACATTCAGGATGTTCTCCCACATATGGCACAGGAGTATGGTTTTGAATATGAATTGATCACTTATAAATGGCCTACATGGTTGCATAAGCAGAAAGAGAAGCAGCGAATTATTTGGGCATATAAAATTTTGTTTCTTGATGTTATCTTTCCTCTTTCTTTGGAGAAGGTATGGAATACATATGTTTTTCAAAGTGCTGCTAACTTCATGTTCCACATGCTTGCATTAATTATTTTGGTTTGTTCTGGTGTAGGTTATATTTGTTGATGCAGATCAGGTAGTACGAGCAGATATGGGAGAACTATATGACATGAATATAAAAGGAAGGCCTTTAGCATACACGCCATTCTGTGACAATAATAAGGATATGGATGGATATCGATTTTGGAGTCAAGTATGTATTGCATTATGTCTTAATTTTCTTATTCAGCTATCTAATGTTTCACTTGTTGCTGCTCAGTTCCTGATTCAGTTATCTTCTATTACAACTCTGCTTGCTCACTTGGCTTACCTTGTGCTGATTAGGGTTTCTGGAAAGAACATCTTAGAGGGAAACCATACCATATTAGGTAGTGAACTGATTGCAATTCTTCTCAACTTAGTTTGTCAAAGTACTCCAGCCAGCCATGGTTTAACATCTACCATATTTGATGCAGTGCATTATATGTTGTGGATTTGGTTAAATTTCGAGAAACTGCGGCAGGTGATAATCTAAGAGTATTTTATGAAACCCTGAGCAAGGATCCAAATAGTTTGTCAAATCTCGATCAGGTGAGTTATGGGCTTGCTGTTGCTTTATAACTTCTTACTGACTTTTAGTCCTTTAAGGATATATCATGACATTTGCTATATTTTTATTACCCGGATACACGAGAGTAGATTGCTGAATCTGCACTCTGCTACATGGATGATAACCTCACATATTCTTAATTAGGCTATCTTGCTAAGGGACATTTTAGGATAATGAAAATGTTTTAGTATAAAGTTGAGTTCTACTTTAAAAGGTTGAGAGGTTAACTTCATCATCAGAAGAATTGGCCCAAAACATAGGCTTAGGAACCACTCCGGTAGAGTAAAAATTCTGTCAAAAAGAAACTATTGGAAGGCTTTTAACAAATATATTTTAAGAGAACTATCTCATTTTGGAACGCTAACTGGAGGCTTTTGACGAGATTCAGAGTCAAAATATGTTGCTATCATGTTATTTCTTGCCTTCCCATCTTGGTTGGTTCAAGTTTCAGAATGTCATTTTTATAGATTAGAATTCATCTCTGCTTGCTTTGGCGTTCAGGAAGTTGTATTATTTCTATTCCTGCTTGATGCATAATGTGCTAGAACTGTGTATTCTCTTCGAGGGTTTTGAGATGATGTTAGGGCTTCATAATATGCCCCTATAACTACTGGCTTCAACTTTGCGTATTCAATTTCTATAGTACAAAGTCTTGGCCTTTTCCTTTTCCAGGATCTTCCAAACTATGCACAGCATACGGTGCCCATTTTCTCTTTACCCCAAGAATGGCTGTGGTGCGAGTCGTGGTGTGGTAATTCTACAAAATCCAAGGCGAAAACTATTGATCTTTGCAACAATCCTATGACAAAAGAACCCAAACTTCAGGTAACATATCCTTGCCAGCTGGTTCAGAAATATTCTTGAGCAGTCATTTTTGCATCGTTGACATTCTTATTGTATATGCGTTTCTTCTCTCTCTCAGGGTGCAAAAAGAATTGTTTCAGAGTGGGTGGACCTAGACTTGGAAGCAAGACGATTCACTGCGAAAATCTTAGGTGAGGCAGTGGATCCTCAAGAACCTGTTGCGCAGAATTCTGTACCTGATGAGCCGCTGGAGGAAGACGTAGAGTCTAAGGCAGAGTTGTGAAAATTTTGTCAATTGGATAAAAGAAAAATACCGCTACATCCGAGAATTCAAGCGCCTAAATGCAGCCCCAGCCTGAGTTTTTTTGCAGATTTTGCACTATTCGTTATCTGAACCTTATTATTACCTCAACACAATGGATGTGCCCTGGAGTAGTTTCCATCAATTTGAAAGATAACATTTTCTTGTATTTAGGGAAATCTAAGTGACCGTTATAGGGCCATAGACAGTTTTTATCACTTGCAATGTATATGTTGTTACTGGAAATTTAGTACGCACGTCCTTCACTCAACACTTTGTAGTGGACTAGCCCTTTACAGGTAATAAATTTCAATACACAGGTGCTTTATATGATTTGAATTTAAAATTTACATTTTAAGAAGTATTACCTCTTGTGGTCCCTAAATATTTAGTCGAACTCTCCTCTTTTTTTTTTTTTTGGTAGGATAAAATGAGTAGTGTTCACAAAAGCAGAACACTACCTAACATAAGAGACCCCTATTAAGTCATGATCAAACCATCTACAAACACTAGGGGGAGCTTGTCTCAAAACATGAAAATCAGGATGAAAATCAAAAGCAAGATGGGAAAGGGAGTCGGCAGCAAAATTCCCTTCTCTATAGATGTAAGTGAGTTTCACAGTAGTAAAGTGCTTCAATAGGTCGAGGATTCTAACAACAAGAGAGGAACAATCTGAATTTGCTTGGACATCATCATTCAACATCTTGACAGCAATCTGATTATTACTCTCAACAAGAACATCCAAATAAGCAAGATTATAGGTGAGATGAATATTATGATAAAGGGCCCACAATTCAGCACGAAGAATAGAGCAACGACCGGTCTTGAAAACAAACCCATGTTTCTAGCGACCATTATGATCACGAATTAAACCTCCACCTGCAGCAATCCCCGTGGCAATAGCCAAAGAAGCATCAGTGTTGAGTTTCATAAAAGGGGAATGTGGACATTTC
>JANVCQ010000005.1:19464943-19481085 GCA_025531925.1 Erythroxylum plowmanianum | reverse complement strand
TTCACTACCTTAATCTTGTATATCATTTCAAATTCAAGAATTCTTCTTTTCTTTACACATGAATAATCACCAAATTTCTCATTTCATATTTCTATATTCCAAGAAAAGTTCGTGGTCCAACACCCTAGGTATGGAGTCACCAGCGAGTCCAGTAGAAAGGAGTCGATACGACGATTCAACTTTTATGTACCAACGTCAAGGGTACGGGGATCGCTTAATTTGTTGTGCCCAGCACACGATTGACCAATCGTTTCCTCACCAATCACAAAAATCATAAAGAAATATTAAGTACAAAAGTCAAGTAAGGCACTATGCCTTTATTTATCGGTCCAACCGATAAAATGAAACTTTTCATGGCTCTAAGCCAAAAAAGAAGACATACATGTAGCATATATGAATCGGTTATGCATATGAAAGTTCCAAAACATTATTTCATGAAATAAAAGTCATATTTTGCACTCCAAGTGCAATGTTGCTAAAAATGTAGTTTCAGAAAAATAAGACGTTCTCCATTGCATTTTAATTGCAGGTTTGTTGAAAGCAATATCTTTTCTTAAAATACGTAATGAAAATATCAGTCGCACTCCAAGTGCAAAAAGTTATCCAAAAAAATGTCATTTATTAAATACCTAAGCATATTAGCATGCATTTGAAATTCATTTTTACCATGCATTGCCTAGGTTTAAAAGTCACATACAAGTCATCATGCTTGTCTTAGGATGTTCTAATCCTATTTGAGAAATATGGTTTTCCCAACTCATCTCAAAAAAAGTTATACACTCCCTTAACTTCAACAATCCTCGATAAGAGCTCCTCGATTCACAGCTCCTAAGTCTTTATACATAAAAAAGGACATACAACATATTTACTACTTAAATATGAGTTTCATATTTATACACCATCACATAAGTGTATAAAACACAATATCGCTCTCTTTAAGCTATAGGATTCGACCATTAAGCTTCTCATATGGTTACTTAGCTTTTCTTTTACGTTTTCTAAGGTAGTTAATGCCCTTAATCCAATACTTACTCATTTCAAAACATAATTAAGCACATTTTTATTCAAGCACATTAGGCCATTACTTGTCAATCTAAGCAACAATTCAAGTTCACTCTAAGTCAACATGAAAGTGTTTTCCAATGCATACCATTACCAACCCTTAAATCCTAAACTAAGTTCACTTAGGCATTTTATCAAACATCTAATGTGTATGACTTTCAAGCCACATTTTCAAGACTTTGTCATAATAATTCATTCTCATATCATGTCATATAGCAAATACTTCCAATCAACAACACATTTCACCACTCCATTCAAGCGAATTCCCTTCATTTAAGCCATATTCACCATAATTATACAACTCATCACATTCATCCATTCCTTCTTCCATCATTTCGTCCAAGCTTATCCAACATATTTTTTCATTTTTCATCATCAATTAACATTATAGATGTACAATTAATACCATAGAATTCATTTAGACTATCAATTTCAAAAGATATTCAAAAATTCACAAACTTTCACCAAAAGGGGACAATTTTGATTTTAGCTTAAAGAACCCTCTCCATGACACATTTCATTCATCTAAACCATGTTTCATATATGTTCAAGCATGTAGAACAACATATCTTAACACCAAACTCAAAATCATAATGTAAAGAGAGATGAGACAAAATTTACCTATACTTTCCTTTAGTGATATCTTCAAATCCTTTGAGAATTTCTCAAATATAATGATAGATTTGAGTTCCTTGACCCCGAATTAGCTTAGAACACTTTGATTTGAGTTGAAGGATCAAAAACTTGGTGAAAATTAACTGATGGCCGAAACTTCCTCTTCTCCTCCTCTTTTCTCCTTCTCCTTTCTTTTAATTAAAACAAAGTGTTTTAATGTCCAAATAATAGGTTGCATGGCCACACACAAGAAGAATCTAGAATTTTGACTCTTCTTTGATCAAAATATGGTGAAATTACCTTTTTACCCTTAGGTTATAACCCTCCAAATTTTTCCTAAATTTGCAATTAAGTCCAAAATTTAAGAAGGACCAAAACTTTTATTTTCATTTTGATCCTCGAATTTTTTAAAATTATAATTAAGCCCCTTAACTTTATAGAATTACATATGGGTTCTCCAAGAATTGAAAAATTACATTTAAGTCCTTTAACTTTTAACAATTTGCAAATAAGCCCTTATGTACATCAACTTTTCCAATTAAGCTTTCTAAGTGCCCAATAAGTCTATAAATCATATCTAATCACCTCTAAGGAATTAGAACACATTTAATTCAACCACCATGGTCATATCCATCCAATGGACTCGATTTTACACACTTAGAAGCTTACATGTCAGAAATCTCCAAGATTTCGCATACCGATGAACTTTAAATTCATGTAAAGGCATCTAACATTTTACATCACTGGCATACATACCAAAAGGATTCAAATACATCTTTAAATTCATATACAACCATGTATATATCAATATATAGTAGTTTTCCAAGTATAGAACAATATAAAAGGGCTCAGAGAGTCCAGCGTTACAAGTCCTCCCCCCTCAAAAGAGTTTCGTCATCGAAACTCCTAAATCTAGGACACAAATAAATGGGGGTACTGAGGTCTCATAGTATCTTCAAGCGCCCATGTCATCTCCTTGACCTTGGTGCTCTTCCAAAGAAATTTAACCATGGGTACCTCCTTGCTGCGCGATCTCTTTATTTGCCGATCCAAAATCTGAACTAGTTTTACCTTAAAACTCAGGTCTTCTCTCATTTCTACTAGAGGTGTCTCCAAAATGTGAGATGGATCCGATAAGTATTTTTTAAGCATCGAGACATGGAACACATTATGGATCCTATCCAAGTCCAATGGTACTTCCAATCAATACACCACAGTCCTGACACGCTTCAAGATACTAAAAGGTCTTATATATCGAGGGTTCAGCTTCCCTCGACTCTGAAATCTAATAATACCATTCCACGGTGATATCCGAAGAAAAATCATGTCACCAACTGCAAACTCTAATGGTCGTCGCCTTTTATCCATGTAACTCTTTTGACAATCCTGGGAGACTTTTATCTTCTCTCGAATGATTTTTATCTTTTGAGTGGTGACTTCTATCAATTTAGCTCCTTCGATTTTGGCTATACTAACCTCATCCCAATACAAAGTTGTCCTATACTTTCTCCTATAAAGTGCTTCATATGGTGGCATACCGATGCTTGTCTGATAATTATTGTTACAAGCAAACTTTATCAAAGGCAAGTGTTGGTCCTGACTCCCTTAGAATTCCATCACACATGCTCTCAGCATGTCCTCTAATGTCCGAATGGTCCTCTTTGATTGACCATCTGTCTGTGGGTGGAAGGCAGTCCTAAACTTCAGTTTAGTCCCTAAAGATTCCTGGAATTTTGACCAAAATCGTCAGGTGAATCTTGAATCCTAATCTGATACTATAGAAACTAGCACCTCGTGTAGCTTCACAACCTCATGGATATACAACTTTGCCAATTTCTCAAATGAGTGGGTGGTGTGGATAGGCAGAAAATGAGCAGACTTTGTCAATCTATCCACTATAACCTGAATAACGTCGTGACCCTTTGATATACGAGGTAGTCCAACTATAAAATTCATTGTCACATGCTCCCACTTCCATTCCAGAATAGGCAAAGATTGCAACATACCTACTGGTTTCTAATGGTTCTACCTTAATTTGTTGACATGGAAGGCATCTGGCCATAAATTTCGCTATCTCTCTCTTCATCTCTGGCCACCAATAACTCTCTTTGAGAGTTTGATACATCTTAGTGCTACTAGGATGCATGACATAAGTCGAACTGTAAGCTTCCTCCAAGATAGCTTGCCTAAGGCCTTGGTCATTCGATACGCAAACACTGTCTTTAAGAACTAACAACCCATCTGCTCTCAATCTAAACCCCTTACTCTCTTCGGATGGCAATTTCCCCCGAATGACTTTTAACTTAGGATCGGCTACCTGCAATCTCCTGATCTAGTCAAATAATGTAAGTTGAACTTAAAACCGTGCTTGCAATGTTCCATCATCCTCTACCATCGAGAGTCTAACCCCAAGGTTCTGCACACTCATCAAATATGTCATGTAAGGATCTTGCCTAATAGTTACTGCCAAACAAGACTTACAGCTCAATGCATCAGCTACCACATTTGCTTTTCCGATATGATAGTCAATTATTAAGTCATAATCCTTAATCAATTCCAACCATGCCCTTTTTCTCAGGTTTAGCTCTTTTATGTTATTAGATACTTCAGACTCTTATGGTCGATGTATACATGGCAAGTCTCTCCATAAAGATAGTGTCTCCAAATCTTGAGTGCAAACATTACCGCTGTGAGCTCCAAATCATGTGTAGGATAATTTAGCTCATATTTCTTCAGCTATCTAGAAGCATACGTGATCACTCACCTAGTTTGCATATGTACACAGCCAAGTCCTTGGCAACTGGCATCACTGTACACCTAATACCAACCCCCTAGGTAGGTAGAGTGAGCACTGGCATAGAAGTCAATCACCTCTTCAGCTCTTGGAAACTCGCCACGCATTTGTCATCCCACTAAAGTTTTATTCCCTTCCAGGTAAGCCTCAATAAAAGGACTACAAGTACTGAGAAATCGTCAATAAATCTCCGATAATACCCAGCTAACCCCAAAAAACTATGAGCTTTTATCATAGTCTTGGGTTGTTCCCACTAAAGTATAGTTTCCACTTTCTTTGAGTCCACAAAAATACCTTCCCCTAATACCACGTGCCTAAGAAATCCTATCTCCCTTATCCAAAATTCACTCTTTGAGAACTTCGCATACAATAGTTTTTCATGAAGTAATTGTGTCTAGCATGCTCCTCATCATCCTTAGAATAAATCAGAAGATCATCAATGAAAACTATGATAAACTGATCTAAATAAGGATGGAACACCTTGTTCATGAAATTCGTAAATATTGTAGGTGCATTTGTCAATCCTAACGGCATCACCAAAAATTCATAGTGTCTATACCTCGTCCGGAAAGCAGTCTTGTGCACATCTTTCCCATCAATCTCTAACTGATGATACCCAAACCTCATATCTATCTTTGAGAATATTGTGGCTCCTCTTAACTGATTAAGCAAGTCATCGACCCTGGAGAGTGGATATTTATTCTTAATGGTAACCCTGTTTAACTGCCGATAATAAATACATAAATGGAGGGTCCCATCTTTCTTTTTGACAAATAATACTGGTACTCCTCATGGTGAATGACTTGGTCTGATGAAGCCATTTTCTAATAACTCTTGTAATTGAATCCTCAGCACTTTCAATTATGTTGGTGCTATGCAACACAGCAGTATAGATATTGGTGTTGTCCCTAGGATCAAGTCAATAGTAAAATAGAACTCCCGATTAGATGGCAATCTAGGTAACTCCTTTAGAAAGACATCGGAGAACTCACCCACAATAGGGACATCTCCCGATTTGACCCTATGTGTCAAAGCGTCGTTCATATGTGCGAGGTATGCCTAAGATCCTTGACAAATTAACCTCTTAGCCTTGATCACCAATATAAAAAAACTAGGGAATATTTGTCGATCACTAGTAAATTTAATCGAGAATCCACCTTAAGGGTCAAACTCCACCTCTTTCTTAAAACAATCAACCCTAGCGCGATATCTCTCTAACCAATCAATCCCCAAAATCACCTTGAAATCCAAAAGATCGAGGGAAATAAGATCTGCCTATATGTCGAAGAGCTAACAACCACTGGTTCTACAACTGCTTCAGTGCTAACAACCACTGGTTCTACAACTGCTTCAGTGCTATTTTCCTTTGGCTCGGTCGCGAAGGTCCAACCTTGTGTTGATTTCCCCTTCCTCGTCCAACCATGTTATCATTATAAATTAAAGAAAAAACATTGTTTACTAAAAGAGATCGGGCTAAACCTAGCTTATCTGATATCCCAAACATCCCAAAGAATGTTGATAAGTACCCCGATCGATCATTAAGGACGTCAACTTAACAATCCAAGACTCAATTTCTCGACCAAAGACTTTCGACACCCCAACCCGTCTCCTAAGGCTCATGAACTTTTTGAAAACCCTTCACGATTTTGCTCTTCCCACCCTTGGGAAAATGCGTCTTGTATGGGAGGGGTATCTATTCCCTTATAAGGCATACTTTGTTCTCCTTTCCAATCGATGTGGGATCTCATATTCTCCACCCCCCATAGGGCCCAGCCCTTTTTAAGGCCTAGCCTAGCTGGCACAATGGTTCGAGTCTCGACTCTGATACCAATTTAATTGTCGTGACTCGGTATCACATTGGGCCCATGACAACTGTTGCATAACCGAGTTAAGGACGCTCATGGTATCCTTAATCCGACTATACAAGGCTAACTAAACATCTCTCCTTTTTTTAAAAAAAGTTGGGCAGTACAACGACTATATTTTAAAAATCCCAAAAACTCAATCAAATACCTGTAAATAATTTTAGACACACTTCTATATACATCAAAAATTTTACCGCAACTTCAGGACTTTAAAGTCCACTCAGTGTAGTCTTAATGACAGTATCAACGTTCATATATAAGGTCTTTTACAACAACAAAATTGTCAAGAGTTAAATTGATAAAATCATAAAGCATATTAACATAACCAACCTAATAAAAACAGTAGAACAGTTCATGAACTCCTATACAACTGAAGTACCAAATAGAAACTACCCATGTGTGGTAATACCTAGAAAATGTCAAAAAAGACCGCATGATCCACTCAGAGTTTCAAGCTCACTAACTTAACCTACATGGTTGGAAAGCAGAGGGGGTGAGTACACTATGTACTCAATGAGCAGGACAAAAACATATGTCGCAAATAGAACTCGATAAACACCAAGACGGTATAAATAACCTATAAAATGAGCATACATCATATAGAAACACATAGGCCTAGCCTATGACTCAATGTATACAGGTTAAAAATCACATAGGCCTAGTCTATTAATCACTCATTTGGTGAACATAGGTTCCAGTTCCAAAACACAAAAGTAGGAAAAACATCACATGTATAAATCAAATCTCGTCAAAAAATAAATCCCAGAATAAGTCAAAACAATCATATGTAACACAACTAGTCGGCCAAATTAGTGTGCACACCCACCGATCCTCGATGTTGGCTCGACTTTCATCTGTGGTGAGTCCAGACTATAGTCGACAACAACATCATGACCCTAGGTGATGACCTCGTCAGTTTCCAAACCATAGGTATGGAATCACCTGCAAGTCTTGCTGAAAGGTGTCAATATGGCAACTCAACTTTAATGTCCCAGCGTCAAGGGCATGGAGGTCGCTTAATTTGTTGTACCCAGCACACAATTGGCCAATCATTTCCTCACCAATTACAAAAATCATATAGAAATATTAAGTACAATAATCAAATAAGGCACTATGCCTTTATTTATCGGTCCAACAGATAAAATGAAACCTTGTCATGGCTCTAAGCCAAAAAAGAAGACATATATGTAGCATATATGACTCGGTTATGCATATGAAAGTTCCAAAATATTATTTCATGAAATAAAAGTCATCTTTTGAACTCCAAGTGCAAAGTTGCTCAAAAATGTAGTTTCAGAAAAATAAGACGTTGTCCATTGCATTTTAATTGCAGGTTTGTTAAAAGATCTTTTCTCAAAATATGTGATGAAAACATCAGTTGCACTCTAAGTGCAAAAAGTTATCCAAAACAATGTCATTTATTAAATACCTAAGCATATTAGCCTCCATTTGAAATTCATTTCTACCATACGTTGCCTAGGTTCAAAATTCATATATAAGTCATCATGCTTGTCTTAGGATGTTCTAATCTTATTTGAGAAATATGGCTTCCCCAACTCACCTGAAAAGAAGGTGTACACTCCCTTAACTTCAACAATCCTCGGTATGAGCTCCTCGATTCACAGCTCCTGAGCCTTTACACATAAAAAATACATACAATGTATTTACTACTTAAACTTGAGTTTCATGTTTATACACCATCACGTAAGTGTATAAAACACAATATCACTCTCATTAAGCTATAGGATTCAACCATTAAGCTTCTCACATGGTTACTTCCTTACTATTCACATTAGCTTTTCTTTTGTATTTTCTAAGGTATTTAATGTCATTAATCCAATACTTACTCATTTCAAAATATAATTAAGCACATATTTATCCAAGCACATTAGGCCATTACTCATCAATCTAAGCAACAATTCAAGTTCACTCTAAATAAATATGAAAGTGTTTTCCAATGCATACTATTACAATGCCTTAAATCCTAAGCTAAGTTCACTTATGCATTTTATCAAACACCGAATGTGCATGACTTTCAAATCACATTTTCAAGACTTTATCATAATAATTCATGCTCCTATGATGTCATATTGCAAATACTTCCAATCAACAACACAATTCACCACTCCATTCAAGTCAATCCCCTTCATTTAAGCCATATTCATCATAATTATACAACTCATCACATTCATCCATTCCTTCCATCATTTCTTCCAAGCCTATCCAACATACTTCTTCTTCATTTTTCATTATCAATTCACATTATACATGTACAATTAACACCATAGAGTTCATTTAGACCATCGATTTCAAAAGATATTCAAAAATTTATAAATTTTCACCAAAAGGGGACAATTTCGGTTTTGTTTAAATAACCCTCTTCATGAAATTTTTCATTGATCTAAACCATGTTTCATATATGTTCAAGCATGTAGAACAACATATCTTAACACCAAACTCAAAATCATAATGTAAAGAGAGATGAGACAAAATTTACCTATACTTTCCTTTAGTGATATCTTCAAATCCTTTGAGAATTTCTCAAATATAATGATAGATTTGAGTTCCTTGACCCCGAATTAGCTTAGAACACTTTGATTTGAGTTGAAGGATCAAAAACTTGGTGAAAATTAACTGATGGCCGAAACTTCCTCTTCTCCTCCTCTTTTCTCCTTTCTTCTCCTTTCTTTTAATTAAAACAAAGTGTTTTATATCCAAATAATGAGTCACACGGCCACACACAAGAAGATTCTAAGAATTTGACTCTTCTTTGATCAAAATATATTAAAATTACCTTTTTACCCTTAGGTTATATGAAATTACCATTATACCCTTCAAACTTTTCCTAAATTTGCAACTAAGCCCAAAATTTAAGAATGACCCAAAATTTTATTTTCATTTTGATCCTTGGACTTTTCAAAATTATAATTAAACTACTTAGCTTTATAAAATTACATATGGGTCCTCCAAGAATTAAAAATTTCCATTTAATTCCTTTAACTTTTAACAATTTATAAATAAGTCCTTATGTACATTAACTTTTCCAATTAAGCTTTCTATGTGTCCAATAAGTCTATAAATTATGTCTAATCACCTCTAAGGCATTAGAACACATTAAATTCAACCACCATGGTCATGTCCATCCAATGGACTTGGTTTTACACACTTAGAAGCTTACAAGTCAAAAATATCTAATATTTCGCATACCAATGAACTATAAGTTTATTTAAGGGAATATAACATTTTATATCACTGACATACATACCAAAAGGATTCAAATACATCTTTAAACTCATATACAACCAAGTATATATCAATATACAGTAGTATCTCCAAGCATAGAACAATATAAAAAGGCTTAAAGAGTCCGGCGTTACATAATATTTCAATAGTGGTAGCTTAGGTTTTGACGGTAGCAACCCAAGAAGTATAGCTTTAGTAGAAAGGCTATCAAAATCAACACAGATCATCTCAATGTTTTCTTGCAACATATCAATTGAAGCAAATCTATATTGATGTGTTGTGAGTGAGACTATGACATTGCGTTAATTTGTAAACCTCTCTCAACTTAGGTACTTACTATAGTGTACCCCTTATAGTTTTTTTTATCTATTAGATACCACAGGGAAGTTTAGACTTGACCTTATAGGTTTTTACGAGTATAGTCTTATACTATGGATTTATATTATGACCAAAAATTGTTGTTGAATATTCTTTATTTTTGTTAAAAGTTTGTATGGATAAAGTAAAGTTTCATTTATAGTAAAAGAGTGGTGGGTTTGAGGATAATGGTCAAAGAGAAAGAGGAGGAGAGGGTGTTGTTGATTCTATTTATTGTTAACAATGTTTAAAAATTGAACCAGATCGACTAGTTTGACCACGATTAGTATAAACTGGCTAGTTATCTAGTTTAGTTTGATTAAATAACATGTGTATATAAATATCAACCTATTTATCAATAAACCTTGTAGTTTATCAGTGAACCAGTCAATTATTTATACAAAAAATGATGTTTTAGAAATCAAAAGTTAAAAACTTAGAACCGTTATAGCCTTTAATCTTTACTCTTTACCATCTTCTCATCTTAATTCTCATTGCTTCCTTTTTTGGTAAAGCTTTGGTCCTTTTTAAGTTTCATATCAAAAGTTTCAAACCTTTTTCACATCTTTTTTCCCTTTTTCAAATCAAGCTCTGGTTTAACCCCTTCGCCAGGTAGAGACAAGTGTTATAGTAGGTGGATATACGAGATATTCACTTTGTAGGTCTAACTAATCAAGGAATCAAGCTATCTATGTTAGCATAAGAATAATTAGGAAGAAGATAAAGGTGATTGTTTTGAGTTAAAGATGTGATCTTTCATTCTTTCATGAAATTACTGCTTCTTTTGTTGATTAGAGCTCTTTTGAGAGCTATAATGGTCATTGAGATGAGTTTCTTCACGATGTAGTGGCCATCAAGATTAGGCCTCTCTCTCTCAAAGCTGCAGTAGTCATCAGGATGCAATGAATCTTTCTTAAGACCATAACCATGGGTTTTTCCTAAGAACTTGAAATCTTGAATTAATACACTGAATTGACTCATTAGGATGGGTTTTTTCATGACGACCAAAATTTGTATAATGTAGTTTATAATTTTGAGAGGCTTCGTTATTACAAAGGAGTTGGACATATTATAGGTTTGAATGACAAAAAGGAACTAGATGGATGGAGGAGCAAGAAATTCGAGAGTCGATGGATGGGTTTTTAAGTGAAATGTAGATTATAGTTGTCAATCCATGTTTCTATAAAGTTCAACGTTATTCAATTTACTAGGTTATTCAAGGTTTAAATATGTTAAAAGACAAGTATAAAGTAGTCGATAGCTTCATCTGCAAGAGCAACAACTATAGAAGATTTCTTTTTCTAAAAGTTAATTAATTGTTTTGATGAATAAACAGGCTACAGAGCCTTACAAAAGTGCAAACTTACAAGCTACTAAGCTGACATAGTTACAAAACTAAGTATCTAATGAATTTGTTTAGGACTTGTTAACATCCACTCCCTTCTTGTGTTACTACTAACTTAAGTATTGCAATTATTGGATATAAGGATTTTCCTAATCTAGTGTATCAATTTATGAATTAAGTTATACTTGTCTAATTCAAGTTTATTGTGAATCTTGTTGTTCCTTTCCCTCCAGATGAGGTAGACACAACAAGTGAACGCAGTCATGAGCACAATTGAGTCATTATCCTTCCTCTTGATCCAGTTGACCACCCATTGTATAATATGCCCCTAATTTCTAGCATTACAATGAAGTTTCATTTTATGTTGTAAGCCATACTAGATGGATTGCATGTAAGGGCATTTAAAGAATATATGTTATCTTATTTGGATTTTGTATAGTGCACATAGAGGATTAGAAGCTTTCATCTTATCCTTGTTCCAAATCTTGTTTTTAATTGCTAACTTGGAGGTGGTAGTTGCCTTAGATACCAAGATTTCGGACGAGATAAGTTTTCCATTCATACTTCTTAATTAATTAGTTTTCTTTAATGTTTGGAATTTATTTCAATTTAATCTCTATTTTTGGTTTTTGTGTTATAAATACATAATTAAAGTATTCAATTTGTTGATATAAAGCTCATAAATTAAAAAACAAACTTATAATATTTGAGCAAGATTTTATGTAAATACTTGGCCATTTGAAGTGGATCAAATATATAAGAGTTTGGTAATTGCTGGAACAAAGTTTAACAAGTGGGTGTGATTTGATTTTGTTCACCATTATACTGTTGGATCATCTTTTGGTTTATATGTTTGACCCTTTTTTTGTTTATCTGGATGATGTTATTATGGTTGATAAATTATCTGTGAGATATTAATAACTTGTAAAGAGATCTTGCTAATTTAGTCTTACTTTTTACTTTTTGCTATCAACAAAGTATTGCTTTTTTTAGTTTCAATGAGATAATGAGATATAGACTTATAAGATATAGCTATGAAATTTTATAACAAACATAATTAGCCTTTTGTCTTCATTAAGAACTATTACTCTAATATAGTCTTTTAAAGTTACTTGTTTGTATGGTAACAATAAAGAAAAGAAGGTTGGAGGAATATGTTTATGCTTTTCTTTAGTTTTCAACATGCTTTCAATCTAAGTAATAATTATTTTTCAAATGTTTATGTCCATCTAATTACTTTGTATTCTTAATTTTTCTATAATTTACTTTTAATCTTATTTGGAGTATAATTTTTTAGTTGTACCATAATTAAATTTAATTTGATATTACTAATATTGACTACTTTAATATTTGTAATGAATTTTATGTTTAAAAACATTAAGTCAAAGAAAATAATAATATAATTACTCATACAATAACTTGTGGATTGAGCTATATATTTTACTTATTGACATTAATTACTTTTTTATTATAATATAAGCTATTAAGTTTGGCATAACCTCTATTTAATTGATTTTTTCATGACAATGGGCTATTTTAAATTTACATAATTTTTTTAGAGTCAAGTAATATAAATAGAAAATTTTATCTTTTTATAAATACTCTTGTCACAATTTGTTGTATAAAAAGCAAAAGATCTTTTAATATTTTTTTGGCTATTTTGGTAAATATTGTAGATTATTTTTATATTTTTAGGTTAAAATTATAGTAGAAAATATGAAATTATCATAAAAAGATTCGATAAACTTAGTGTCCTCTACTCATTGTAAGTATGATCTAGCATGAGATTATTTTTCTTCTTCTCAAACATCTAATGGGAATACCCAATATAATTGAATGTTTTGCGATAGAATATTTAAAAGGGGGGAATTTATGAAATGAAAGAACAACATGCTAATGTTAAGGGTAATATTACTTCTTGGAAAAAAAGTACCATTTGATGTACGCAAGAGGATTGGTAATTATTTAAAGCAACTAGAAGAAAAAGAAAAAGGAAATAAAGAGGCTCATAATATATCTTTAGGAGATGATTAAGAATAATAAGTATTAGATAAAGGAAAAAAGGAAAGTTGTTGTTGACATATATTCTTATTTTCCTCCAAGAACTATTTTTGGTTCTAAACTAGTGATGTAAATGGGCATGAGCCAGGTGGTTTTATTATTCATGTATTCCTTTAGGTGCTTTGAATTCAACATATTTTGAAGAAGTAATAGATGTTACAACAACAATAGGCCCATGATTTAAGGTACCTTCTTATTATGAGATTCGCGTGCCTTTGCTTTAAGATTTAGAAAAGGAATTCCAGTTCATTGTGGATACATATAAGTATAGTTAGGAAACAACAAGATGCACTATTATGGTAGATGGGTGAACTGATTAAAGACAAAGAACTTTAATTCGTTTCTCTGTTTGTTGTAATATTGGAACAACTTTTATCAACTATATTGATGCTTCTAATATGGTAAATGGTGCTAATGCTTTACCTAAATTATTTTATAACATTGTCAAGTCGGTTGGACCAAAACATATTATGCATTTTGTTACAAATAATGCAGCTAATTATGTACCAGTTGGATACTTGTTATAATCAAAATATAAGCATATTTATTAGTCTTCATGCACTGCTTATTCTATAAGTCTTATTTTAAAAGATATTGATTGTATATACCATACTTCTACTCTAGTGTTGGACCCTGAACGTTTCATAGAAGTTAGAACTATTTGAATGAGAAATTTTGGAGATTAGTCATAAGTAAAGAACACATGATGAAAATTTGTGAACCAAGAAATGATAGGCAAGGGTAAAGTAGTGAATAAGAAATGTAGATATGTCCAAGTTTGCTTTGATGTTTTTGGTGGATAAAAGATTTTGAAATGAGAAGAATTAAGGTGAAAGTTAGAAGTAGAATGAAAGCAAAAATGAAGTTGAATTGTGTAGTAAGTTGATGAAGAATATGTATATATGTGTATATTCTATTATTGGTGTTCATAATTAATCATGGATTATAATTTTTTATAGAATGATATTGATTTGAAATGAAGTTTAGAATGAGGATTAAATGAAGTAGAAAAGGTGATCTTAGTATAATTTGTGTTAAGGAAAGATTGTGAAACAAAATGGGGGGTTGATCTGGAAAATATTCACGGTGTATGCTTCAATTTTTTAGCCACAACTTTTTCTCTAGTTAGCCAAACGAGATTATTCTTGATTTGTATTAAACTAGAAACATATGGCTACATTTCTTATGATAACATAGAACTTAAATTCTATCTTTAAGAATCTCAAAATTTGTCATGAAGTTGAGAAGGTGCAGTACATTCGATGAATGTAAATTCGTGTTCTAAATTTGAGGGAAATCCTGGATTGATCTAGGCTAGATTAGAGAAAATTGTCTGCTTGAAACTTGTAGGTCTTTCTTTTAGCTTTCTAACGATATATAGCATGAAAATTTTGGACATCCGAGCTGAAAGCTATGGTCCTCATAAGGGAAGATGTTCAAGAGAGAAGTTGTATCTTCTGCCTTTTGCTTCTTCTGTGATGACGTCATCTTCTTCTGTGTTTTGTTTCTTCTGTGATGACGTCATCTTCTTCTGTGTTTCTTCTGTGATGATGTCATCTTCTTCTGTATTTTGCTTTTTTTGTGTTTAGTTTTTTCTACCTTTTGCTTCTTCTGTGATGACGTCGTCTCCTTCTGTGTTTCTTTTGTGATGACGTCATCTTCTTATGTGTTTTGCTTCGCCTGTGTTTTGCTTCTTCTATGTTTTGTAGCTTCTGTCTTTTGCTTCTTCTATCTTTTCGCTTCTGCTGTGTTTTGTATTTTCTATCTTTTGCTTCTTCTATCTTTTGCTTCTTCTGTCTTTTGCTTCTTTTGTGTTTTACTATCTTCTGTCTTTTGCTTCTTCTGTCTTTTCGCTTCCTCTGTCTTTTACTTCTTCTATCTTTTCGCTTCTTCTATCTTTTTCTTCTTCTATGTTTTTCTTCTTTTGTCTTTTCGCTGCTTCTGTGTTTTGCTATCTTCTGTCTTTTGCTTCTTCTGTCTTTTCGCTTCTTCTGTCTTTTGCATCTTCTATCTTTTGTTTTTTTTTGTCTTTTCGATTCTTCTGTCTTTTGCTTCTTCTGTCTTTCGCTTCTTCTGTCTTTTACTTCTTTTGTCTTTTCGCTTCTTCTGTGTTTTGCTATCTTCTGTCTTTTGCTTCTTCTATCTTTCATTTCTTCTGTATTTTGTATCTTCTGTCTTTTGCTTCTTCTGTCTTTCGCTTTTCTATGTTCTGTATCTTCTATCTTTTGCTTCTTCTGTCTTTTGCTTCTTCTGTGTTTTGTTGATGCGTCTTCTTCTGTGTTTTGCTGATGTGTCTTCTTCTGTATTTTGCTCCTTTTGCTTTTTACTTCTTCTGTATTTTGCTCCTTCTGTTTTTTGCTTCTTCTGTGTTTTGCTTCTTATGCTTTTTACTTCTTGTCTTTTCGCCTAGTCTATCTTCTGCTCCATTTTAACCTTGCAGAAGATAGAATTTGTCTTTGACGTCTCATGAAAGTTGTAGATCTTGAAGTCCTCTTTCGAATCATATAAAGAACACCTTAATTCGATATTTGTAGGGAAAGTTAGAGCAATTTTCCCACTTCTTCTGTTTTTTTCCATTCGTATGCTTTTTCCTTTGGCTTCGTCTAATCCTATTGCCTGGTCTGTTTTGGCCCTTTAGATAATAAAATCTAACCTCAAGGTCTTCTTCAAAGTTGTAGATCTCAAAGTTCTCTTTGAAATCATCCTAATATGATCTTAATCTCACATCTGTAGAGAGATTTATTCCATTCGTCCCTGGACAGGTTCAACATGATTGAGGACAAAACTCTGTTTGATTCTT
>JANVCQ010000005.1:19441951-19456461 GCA_025531925.1 Erythroxylum plowmanianum | reverse complement strand
CAGAACTTATACAAATTATATTAACACATGAAGGCTAAGTGTCAAATAATGCTTAACACAGGTTCCAAAAGATAGTTATAAAACCATAATCGTAAAAAATGGAAAATTAACCCCAAATCCAACCACAATATACGTCCATATAAATTATCAGAAAATAATAAACGCAAAAGAAGGATATGAACTCACTGGAGATCTCACAACAATAGCCTCTCCTTCACTATCGACAGCGATTCTGTCATTAGTGCTAGGAGAAAATCGGTGATAATCTTCCGGAGGCACAAACGGTGGCTTCGTCGTAGCAAACGCCAAGTGTCGCCTCAACGGCGGCAATATCGGACTAGCCATCGAGGTCGCAGATGAAGTCCTGGTGGAGACTCTAGCGCTACTTGATCTGGTTTTACAGTGAGAACCAAGAAATGGGAGAAACGCAAGGAAAGAGACGGGGAAATGAGGGCATTATTGACCAAAAAAATAAAAGTATTAGCTAATTCGTTAAAACGCTCCCCTAGATGAGCTTATTCAATATCAGCTGGTTGGGTTGAATAAGCCAACCCAACCAGCTAATAACCAAACAACCTAAACAGCTTTTTTATAAAGTCAATCAGCTATTTTTTGACTGATCAGCCAACATCCAAACACAACCTAAGAGTACATAAGCTTCTGTATTTTCCAGCAAATCTCCTAAAAAAATTTTCTTTTCAAATTTCTTGAAAACATGTTATTGCCGCCGTCTATACTTGTCCTACTTGGAGCTTGGCATACGCAGTGTTCTTTGGATAATATCTACTAGCTCGCTTTGGTTGAAACTTCACTCACATAGTGATGAGATCCTCTGCCATTTATTATTAGAGATATTGTAGTTGAAAAACAAGCAATCCCTACTTTCATCCTTAAGATTGCAAACAAATGATCATAATAAGCAACGGAAATAAAATTACAATCACATATTTATCTATAGCGTTTAAGAATCATACACATAATAAGGATAGGTAAAAATAAATACCTGGAATGTAAAGATTAATCGATACAGAACTTCAAAATTACGAAGTTTCTATGTACTCCACACCCAAAAAATGTCCCGCTTTCAACACTTGATATGACTTTAGATAAATTTGAAGAACTCTTTCTTCAAAACGGAGAAAACAATTTTTCTCTTTACTCTATTGTTATTTTCACTTACAGAAAACGTGAATCTCTGTATCTTTATTTTTTTATCAACGTAAAAAAACCAAAAACACTGAAAGAATATAGGAGAGTTTTCTTATCTACTTTTTTCATGCACTAAAAACTGAAGAAAAAAAAACGTGAATGTGTATATCTCTCTTTTTTATTTAATTCACAACACTTAATGGACAAACCTTTTACCCACACGCTTGCAATGTTTCGTTAACCAAAACAATAACTAGCAAATGAAAGTTCATGATGCTTTCTTTTCCATTTTAATTTTTTAATAAATAAATTATTATTATTATTTATAAAATAAAATAAAATCATTTTATTTTATTATTATTTCTAAAATGAAATAAAATAAAACTATTTTATTTTATTCATTTTTTTGTACAAAAGAATTTCCAATATTAATTATTTTTTGTGTTAGCAAAAAATAATAATAATATGCCATATAAATTATTTAATAAATTATCCCATAATAAATTAAATAATCATAAACGAAAAATATTACCCTCGTAAGTGTGTGACCACATAGGTTCATCATTAAGTCGGTAGTAATTATCAATTACTAATCAATGTTAGCGTCTAGCAATACTCCTCAACGACCGGATAATGTGAAGTAACAACTTTAGAAAAATGGAACCTAGTTAAGGATAATGTATAATTACCTTCCATCATTACAACTCCGGATTATCCTAAGATATAGTTTAACTATCAAACCATATTAGAAAATCCTTTTTTCTCACTCATTCAATCGCCCTGGCCAAGGTCTTAACACAATCATTAAGATCAATGACAACATAGAGTTCAAACTCATTACCTAGAGTCGATGGATCACATCTTGACTCACCAGTAATCTGATAGGTACTTAATTATATCCAATGATCATTCAACTAGCATTTTTATACACTAGGTGTCTAACATCAAACATAATTAGTGACCTATTGATTACTATGATGATCTCAGGTCAAAGAAAAAACATACATTTAAATCCTTATAAGACTATCCCACTTGACAGTTCATAGGTAATATTAACCATTGGGAATTCTCAGTTTGGTCAGTTCAATGATTATATCTCCATATGCATCATCTATATATGTAACTTATTAAATGAGATCTACTAATATCTATCCAATAGATACTATTACATATATATTAATATAACCAGATCATTAAAGTCCTTATTTGATTATCCTATGATCAAAAACATTTTAGATTAAATCCTAATTTCTTCACTCTCATTATCATAATCTCCATTGTGATGGCAAATGTATAAATTTAATCAAGGACTGAATAAAAACAATAAACCTAATATGATAAAAAAAAATCATTTGCCATATTATTAATCAAAATTAATAATTACAAAACTAAAGTGTTCATTCTATTACATAACGATTGGGTCATGGGTATAATTCCAATAGCAAAGAACACAAACTTTAAGGATAGATAGGAACTTTAGTCTGCCCATTGTGCTAAGCCTATTCAACATTATCAACCAAAGCAAGAAGTTGACATTAGGCTTTAGGTTTTTGCTTAAAAACCAATATGCTCCACTCTACTCTTGTACTTATGCCAATCATCAATTCCTTAGATATCCTGTTTGTCAATTCCGCCATAGGTAGTTCATGCTAGAGATATATGTCATCATCATTCGAATTTATATATTGGGGAATCGACAGGTCCTCATCAACTCTAAAGTTATAGACCAATTTCCATTCTCTATCATTTCCTACACTTTAGTTTTTCTTGAGAACCTGAAAAGTGAAGTCCTAGCTTGTTGATTATAGATAAGAGCTCCCCAACCACACCAAATATCAAACCATAGAGAGGCCAAATTTCCTGTCCTTATTTTACAGGTTATATGTTGTTGAACCATTTCCCTCAATTTCAGTATCTGATTGAAGAACCATGAGTAGACATCTTTAGGATTCAAAGCCCAAAGACTATTCCCCTTCATAGTGGAGTTGTGAATCCATTTGATCCATATTGATTCTTTCTCACTTATGATTCTCCATATCTTTTTCAGTATTAAAATTCTGTTACTTCTATTTATTGTCTCCAACCCAACCCTCCCATTCCCTTTGGCTGATAAATATCTTTCCAACTCACTTTTGTAACTCTTTCTACATCTCACATTTTCCCCAAAGGAATTACTTCATCATTCTTTCCACAATTTTAATAAGATCTTTTGATAGGAAAATATGGGAGCACCATTATGTTTGCATAAAAGAGAAGACAGACTTCAGCAAATGGAGTTTTCCACCATTTGAAAGAGCCCTATTAATCCATGGACCTAGTCTTCTCTAAATTTTTTCTATTAGAGGAAAGCATTCTCTACATCTAAGCCCTTTAGATGAGTTTAAAAGTCCCAAATATAGCAAAGGAGGGTTTTGTTTAGCCATACTAGTAATTTGAGACATTTCATCTAAGAGGTGTCTAACACTTTCTAACAACGTGAAGAAGCTCCTTTGGAGATGAATACTTAAACCAAAAAGTTCCTTGAATCATTATAAGGTACTCATTGGTATAGATACTGAGTTAGCATCAGTTTTGCTTCGCAACATAAGATCATCTTTAAAAAATAAGTTTGTTAGAGAAGCCAACTTACATTTGAAGTGATACTTAAAATTTAGGGTTCTAAAGACATTGTGCTTTAGCAAGAGTGTGACAACCTCTATGCATATCATGAAAAGGTAGGGGAGAGTGGATCCCCTTGCCTAATTCCTTTGGATCTCTTAAAATTTCAATAGGATTCCCATCAATCAAAATGCCAAAGGAAGTAATGGTGACATAGGCTCTAATCCAGTTTATAAACATTAGGGGAAACTTCAAGACTTCAAATTCCTATAAAATGAAATTCTAGTCTGTTTTCCTAGGTGTTTTAATGTTTTTTGAATGTTTCTTAGCTGATTATTGTATGTATAGGCTTAGAATTGTGTTATTGTGAGTGTTTGTTTATATCTAAGTATTTGTGTGGTTTAGATCTTGAATTTAATCTTAATTTTTGGTTTCATAAGGTGTTTGAGGTGTTTGTAAGTGTTGGAAATCAAGTAATTGAAGAACAAGGAAGATGGCAAGATTGTGCATGGACTGCATAAATTTGCATGACATCTAGCTTCAAAAATAATGGAGCACGATCGTGCCTCCTAAAGTGAAACATTTTTTATTTTTTAAAAGTTCAAGGCTACTTTTGGAACCAAAAAAAGTGGGGAAAAAACCCCTAGACATAACCCCAAGACCCTAAAGCACTATATAAGAACATGAAATACAACAAAAAAATTAGCATCCATTGCATCAAAGTGAATCAAATACGGGAGATTAAGAAGAACATCTAAAAATTATAGCTTTCTAGATTAAGGAACAAATAGATTTTTATGATTTTCCTTTATTTCTTTCATTATCCTTGATGTGTAATCTAAATTCTAAGATATTGAACATGTTTATGAAGTTCTAAATTTCATATTAGGATTTATTCTAGAGCTATTTTGTGACTTTTAATTATTATTGAATTCAATATATTTTTAGTTGTCTGTGATAATTATTCATCCATAAACTTGACAAAAAATTGAGAGAGTGAGTCCAAAGTAATCAGTGTTAGATTGTACAATGAGAGTTGGTAGTTTATGAGAAATTACAACTTCTCATAATCTGATTAGGGTTTATACTTTAAGATTCAATTATAACTCAAGAGAGAGTAATTGACCCCAGGATTATCCAAAACTATTAATTTGATAAATCGTAATTAGTTAGGTTAGCATTAAAGACAGATAAATTTTTGTTTCTCTCTTTTCGTTAACTCACTAGGTTGAATTCTAGGGTATGCTATCATCGTTCAACAAATCAATCAATTTCCTTTATTTGTTATTCATTTTAATCCAAAATTGTTAATCATTGTTTGTTGATTGTTTTCATAAGTGTTAATTATCAATTATTGTTTTTTTATTTAATTTGGTTGTTTAATTTATTTAGTTCTCATGTTTAAATTTATTGTCTGTTAAATTTCTATTTAATAGTTTCCGACCTCAGATTATTGGATTAGATTAACTCTCCTCATGGGATCAATACCTTAGGCACTTTGCAAATGACCTATACACTTGCGGAATATTGAGATTAAATATTAAAACTTACTCATAGCAGAAAACTGCAATCAAGTTTTTGGTGTCGTTGTCGGGGAGGTGATTAGTTTAGAAGTCTAAGGTATTTTTCACTATCTTTTGTTTAAAAAAGAAAAACATATAGAGAAAGAAGTTTGGGGCGTAAAGTAGAGACACAATAAGATATCCTAGAATGAGAAATGAGGCATCTAAAGAGCTAGATGCCAAGAAGAAATGAAAGAACAATAATGGATGATAGATATTATAGGGAGCAAGGAACTTTTGCGAACTACAATAAGGCACAGTATGGTTGGAGAATTAACGATCCTTATTGGAACATGTACACTCCGTGGTGGCAGAACCACCCAAATTTTTATCAGTCCAACAATGTAGGGACTCATTTAGGACGTCAAGACATCTTATAACTTCAACAAAATGAATACAATTTATGGGATTGTAAATTAAACAAGATCTTATATAAGCTCACAGACATGGAAGAGGGCCAGAAGAGACTAGAAGAGCAAATTGAGTAAGTAACAGAAAGTCATGCCTCATCTATTCATAACCTAGAGATTCGAGTGAGACAGCTTTTCGGTGAATTTCTTAAAAGAAGTGTGTAAAACTCTCTAAGTAATATGGAAACACATCAAAGAGAGCAATATGAGGCTATCATACCTAAGAATTGGGGAGAGCCAAAAGGAACAATGGAAAACCAAACTAAACCCCACCTTGTTGAAGACCAAGAGATGAAGAAAGAGATTGAAGAAAAGAAAGCCAGCCCTCCCTTTTATTCACCAGTTCTTGATATACCATATGTGAACATCAAAAAATCTTAGGTAGATGTTCATGAAAAGAACCTTATCCTTCCAATTAATGATGACCAAGTGACATTCTACATACATGATGTATTAAAGAATCTGAAAGATAGTATCTCATTCAAGACAATTGATGTGTTCAAATTTTCTAAAGAATAAAAGGACAAAGAATAGATGACAATAGACATCAAGTTTGAAAAAGCTATGAAAGTTTCTATTCGTGAAATGGAAGAAGCAGAGGAGACAAAGGTAATTAAGGAAGAAAGAGAGCAACCTAACTTCTTACAGACAAACTGTTAGATTTGATAGAAGATTCAGAGAGTTTTGTTATTCCATGTTTTGTTGACAATTCACTCGAAGAAAGAACATTATTGATCTTAATTGGTTTTTTAATGTTATCAATATTGTCCTTCTAATTATTTTGCAATTTGTAGCTTACTTACAGGCTACAAAATTGATGTTGAATGAAAAAGGTGGAAGCAAGCTTCTCATAATTGATCCTGATTAAATTTTAGAGGATAGAGCATCGAGCTACTAACATTGAAAGAAGTGCTGCATGGGAGGCAACCTATGGAATTTTAATTTCCTTAAATTGTCTTTAAAAATTTTGAATTCTGTAGTTAGGTTATTTCATTTTCAAATAAAATCGAAAGGCATAGAACGTCGACATGAATTATATGATCGACGAAGTAACCAAAGAGAGATAAAGAGCCATAAGGAGTTAAGAAGGGATTTCGGAAAGTGGAGAATGAAAAAAGAAGAAGAAAATTAAAATTGGTCAAAAATTTGAAGGTAAAAAAGGTAGGCACGTGTAGTTAACTTAAAATTTTTACCATTTTACCATCCAATCACCTAAATACATTTCTAACTTCACTTTTTCACTCACTTTCATTTTCACTTTATCTCTCTAAACTTTATCTCTCCAAACACTCTCACTTCTCTCTATAAAATTTCAAACCTCCAAATTTCTTTTAATTACCACCGACTCATAAGCCAATATGTCGTGTATCGAGCAAACAGTAAAGCGTGATCAATCAGTGGGGCGAACATAAGTTTTGGGACAAGGGAAGAAGAGCAGAGCAGCTAATTACGGAGCACATTTCCTAATCTTCTCGAATGAGGAAGGTACTCGCTTCCACTCCCTTCATAGTAAACAAATTATGGTTCCAAAATATTTTCACTTTGAAACTTTTGATAGACAAAAACTACGAGACAAGGTCAGGAGCTTAGTTCAGAAAATTCAATAGGATCAGCTCATTCAATTTCAATTACCAAATTACGAAGAACTGACCTTAGAACTTTTTACTTCTCTTCAATATGAATCCAACAAACATAGGGAATTTTGGTTTAGGTTACGGGAAATTATGACACCATGTATGAAATTTTTCGGTCCCCTGAGTCTTTCATAGTGGATCAGCACGATGATTTTCTTATTAGACCCTACTGGACAAAACTAACTAGGTTAGAGCATTTCGATACTAAGAATGCACACAACAACATTATTAGGAGTCACAAACACTTGTTGATGTACAAATTCATATGCCAAGTCATTTTTTACAAAACGGAAACTTATAAGTGTTCGATGAAGGAACTACTTATGTTGTGGAGCATGGATCATAGCATCTCAGTTTGCACAACCACCTATATTTTTAATGCAATTATTACTTCTCGAAAGAAGAGGAGCAATAATTTAGGAATAGGTTATCTGGTTTCAACTATAGCTAACTACTATAGAACTAAGTGCAACGAACTTACAGTCTACCTTCCTGAGTTTATGAACCACCATCATCTATAGCGGGCTGAAATCCTGAAGTCCTATAATATGTAACTTGGGGATATTAGTGCCAAGACTTATGCCAAGGGCAGGATTGGTCAAGCAAGTACAAGTGCCCAACAACAACAAGAAAAGGATCCGACCAGTGTGGTGTCCACAGAGCAAGAAGATACAAAAAGACCTGGTTGGAAAAAGGTACTGGACATAATCTCTGCAAACAATAAGGTAATTATGGATACACTTGTGGAGAACTCCAAAAGGATGAAGAAGATGGCTCGAACCCAACAATGTCAGAGCCAAGACATTCGTCGGATTCATCGCTATTTTGAGGCTCAGGGCATTCAACTACCATCTCTAACATTGTCACCACCTCCACTACCATGAAACTTGCTCTAACCCCCTTCTTTTATATTTAGTCTTTATTTTTATTTTTATTCTTTTTATCTTTATTGTTATTTTTTGTTTTACTTTAATTCATATTTTTCTGTCTTTATGTGTTTGTTTGTTCCCTTTTCACATTAAGGACAATGTGTTGTTCAAGTGTAGGAGAGTTATATGTTTTATTTGAATGTAAATTTTGCATATTATAGTTGTTAGGTTGCATTATGTGATTCGTATGAATTTTTCAATGGCTTAATTGAATCGAAATTGATATAACTTTGAACATGGTCTATTAGGTTGTAGAGAATGATTAGCTTGCAGAATTTGTGAACTGGAGATTCTTTGATTAAATATACTGCTTAATTAGGATTTAGTGTTTAAATGTAGCACTCTAAATTGTCACATTCATTCATAATTTGAGGCCTGTTAACCTAAGTAACTTTGCTAGTTTTTTTTTATATAGAAACGAGTAGCTAAAGCAATAAGGTAGGCAATTTAAAATAATCATAATAATAATTTTGATATTCTTTAAATAAGTAACTATTCTGTTTGCTTTCGAGTTATGAATAGAGGTAGTAGCCAGTTGAGAACATGATATAGCTGAATAACCAGATCGACAAGCATCACAAATGTGTGCCTTCACATAAAAAGGCTAGAATGACATTTCAACTAAGCAACTTAATAAAAAATATAACTTAGTTGAGTAACCAGATCGATATTTATTGCCAATGTTTGCCTCTGTGTAAAAGAACTAAATCTATGTTCATAAATAATAAAAATAAAAACGTGTTTTTGAATTAAAACCACCGAACTTGTAATAGGTTGAATTTTCATAAAACGCACTTAGGCTTAGTTATAGAGTTGAACGACCAAAGAACTATTAATGAGTGTGTGCAATTAAGAAGGGTAAACAATTTAACACTTGACTTTGGATTAATATGTATATTTAGTTCAAAGCCCTAAGACATGGATTTTGCATGTTAATGATTTGAAACGACTTGGATGATTGTGTTTTAAATTAAATTCATTTCATCCTGTCCCATGCTCAAGGTACTTAGCTCTGACAGATATAGAGACACTGGACATTGACCATGTTGCAGCGAGGGAGCCCACTACCCAGAAAGAATTGACAGGAATAGGGAACCATTTTAATATAACAGATTTAGTTAGCATGGGACATAAAAAATGATAGGATGGAGCTTCAACTTTGTACAACAGTAAACAACTTACAAGGGCTGCTTCAAAAGACAAATCCAAGATTACTACCCCAACAGTTAATAGCGTACTTACAAAGTTAGATGGTCTTCTAAAGGTAGGTGCAGACATCAGCATCGAGGTACCCCTCATTCCCACAGCTCAGGATAAACATATTGCAATTACTATAAATTCACACTCAGAGATGATTTATGATAATAATGTCCTAACGGTTAATGATATAGTGGTTGCAGAAAATTACCCCATGCAGGAAGGGGCGAACAATACAGAAATGGAATGTGGTGGTCGGGAGCAAGAATTATTACCACCCACAGAGCCTCCTAATAACTCAACGACAGAATTAAATTCAGCTCTGAATGATGCGCAAGAGATGGATATCCTAGAGAGTGAAACCACGGGCAATCTCTCGGATAACATAACCATGCAATCTGATGTACGGATGCCCGACCAACGCCCTAGTGATTGATGTCAATTCTCATATGGAATTGTCAAGGAGCGGGGGGACGAATATACAGGCAATATTATGTAATTATATACATATATATAAACTTGGCATTCTGGTTTTGTTAAAACCTCGCATTAGTGGAAACAGGGCTAGCACTGTGTGATTAAAAAGTTAGGCTTCGATTTCACATTTAGGGTCGAAGCTGTAGGCTTTTCGGTAGGAATTTGGTTACTCTGGAAAAATGAAATTAAGGTCTTAGTGGTCATCACTGATCGATAATTCATCCATACCAAAGTCAAGTATGGTGATGCTTCGTTTGATTTTACGCCAGTTTATGCCAGTCCCCAATATCACTCTCAAAAAGTCCTTTGGAGAGCGTTAAGTTGGATAGGTCATCTTACTCCCAAACCCTAGCTGGTAGGAGGTGACTTTAATGCTAAACTGGAGGCTTCAAATAAACAAGGGGTGCTATGGCCACTCAAATAGTGAATAATCATTTTAGGGATTGGGTTAATCAGTGTAGTCTACACGATTTGAAATTTATAGGATCGAAATTCAGTTGGTGAAGAGGAACGACACAAGCACGCTTAGACTAGGTGTTTGGATTGACATCAAGGCTGAGGGCTTTTCCTCATACGGTCAATCAACACCTACCCTTTTTGGGTTCCGACTATTGTCCCTTGTTGATCCACTTAAATAGCTCCCCACAACAGGAACCGAGATCAACTGGGTTTCGATTTCAAAATGCCTGGTTAACTCATACGGGCTTCAATGATGTTGTGACCGAGCATTGGCTACCGGAGGAGGAGACTTTCAGTAAATCCCTCACCAATTTTGCTATCTAACTCACGTGATGGAATAAAGATGTGTTTGGCAATATCTTCCATTGCAAAAAACATTTGCTTTCCCGACTGGAGGGTATTCAAAGAGCAATGCAGAATGGCACGTCGAACGAGCTTCTTGAATTAAAAGAACGTTTGAGCACCGAACTTTTACACGTGTTGTGTGAGGAAGAAATATATTGGCATCAACGAGCCAAATGTGAATGGATTTTGAAGGGTGATCGTAACACCAGGTTTTATCATATCATCACCCTGCAAAAAGGACGAAATTGAAAATAGATCAACTATTTGATGACACAAGATCTCTAATGTCAGGTACAGAGCATCTAAGAGTACTAGCGAGGAATTTTTTTTATCCAATTATATACTCCTAACATTGGTGTTTCATCCGTTGCCACATTTTGGCGGCTTTCCACAACTTTCAGTAGACCGGATACACAAGCTTGAAAGTCCCATTCATGAAACTGAAGTCTGGAAGACATTTTTTCCATGAACCCAAACAAAGTCGTGGGCATTGATGGGTTCGATGCACTTTTCTTTCAAAACCAATGGGATAAGGTAAGACCTACAGTGGTCGCTTTGGTTCAAGCCATTTTTCGACTGGAACACTGAGAACAAGAATTGAACCAAACAATTATGTTCTTAATTCCTAAAATTCCTGCTTCTACCAGTCTTGCCCAGTTTAGGTCCATAAGCCTCTGTACGGTGCTTTATAAAGTTATCACCAAAGTAATTGTGAATCGGTTGAAAGCCCACATGGATTACCTTGTAAAGGAGAATCAATTTAGTTTCATTTCTGGCAGACAGATCACAGATAACATTATCATCGCGCAGGAAGTGATACATTCGATGGGAAAAAAATAAGGCAAACAGGGATACTTTGTTCTGAAGGTAGACCTTGAGAATGCCTATGACAGTCTTCGTTGGTATTTCATTCAAAACACCTTAACAGATATTGGGATACCTCATAACCTCATCAGTGTCATTATACAGTGCGTGACGACAGTGTCTTTTCAGGTAGCTTGGCAAGGAACTCTTTCTGAACCTTTTACTCCTTCTCGAGGCATTAGACAAGGGGATCCACTTTCGCCCTATCTTTTTGTGCTATGCATGGAACGATTAGGGCACTTTATTGCTGAGGCAGTGCATCAAGGTCATTGGAAACCAATTCGTTTAAGCTCATCGGGACCTCCCTTATCCCATTTATTTTTTGCTAATGACCTAGTCCTTTTTGGTGAAGAGATGGAGGCACAGACGTAAGTAATCACAAGGACACTAGAAACTTTTTTGTAAGGCGCCAGGGCAACGCATTAATTTTACTAAAACTCGGATATTTTTCTCCAAGAATGTTTCTAGCAATACGATGCATCGTCTTAGCCGTGCGATGCAGGTTAACAGAACAAACAATCTTGGAAACCATCTAGGAGTCCCTTTGATCTATGAGCGTACCACAAGAAATACCTATCAGTACATTTTGGACAAGGCCCAACAAAAGCTGACTGGTTGGAAATCTAGGATGTTATCTTTAGCAGGTCGAGTTACACTAACACAATCAGTAATCTCGTCCCTGCCAATCTTCACGATGCAAACGATTCGCCTTCCTCGCCATCTGTGTCACGATTTGGAAAAATTAATACAGGACTTCATTTGGGGGTCGCAGGAAGGACAAAGGAAAATACACCTTGTCAATTGGGATGAAGTGTGTCAACCCAAGAAAGCGGGGGGCCTGGGAATTAAGCTCATTCGATCGACTAATGATGCACTCCTTACAAAACTCGGATGGGACTTACTTACTAGACCCCAAGCACTATGGGTCCAGACTCTGAGGGCAAAGTATCGGCTAGATACTCATCATATTCTGCAGACTTTAGCGAGGAATGGAGCTTCAGTAACTTGGCGAGGGATTTCAGCGACATTAAATTTTGTGCATCAAGGAGCTAAATGGCAAATACGTAATGGATGATGCATCCTTTTCTGGCTTGACAACTGGGTAGACAATTGGGGTCCTCTCTATTTAGTGGCTCACACCAACATCCCTAAGAGCATTCTCAATGCTACAATTTCATATTTTACGAACGAGAGTGGCAACTGGCATTGCATTTATTCCAACAGTATCTCCCCGCCACAGTTTATATGAGTATCGCGTCAACCCATACTCACATAAACGACCAAGAGGAAGATCAATTGATTTGGGGCACACTAAACACCAGCAATTCATAGTAGCATCTACTTATAATCTTATTGAGAATATCAACACGGACGACTTCAACAGGTCTTGGGAGGAAATATGGAAGTGGGTGGGACCACAACGAATTATGTCTTTTCTTTGGCTGGTGGCTAAGAGAAATTTATTAACCAGCAAGCAACATGTGAACCGCCATCTAACTATGGAGAATGGTTGTACATTCTGTGGACAGGAGGAATTGACCATACACGCTCTACAGGATTATACTCGAGTAAAATCTTTCTGGCATAAATTTCCATATGAAATGGTTGATGGAGAATTTTTCAGTCAAAAGGAAGGAACTTGACTCATGTCCAATCTTTGTCACTAAGTGTAATTAAATCAGGCAACGTGGGCTACTATCTTTGGAGTCGCTTGCTGGTTTCTTTGAAAATGAAGAAATAACAACATTTTTTAGTCGAATTTTGTTTGGCCAATAGACAGTATTAAAATTGTCATGGATTATACTACTTGGATCACACGGGCCATTGAGATGGAAAATCGGGTCTTTCAAATACAAGATCTACCTTTGGGTACTTTAGTAGGCTGAAACAAACCCATAGAGGGGTGGGCCAAGCTTAATACAGATGTTGCGATGAAAACGGGATGCATTAGTGCATCAACAGGAGGCGTTATTAGGAACTGTTAGGGGCAATGGTGTGTAGGCTTCTTACAGAATATAGTAGTAGGTGATCCTCTAATTGCTGAACTCTGGGGTATGTATTCAGGACTTATGTTGGCGTGGAAATGGGGTTATAGATGCGTGATAGTCGAAGTGGACTCGTTAAAGGTCATTAATATTCTATCCTCATCCATGAGTGATATGACTGGGAATTCTTTTTTGGTGACAGGTATCCAAGGATTGATGCTTCAAGCATGGGAGGTACTGTTGGACCCCGATCTTTTAGTAGAATTTAGAAATATTAAATAAAATAAAATGGGTGTTTTTGAGTATGTATGTATTGTGGGTGTTTTAGAGTTAAATGAAATTGATGTGAAAAGAAGTGGATTTTAGTTTTTGGTGACTTGGAAATTTTGAATAAATTTGTGAGTGTAAGGGTACCATGACAATTATAGTGAATAATTTGATTCGAATGGAAGTTGAAAAGTAAGAAATGATTAGTGAAAGTGTTAAATTTTAGGGATTTGTAAGTCTGACTTTTTGGGATGAATAGTAACAGAGAGTTGACTTTTTGAGCTGAAAGTTTATGAATTTTTCTAGGTTGATTTAGGCAGAATTTGATAAAATAATCTTCATAAAAGTTGTAGCCTCTATTGATAGCTTTCTATCGCTATGAAGTATGATATTTTTCGATATCGGGATTGAAAGTTATGATCATTTGAATTTAAGTATATTTTGCTTTGTATTCGGAAAATGCTCATAGGGTAAGTTTGTGTGTATTGTACTTTGAGGCCAATTTTGTACTGATGTGGTTTGAATTGGAGTAAGTGGTCTAAATGAAAGTTATAGACAAATTGCATAGCTTTACAATGATGTATAATATGTTATTTTTTATTGTGGAAATTGGAAGATGTGAAATTTGGAAGTT
>JANVCQ010000005.1:19370842-19441851 GCA_025531925.1 Erythroxylum plowmanianum | reverse complement strand
GAGTTAAATGTATTGAGGGATGGATGATTTTCCAATTGAAAAAGTGTATTGCTTTGAATAAAGATGAATAAAATGAAGAAGAAAAAAAATTTATACCGTTTCGGATAGGGTTAATAGACCAAATGTGTCATATGGATTCCAACGTTTTGTTTTCTAAGGTACGCAATTCGGATGTCGGAATTTGTCCTTCTGTTAGATTAAAGTGTTTTGTTTCCTTTGTTTTGTGATCTTTCGATTCCTTTGGTTTCCGCTATATGTTTTTCGTTGCGTTTTGTTTTCGTTGATTCCGAGCTTTTCGTTTCTTATCGCTTCCGCAAGCTTTTTGATCCGTCTTTTCGTTTGTGTTCCGTTCTTTCGAATTCGATTTCTTTCGATTGCTGCCCACACGCGCCTTATTTGTTTTCTCTTTCGCTTTCGCCCTCTTTGTTTCGCTTTCTATTTCCGTTTAGGATTCTATTTTACGGTTGGGCTCCGGTTTCAAAATCGGGTTCCAACAGGTACAACTAAACCATACACATCGAGAAGGGAATTAGTGTACTGATCGATTGGCTCATCTAGCCTTTTCAGCAGAGCCAGGCCTGCATACACTTCAGAAGCCTCCAACGAGCATTTTGGACGTTCTCTACTAAGACATTAATGGAGTTTTGTACAGTAGAACCCTACGTTTGTAGGGGGCTAGGTTTCACGAGATAGTTGCTTTTGTTTCCTTTCCCTTGTAACTAAAAAAAAAAGTCATTGTCTCATTACTGCATTGTGTGATGTGTGAAATTTTGTATGTTTGTTGTTTTGTTTCCTTGAGGATAAGCAAACGCTTAAGTGTAGGGATGTTGATAAGTGTGAAATGCATTATGTTTTAGGGTATAGTTTGATATGTGTTTATCCGTTTATTCGATTGTTTAGTATGTGTTTTTTATATTAGTTTGTGAATTATTTGTGTTCAAGTGTTTTTATGGGTTAGTATAAGCATTTGAGCTTAATTATTATATTTTTGAGGTACCTTGATGTGTTTGTTAGTGTTTCAGGGTCAATAGCGAAGAATGGAGAAGTTTCGAAAAGACTTGGACTGAAACAACAGGCCACAATTGTGACCCATCAACCACGATCATAACAGAAGTGAGAGAAGACAGTGGCCACGATCGTGACAGAATCATTAGACTTGCGATTGTGACAGAGAGCTTACATGTGGCCCACGATTGTGGCCTACTGAGCCACGATCATAGCCTACCTCAGGCAGACTCGTAGACACATAAAAAAAAGTCAAATTTTGAGGGTTTTTTGGACCTTTTTACCTTTAAAAAACCCTAAGGCTGCCACAAACACATCAAGTATAAAAAGAATGAGAAAAAAAGAGGAAGAGAGCTTTTGATTAGCCACCACAACGAAACCCTAAAGGAGAGAACTTTAAGAGATCGAGCAAGAGAAGGAATAGAGAAGAGGAAGACGATGCAAGCTTGACATGCTTCTTGCAATAAGAAGCTTTTCGAAGTCGCGGCCTCCCATCGTCCATTCGAGTTCTATTTCCTATATATTTCAATTTTGTTTGATTGTGGAATTGGGATATATAGTTTGATGATAGAATTGTTGATTGATGTTCTATATTCACCTTTGGAATATTATTTTTTATTTAATGAAATCTGATTGTTTTATGTGTTTATAGAATTAATTGTGGTTTAATTCTGCACTTCATATTTCAATAATAAACTGAGAGGGTGAATCGAGAAAAAACGATTAAATTAGGCTAACGAGAGTTAGGTAATTTAATAGATTCAGAATTAAATCAAGTTGGTAAATCTTGTGTAGATAGATCACGTATAGGTTTCTAATTGTTTATTAGAGAACTTAAGAACTGATTAGGTTTTGGATAGGTTGTTAATTAAGAAATTACAACTTCCCATAATCTGATTAGGGTTTATGCTTTAAGGTTCAATTCTAACTTGAGAGAGAGTAATTGACCCTAAGATCATCAAAAACTATTAGTTTGATAAATCGTAATTAGTTAGGTTTGCATTAAAGACAGATAATTTTCCCTTTCTCTCTTTTCGTTAACTCACTAGGTTGAATTCTAGGTGGTGTGCTATCATCGTTCAACAAATCAATCAATTTCCATTATTTGTTATTCATTTTAATATGAAATTGTTAGTTATTGTTTGTTGATTGTTTTCATAAATGTTAAATTGTCAATTATTGTTTTGTTATTTGATTTGGTTGTTTGATTTATTTAGTTCTTGTGTTTAAATTTATTGTCTGTGAAATTTTTGTTTAGTAGTTTTTAACCTTAGACACTTGGATTAGGTTAACCCTTCTCATGGGATCGACACCTTAGGTACTACACGAACGACCTGTACACTTGCAGAATATCAAGGTTAAATATGTCCAAATTCTTCTCTCTCCAAAGAGTACTCAATACCAGAGGCCAAAACTCCCTTCTTAGATCCACCGTTCAAAAGTAAAAGGACCCCAAATTGGTAGCGAAACATAAACTTAAAATTTGTAGCTTTCTTTCAAATAAGACATTGTCGAGAAGGCATCCCTCGAAATGCCTTTTAGAGAAATCTAAACCATGTCGAATCGCGTAGGTCATTTATTAAAAACTAGTTCACGATCATAAAACCTCAATGACAATCAACCAAAATTATAGGAGAATATGAGAGAAAGGAGCATTAGGAAGCATTTCCCTGTTTAGTTTTCACTATCTATTGCTTTGTTGTTCAATGAGCAAAAGAATGAGATTATTACTTTAATTCATTATTCTCTCAAACACTTGAGCTAACATTTTGTAACTAGTGCATCTTTATGTTGAAAGAGGGCAAGATGTAGTAGTAATAGTAGTGGTATCATATAGAAACAAATTAGATTAAAGGAAGTTGGAATTTGGAGATCTAAAGATAATTTTATTGAGTAATACAAAGACGAGATGTCTATATTTTAAACATTTAGAGGAAAGAAATGGTCATAGACTATGAAAGAGATGGTTGTAGACTATGAACTTAACTAATTAAAAGGATGGATCCGATAAATCTATGAAAAACTAACAAGTTGCTTGAACAGTGAGCTTGTATTCATCAGCTTTGCAACGTAGGGGTCCAAAAGTTTTTTTATCAAATTTGAGAGAACACCTTTGTTTGCCAATACAAGCATGCAAATCAAACCAATTTACCCAATTACAACATGTCATGAACCAAATTCCAGCCATGCACAATCATGACTTCTATGTCACGATCATGACATGTTGAAATTTGGTTCTATCACCATATCACGATTGTGACGTGTGGCCAAACACGATCGTGACATGCTGAAATTTGTCACCTTATCCCATTTCATCATTTTTCTTCATGTAACATCTGAGCTTGCTTCCCTAACTTGTAATAACTTCAAAAACAAGAAATGTAGCCATACAAACCACTCCAATTAAAAATAAATTAATACTAGCATTCAAAAAAAACTTAACTACCAAACTTTGCTAAGTTATGGTCATTAGCTTGACCATCATTTGAAACGTATTTAATCATTAGAAAGGAAAGAAATTACTTCCCTTTCTTGCAAAAATAATCATTTGAGATATGATTTGCATCCATGTCCATTCACTTTGATTGAAGGTTTCCTTGTTTTGATTTTCTAATTTTAAAGCTCTATGCGTGAGTACGAGGGTTACTTTGAAAGGCCCACTCCACCTTGATTTAAACTTTCCTAGAAACAACTTCAATCTCAAATTATATGATAAAACCACATCTCCAACTTTAAACTATTTCTTTTTAATATGATAATCGTGCGACTTCTTCACCTTTTCCTTGTGTAATTTGACATTCTTATACACATTTAAGTGAAGCTCATTGAGTTCATTCAATTGTAGGAGTCTTCACTCATCTGCTTGCTTCCAATCAAAGTTTGAAGTTTTTATCTCCCAGTATGCACTATGCTCAAGTTCCACAGGAAGATGACAAGATTTACCATACACAAGTCTAAAGGGAGTCGTCCCGATTGGAGTTTTTAAAGTGGTTAGAAAAGCCCATAAGGCATCATCCAACTTTAATGTCAAGTTCTTCCTTAAACTATTTACCGTCTTTTCAAGTATTCATTTTAGCTCCCGGTTCATGACTTCCACTTGTCTTATTTATAGGTGGTACAGAGTGCTACATGACAGTGAATTTCATATAGTTTTAGAAGAGCATCAAAAGATTTATTAAAAAATTGTGCTTCTTCATCGCTTATTATCGCTCCTGGTACTCCAAATCGGTTGAATAGTCTTTTAATAACTTTCTGCACTACTTTGCCATCATTCATTGGATTTGTCATGACTTCATCCCATTATAACACATTGTCCATCCCTACTAAAATATATATGTTCCCTATAAAGAATGGGAAAGGCCTCATGAAGTTAAGTCTCTAAGCATCGAAAACTTCAACTTCTATACTGTTAGATAAGGGCATCTCATCTCTTTTCAAGGTGTTCCCCACTTTTTGACATATGTCACACTGTGCCATGAACTCCCAGGCATATTTAAATAGATTCGGCCAATAAAATCGACATTTTAGTGCTTTCATCATCGTCTTGTTTGCTCTGTAATGCCCCGTATACGTAACTTGATGGCATTGCGCCAATTTATCTATCATCTCCTCCTTTAAAACGCAATTCCTTATTAACCCATCAGTATACGTCCAATATGGGATCAAGTCATCCCATAAACAATGGGTACACTCAGATAAGAATCAATTTTTCTATTGATAAGATAAATTCAAAGGAAGCCTACCCTTACAACAAAGTTTGCTATATCTGTATGCCATGGTACCATAAGGACGTCAAGCAACATTAGGATTTCATTAGGAAATTGCTCATTAATATCATTGCTTTGCTCAACTTCCCCTCCTTCTAGACTTGATAAGTGATTAGCTACCATATTCTCTACTCCATTCTTATCTTTGATCTCAATGTCAAATTTTTGCAATAAGAGCACCTATCAAATAAGCCTCAATTTTGCGTCCTTTTCAGCAAAAAGATACTTAAACACAACGTGATTTGTAAAAATGATCACCTTAGAGCCCAAAAGATATGACCAAAACTTGTCACATGAAAATACCACTATTAGCAACTCCTCCTCAGTGGAGGTGTAATCTAGTTGGGCACAGTTAATGTCTTACTTGCGTAATAAATCGCATACAATTTTTAATAGTTCCTTTGGTCTAACATGCAACCCATAATTTGATCGTTAGTGTCACATATGACTTCGAATAACAATGACCAATCCGGTGATGTTAAGATTGGTGTTGATATCAGTACCCCATTTAGTTGATTAAACATAGATAAACAATTACCAACAAAATTAAATGGCACTTTTTTTTTACTAATAAGTTTGTCAAAGGTCTAGCAATTTATGAGAAATCCTTAATAAAGTGGTGGTAGAATCCTACATGACCTAGAAATGCTTGCACGTCTTTGACATTAATGGGTGGTGTAAGCTTCTATATGACCTCCATCTTGTCCACTTCAATTCCTTGGCATGATATTTTATGCCCCAAAACTATGCTCTCGTGTACCATGAAGTGACACTTTTTTTAATTCAGAACTAAATGTGATTCTTCACATCTTTGGAGTTCTCTGTCTAAATTTTTTAGGCATTGCTCAAAAAAGTCTCCAAAGATTGAAAAATCATTCATAAAGACTTCTAGAATGTCCTATATCATACCTGTAAAGATAGACATCGTGCATCTTTGAAATGTAGTTGAGGGCATTGCATAACCCAAAAGGCATTCGTTTATATGCAAATGTTCCATAAGGACATGTAAATATGGTCTTCTTTTGGTCCTTTGGATAGATAAAAATTTGATTGTATCCTGAGTAACTGTCTAATAAGCAGTAGAAATAATGACCAGCCACCCTTTCTATCACTTAATCTACGAATTAGAGAGAAAAGTGATCCTTTTTAGTCACTTTTTTGAGTTTGCAATAGTCAATACAAACTCTCCATCCCATGATTGTTCTCGTGGAAATCAACTCTCCACTTTCACTCTCCATTACAATCATTCCACCCTTTTTCGGTATGCAATATATTGGGATGACCTATTTGCTATCCGATATCAAGTATATGATACCCACATTTAAAAGCTTAATTACTTCCTTTTGACTACTTCCTTCATATGAGGATTCAAACTTTTTTGACATTCCCCTTCAAGGTTTATCCTATGCATGACAATATTTGGGCTTATATCTCATATGTTGGATATCTTCCATCCGATGGCATTCATCCACTTCCTTATGATCTTTACCACCCTACTCTCTTGTTCCCTATTTAGTTGATTGGAAATAATGATGGGTAGAGTTTGGCCCTTACCTAGAAAGGTATATCTAAGGTGTGTTGGTATAGGCTTAAGCTTTAGAGTTGATGGTTTCTCAATGTAAAGTGATATAGGTACTTCTGTCCTTACTAATATATCTTGATGTATTTGAACACCTGACTCCCTTGTCTCAGTTTCTTCCTCAGACTCAGCTTTGTTCACCTTCCGTATATTTAAATTCTTCAAAGTATCTCTTCTCTTTCTCTTTAATACATTTATATATAATATCAATCTTTATGCAAAAAAAATTTTTTTAATTTTTCAAGACTTTGTTCATTTTAAACTCCACTTAATCCTCGCCCTGAAGTGTTGCCTTCATGAACTTCTATTAAGACTCTCCCAGTGTTTATGAAAGGTTGTCTAAGAAGTAGACAATTTCTATCCTATTTGAAATTTAGGACTACGAAGTCCATAAGGATAATAAACTTGTCCAATTGCATTAAAAAATCTTCCACCACCCCAAATAGTCTCTTAATTAATTAATCCATTAACTAATAAGCATCAAAGTTGACTTCAACTCACATAGCCCCAATTTTCTAAAAATATATACAAAGGCATAAAATTTATACTTACGCCTAAGTCATATAAGATTTTTCTTTATTTCTTGATCTTTTAATGGTTGGGTTGCAACTTGTTTCTCCACTGGTTGCTTGAGCTCTTTCCCACTTCTGAGTGTGATTGCCTTAATTTGTTCCTTTAGGTTTGTTTTAGTATTACTCGAGAAACTCCCCACATTTCGTGTAGATAATGCATTCACCAATTGGCCCATTTGAACCTCCAAGTTATGAATGGAAGAGGATAATTATTAGCTACCTATTCAAACTTTCCTTCCATACTTATGATTCTATTTATAATCTTGTATAATTTCAAGTCATTGACACTGGACTTCTTTTGTTGACATCTAGGTGGACCTTGATTTTTCAGTTGATTATCCACATTGTTTGACCAAGAAAAATTTGGATCGACCATATCATGTGCTCATATAGTTGAGTTGCTTCATATTATTGTTTTACATCAAGAAGTAATCAGTGGTAACATGATTATCTTGTCCACATAATTCACATCTATGTTGGATTACTTTAATTGGAGCAGATGAAGAGGCTTTTAGGTTGTTAAGTTGTCAATCTCTGCCTGCATTACTGTCAATGAATTGATAACAATGAATCCCTTCTGATCACAGAGTGTTAATTGTTATTCGCTTTGGTCCAACATCCAAAGACAATTATTATTCGCCATCTCCACTATCAAGTGTTTTGCTTCTTCAAATGTCTTCATCATTAGAGATCCTCTAGAAGCTACATCTATAGTGCCCCTCGTGGGTTAATTAACTCCATTGTAAAAGGTTTGCAATAGGAATTCTTTAGGTAGGTTATGGTAAGAACATCTCCTCTACAAATCCTTGTAATGTTCCCATGCTTCATTTAGTGATTGTCTGTCATTTTATTGAAAATTTGTATTCTTCTTTATCAATCTTGTCATCCCCATCAAAGGAAAGCACTTGTCTAAGAATGCACGCACCAACTGCTCCCATGTCGTGATGTTTGTTGGGTTCAAAGAGTGATACCATGCTTTAGCTCTATCCCTTAATGTGAATGGAAATGGCCTCATCCTAACAGCATTTTTCGGCATTCCATTATATTGGAAGGTATCACATATTTCTAGAAAGATTAATATATGGACGTTACAATCTTCATTAGCTAACCTGTAAAATTGCACATTAGTCTAAATCACATTCAGTAACACTGACTTGATATCAAATACCGTTGCTTACACAAGTGGTTGAGTGATGCCTTGATATGCAGCGTTAAATGTGGTCTCTTGAAATCCATTAGGGTCAATACTAGTCTCCTTAATTATATTCTTCCGTAATCATTCTTTCGATCTCTTCTTGGCGTCTCGTTCTTCGAGCTTCTCATTTTTTGTCTTGTGATATCAAGGGCTAGAGTTTCATTGATCTTGCTTGGACCCTGAGTAATTCTTATGTTCATGCAGCAAAAAGGACAAAAGAATAGCAAAAATTCCTTAGATCAAAGAAATTCAAATAGTCCTAAACTAAATCTCTAACAACGGTTCCAAAAAATTGTTGAGTAAGTTTTATATATAATAAAACTCTCAACACCTACAAGTATACAGATCGTATCCTATAGTATCGAAAGATATCATTCCCATAAGGATTAAGAAAGAACAGCCTAAATTTTTCTAAGATAACCAGAAATTGATTTTTCTATACAAGTAAAAAAAATTAAACAAATAATAAAACAAAGTAAATACGCAAATCAGAAGTGACCTGTCATTTAATTTAGGGTTTGATCAAGGATGAATGATTAGGACTTATTCTTTCTTTATTTTGTTTCTTTAACTAGTATTGATCCAATTATGTGTTGATCATAGATTTCTTAACGTATTGATTACTCTCTCTCAAGACCTAATCAATTAACTCTAATTGAATATGAAAGTTTTAGATTTACAACCTCTCAATTCGTAAAATTTTCCCTAACGTTTTCAATTAGATCTAAAGTTATCTATTGGATAATTAATTTCTCACACAAGATCTCTCTTTGAATAATAGTTAATTTGATAATTGCGGGAATTATTAAATTGGCAACTCTCGTTGCATAATCTAATCTAGTTACTTTTGACTCACTCTCTTGATTTATTGTTAAGTATAAGCATGCACAATTATCACAAAAACCAAAATATGTATTGAATCAATAATAATCAAAGTCACAAAATAAATTTAGAATAAACACTAATCTAAAATTTATAAGGTCATGAACATGTTAAACATCTTGGAATTCAGATTAAATATCAAGATTGATGAAATAACTAAAAGAAAAACTCCATTTAGGTCTTGATCTAGAAAGCTGGAATTCCTTGATGTTCTTCTTGATCTCCTACATTTGATCCATTTTGGTGTGCTGGCTGTTGCGTTTTTTAGAGTGTTTAACATTCTTAAATAGTGCATTAGGATCTTGGGGTTGTAGCTAAGATTTTCCCATTTTTCATCCCTGGGAAGTGTCTATTATGATTATGACTCTAGAAAATTTCTCTGTCACAATCATGACTTTGCCTATGCAAGCCTATGCATTTCCATCATCCTTGTTCTTTAATTATTTGATTTTTAACACTAACAAACACATCAAACACCTCAAGAAATATAAAATTAAGATTAAAATCATGCTCTAACCCACACAAATAGTTAGAATATAAACAAACACTCACATTATCCAACTTTCTTCTAGAATATTTAAAAGATGAAACATCTAACTTCGGTTGAAAGACTAATAAAAACGTAACAACTGCATCAAGTATTCCTTGAGACTTACGTAAAGAACCTGAAATAGTCGAGGATTGAAGTTAACCTTAAATTCAAGATGTAGAAGGAAATAATTAAAGTGGTCTATATTCCCACTTTGGGTTAACTAACTTGCTCAATCCTTGGAGATACGACCAACTCCCATATATACAAAATCTTAGTTAATGTTTTATAAAGGATTAATTGAAGTCATAATTAAGGAGATCGAATTAATTCCTTGCATTCAGCAATCTGATGCTAGTATGCAATATGGAATCATAGCTGATTCTTCTCCACGTATTTGGCGAATCTCCCCGTATGGCACACGTTCAGTTCCTGCAAAGGATCAAAATGCAACAAGTTTTACAGCTGATGATTTCAACTGCCAAGAATGCATGTTTTTTCTCAGTTCATACTTTATAACTTACAAAAACCAAACTCAAAAGCGGAATTGACAGAATTAGGATCAAGAAAATTGTCTTCTAAAGGCATATTCTTTAATTACACCCTGGGCTGAGCCCTTAACATTGCTTCCTTGGGTCGACCAAGACGGCAGCATTCTTCCGGAGTCATTTTGTCCTAAACTGGAATTATCAAAATCTGGGTCATCATCCGGGCATGGGTTATAGGAACCCGTGTCCTTGGAATCTTGGTTCTTGTTAGCTGACCTCTTCTTTGACCGACATGTGCTCTTAGTGAAGTCATCATCGTCTTCTTCGTTTCCATTTAAGGCCTTCTTTTCATCTCTTCTCCTTTTTGCTGAATCGTTACTTTCGTTGCTACTGCTACTATTTCTGTCCGTCTTATAGTATTCCCTGATTATAGACTCAATGGTCTCCAGCAACCGGTCTCCATACTTACTGATCTTTGCCCTATACAAAGCCCAAAATTCATTGGAATTTGTTGCTAATTAATCAGTATACAATCTAACCAAAACTTACTTCCCAATGCCATTGATCTCAAGAAGTTCTTCTTTGGTCCTCGGAATTCTTTTGCTTAAGTGCTGCAGTGTAGCATTACTAGACCAAGAAAATAAAACTAATCAGCATTTGTTGTACTAAGTTTTCTTTTCCATTTTCTGCAAGGCAGAGTTTCTTGGAACAGACTGTACTAGGAGTATAGTTTTTTGGTTAGAGATGGAAATTAGATGAGAGCTCACCCAAATATGTGGTAGGCCATGACACCCTCTCCAGCTTCCTTAACAAGAGTAGTTCGAAGCAATCGCAGAGCAGAATACAGTTTGGCTGATAAATTCTGCAATAGGATATATCACAACCATTTAGAGAAAGTGAACCTTTGCTTGCTCATTTGACTTATACAAGTAAAGAGTTAGGGGAAAGATTTTAAGGATACCAAATCCATTTCAGGTTGAGGCTGGGCAGGAGTGTCAGTAGATGGAGGACGTTGCTTTCCAGGCATCAACAAGCCTTTTGCAGGAGTAGCTTCCAACTTGTTCAATTTGGTTGCTTTCACAGAGGAAGGGAACCTGCTTGTTATATATCAAGCGAAAAAATGTCTGTTTTGTAAGTAAATATCTAGCTGAAAAGAAAAATAAAAATCTAATGAAAAGTCGGAAGGACAGCCAAAATTAGCATGGTAGTAGCTCTAGTCCGAAAGTTTTAGGCAACAACGTCTTCACTGTAAACATTGCAAAGCCCATCATTATCTGGTTTAAACCATCCAGGGTTGCAGAAAATATCAATTCCAGCAAAACCCCCGAGCCATTTGGTTTGCTTTATAAACTCCTCCATCAAACAATTGTAGTGGATCAATATTAACAAGCATATTAAATCGACTCAGCAAAAGTTAAACAATGAAAAGAATGAAGTACGTACTTCCAATTGCCTACTCCTGATGTTGGTTTTCCACTTTTATCTAGTATAACAACTTAAGGAAATCTTCGTGTAACATTGGTGTTTGTGCCAAGAAAAGTACTGCAATACACGCTACTAACAAACTCTCTAGCATTTCCCCAAAGTTGGTGCATGTATCTTATGCATGCTCAGCTTGTTAGAAAAAAATCCCACCTGAGGTCCTGATAAAGGCCTAGAAAATATGCCTGCAAGTTCAAATACCGATAAGGAAATACTACCAATTTCCTATACCTGATCTTGATTTTACTCTGGCGTCATTTTTCTTGCATCTTATCAAAAAGAATTCGTTACAATGTTAACCACATAATATTACCATCATAATTGAAAGGATTGCAACTCAATTTGTATCTTTAAATCAAATCGGATGACTAACCATTTTATTGAATTAAAGGAGATTGCAAAGAAATCCACCTTTGGATTGAGAATATAATGAGAAGCTACCAACTATGGGACATGAATATGTTGCACGAATTGTAAATGGTATCTATTAGGAGCTTAGAACAGAATAATTTAAATGGACTAGCTTGAACATGGGCTCCCCTGAGCTAGACTCAAGCAAGGCCTGACCTGCTCAAGTCAGGGCTGATCCCAGTGGTGTTCCCCTTAAACACAAACAAGCCTATTTAACAATAGTAATGTTTCTCAATTTTGTAACGTAGATTTATATTGTTAAAATTTTTTGACTGAAACCATATTTAGATATGGTTACTGTAGTTACTAATATATCAAATTCAAAATGCAAATTCTAAAGTAAAACTGTATACCAAAAAGAGCTTTTTGCTGCTCGCAGGAAAGAAAAGAAATATTAGAATGGGCCTGAACTTAGACTTTGTTACTAAGCCGACGCTTAGTCCTACCTTTTTTCTTAAAACTAAGCCCGACCTGATGTGCCTATATCAAAGCCTTAAAATTTTATGTCAGACCACTGGGATTTTCATGCTAGGCCAGTTTTGAAAAGATCTAGTTAAATCATGACTGGGACACACCTGAACACACCTGAATATGCTAGGCCAATTTTGAAAAGATCTAGTTAAACCGTGACTAGGACACACCTCAATATGATAGCCTGACCACCAGAACACAACTTGTGCGCTTTGGATTCATTGATCTGAAATGAGCACAATAGAACAATTATCATTGTAATATATATATACACAAAAAACATTAAACATAGCAATTGAAGAAGGCAATTTGTTGGAATAGCGAGTCCAATATCGAGATGCAGGTAGCATCAGAAGAAGTTTAATGATAAGTTACCTTCAACACTGATGATACAGATCCATAGACATCACTTTTCTTAACTTCCTCTACAAGAAAATCCTCCGTAACTAGATGGCGCAACACACGGGAAGCTTCTCCCTTAGCTAGATGTTTTCCAGAACCATGAAGACTCAAGGAGTCGTGTCTGTGTTTTTTGACCTAATTTAGTGGTAAAACGAAGCAGTCATTTCTCAATGTTAGCATATATGTCTAAAATTCACCGCAGACTTACAAATTGGCTTAAGGAACCCCTGTAGACTTCTAAAATATGAGAAGATGAAAATTGCTGCCTCATAGATTTCACCAGCTCAATCTAAACATGAAAGGTAGAATGTTTATTAGGCAACTGCACAAAAATGGTAGTGACATATCAAACATCCTTACTAGCAATACAAGGCCAACTAAAATGTGAAAAAAAATCTGCCTTTGTACCAATTGCTTTGCAATTTCAGTGACATCCTTCTCAACTAAAGTTTTGATATGTGCACAATTGTCACATGTTTTTCTGCAGTTTCCAATGTCAAACTTCTCTCCCAAATGCAAAAGTTGTAGAAGACGTCTACAGTCCACATCATTTTCACAATAGCTGACCTGAAATGGAAGTTGTGATTTGCTGGACATCAGATTAAATTCTTAGCCCATGGAAAGACAGTTACACATCAGGTACCATTCTCAGAATATTTTCAGTGTTCTTTTCCAGTATCTTCGCTGAATTTGTTGTATTAGTGCGGCTATAACCAGATGTTGCTGGACTTTGCTCAATCTGTCCTTGGATGATCATATGCTTCACCCGTATCTAGGAAAGGAGAGGAAAGCAGTCAGCAACATCGATGACTATTTCAAAGAAGAAAAAGAGTGCAAGAGCTTAAACACTGTTTATAGGAATAGTAGCTGGCAAACAGATTGAAACAATTAGGTATGAAGCAGAAACCAACACACAAAAAACACATCACTGCTTTATGATTAACTTACATAGTCACTATAACTGTAGTACAATACACAGGATGATCGCTGACCATCACGACCAGCACGACCACACTCCTAGAGAATATGGCAAAAATTCAAGATACTTACAATTACCACAAAATGAAATGATAAATTTTTTGCATAAGGAATCACAAAAATCAATCAACACCTTTCACGTGAACATCTTATGCTGATTACCTGATGGTAACCTTCTATGGACTTTGGGAGTGAATGATGAATTACAAAACGAACATCAGGTTTGTTGATACCTGAAAAACATCCTTAAGGTGGTTTATCTAATTAACACAGAAAATGGAAAAAGCTAACCACATACCCATTCCAAATGCCACTGTTGCACAAATTATATTTATTTCATCTTTGCTCCATTGCTTCTGAACATGTGCACGTTGGGCAGCATCCATATTCCCGTGGTAAAACGCCGCTTTATGTCCACACTCCTGTGCAACGAAGGCACTATCTTATAAGAAAGTAACTGACAGACCTAAACATCAAACTGCAAATTTAGGCTTATATAATATGCTTCAAGATCAAGAACTAAATAAAGTCCTGTTTAAATGACTAAAACAAGATCAAAAAACCAGGGTTGAATCAGAACATAAATTGATGTATGAAAATTTCCATCCTGCATTGTTCAAGGAGATAGGCAATATAGACGCTTTAGACATCAACTATTGGTGTAAGTCATTAGCCATGACTGATTGCATCTACTATTCATTCACAAATTCAATGAATCTTGATTCTGTAATAGCTTCCCAGCATGTACACTTCGACTTTGCTAATCTTCCTCGACTCTTTCTGAACACTGTTAAAAAGATAATATGAAGCACTACAACCTTGTTCCTTCCAGTATAATGTACTATTAGCTTTACCATGAGTAATATCACCATGCTATGCGAGGAAGAATGCCCTTACAATCTTATGCAACCACCAAAATCATCTCAAATACCATCTGTACAAATATGAATTCAGAGATAAAGGATGCAGTTATATGGCAGCAAACATTTCTATATGATTCAAGGGGATCCTTGATCTTAACCCACAAACAAACAAAAGAAAAATATCTCAATTGCCTCAAGTGTATCATGGATCAGTCTCAAACAACCAACTAAAAATGCAAGGCCTCTCAATATTTGGGATAAATATAGAATAAATCCTAAAGATTTTCTAACATTGACAACTGAATGTTGATCCAATTTTTGTGAAATTGGCACCTGAGGAAGATCATTTGAGCATGCTAGATTGTAGTATTAGATCATACTACAAAATATGAGAATTCTACAAAAGGAAACTTAGCTCTGAAAACCGAAGTCCAACAAAATCCAAAGAACTCAAAGAACGACAATAAGAAAAGTAGAAAACTCGGTTGCCGAGAAAGATGTAGAGGTGATATTGCATGGTTAGAACATGTACGATCTAAGCAACTGAATATAATACCATGTATCCTTGAATAAAGACGATGTCAATCAATGAAAAACAGGCCACTCAAAAGTGTGTAAAAAGAATTTGAACTTAATTAAAGAAAGTAACAGAAATTTGGATAGAATCATATGAATTTCTAAAGGTTTAGGACTAGAACACTTTCATCCCTAATTATTCACTAGACCAAGAACACTTGCAATCATCAAGAATAAAGGACATGTGAAAAACACCAACCTGTAACTTTTCAGCTACTTTCTCACAATCCATTCTTGAAAGACAATAAATAATTCCACATTCGTCAAAATGATTTTCCTTGATGAACTTGTCAATGTCCTCCAAACACTTCTTTGTTTTAGGAATGACAGAGTACCTGCAATACTCACAATGAGTAATGGCTTTTAATTCTCGTGGAATTTAAGCTTTGTCCAACACATACCATAGATTTGGACGATTAAAGCTTTGACGGAAAACTATGCAATTTATGAGACCAAGAGCTTGTACAACGTCTTCCTTCACACTAGCTGTTGCAGTAGCAGTTAAAGCTAACACTGGAGTTTTCTCAAATTTCTTTTTCAAGACACCAAGTTCCTGAAGACATTAGAAGTCAGCTAAGAAAAATGAAAAAGCTGCAGACTTATGGTGCAAAAATAAGAAGAAAACATATGCTACAACCTTGTAATCTGGTCTAAAATCATGTCCCCACTGACTCACACAGTGAGCTTCATCAATCACTATCCTGGCAAGTAATCCATGAGCATTCAAGCTTTCCAAGTGTCGCAAAAGAACATCACTCCTGCAAGGATGAAAAGTTTGAAGCAGAACAAAATAAACCGGCTACTTATGAGCAGATTATAATTTATGATATAGGATTGAGGTGGAAAATAAGATTTCAGAACTAAAAGATAAATTAAGCTTCACATCCTGATGAACACTAAACTTCCAAGAAGTGGGAATCATAGGTTGGCAGTTGGCTAATATCCCTCTACGAGAAAGAGCAATAGGAGAAAATATGCAATAGGACAGCAGCAATTAGGAGAAACCAAACTAGACATTGCATACAAACAACAAAATATTTTTCTTGTTTCTTATATGTGATATTGCATCTATATAACAGGAACTACACAGATGCCACAAAGACAGTCAATCACCCTCCAACCTCAAGCCTCTCTTCTTCCAAAATGATGAATATACTACTTCCAATAAGCTTTTTATTTCTAGTTATATCATATCATATCTTGTGAGTTGCACTTCATTAATAGCAAGGCAGCAGCAGCATCTCAAGAGAAATTTAAGGATTTAGTTTCTGTAGCTATAGAACCCAATATTCTTAAAACCAAGCCTGGTTCCACAAAAAGCAGAAATACAGAGGATCAAGGGTAAAATTTAAGATATAATTGTTCTTTAATCAATGTATGTTAGAATAAAGGAAGTGTTACAAATAACCAAATGAAATTGAAGTTCCTAGAGTTGCTCTAAATCATTATATTCTGTACACAACACTCACTTGGCAACCTTTTCTGGGGTGACATATAACAACTTGTATTTACAATAATCAGAACAAAGTTCTCTGAGGATATTCTGTTGCTCAGTCCACTCCATATTGGCACTAAGGTATGCAGCAGGTATATTCACCTACATTCGAAGAAAACAAGAAAGCGTACCATCAGATTAGAATGCTGCTGTAACCACAGGTGAAGTAAATGCACTACAACGTAGGAAATGCAACCACAATACCTGCAAAAGATGCATAATTTGATCTTGAATAAGTGAGACAAGTGGTGAAATTACTAGGGTTATTCCAGGAGAGACTAGAGCTGGGAGCTTCAAAATAGCACCAAAACATGTTAGATCAAGATTTCCAGCTTGCAAAAGTATGGTTGCCTAATGCCATATGTTGACGTTTAACAAAAGACAATCTTTTTATTTTTTTGTTTTCTGAAAGATGAAAATGAATTTTATAAGAAACACCATAATGGTAAGCACCAGTTAAGCCAATACAAAAGCAAATGCCTATATAGGTCACGTCAGCCATATAAAAGCTGATGTTCAGCTTACAAGCAGTCAAAGAACTAGAAGTAGTTATAAGCTAATTCCATCTATTGACCATGTTCGAGATATATAGTTGGCGGACACCTTTGGAGAGGATTACTTACCTTGTCCAGTTGAAGGTGCAGATGCAACTTAAGAGATCAGAAAACTATGGACTAATCCACTTTAAAATACAAGAAAATGCTGGATATAGGAAATGAAACTGCTTCAGCTCTACTTGGAAATAAAATGCCGATGAAGTCCACAAGAATCTTACTTGGTAAGTCAGACTTTTTCCACCTCCAGTTGGCATTAGAACAAAAACATCATATCCACTCATAGTAGCATTTATGACCTCTCTTTGATTGGGGCGAAAGGAGTGATTGCCAAAAACTTTCTTATTGTTGGCCTACAGACAAAATCAACCAAGCAGCAATTAGGAGAAGTGAAAATTTGTAAATGAAAACTAATCCAATAGAAAAGAGTACCTCAAGCTCTTTGGTCCATGGCAAATCAGTGCTGCTCCACTTTGGGTCATTTGACCCCTCAATATAATTAACTTCAACAAACTGAGGGACATAAGGCTCCCTCTCTACCGGACCAGAGGGAAAAGTAACTCTCTCTACGGAAGAGAAAGAAAGTGAGGATGGATTCCAATTTCCATAACCAACCACATCACATTGTGGATGAATTTGGGTATTAAAACTTATGGGGCCTATTTTGCATGCAGATGACTGAGGTGTTTCATATTGGGAGATGTGAGTCATTGTGGATGCATTCTTTCTTTCTTCATCAAAAGCATGTTTCTCAAGAAGCTGAATCTGCTTGTTTAGCTGTAACCTAATGATGAACACAAATTAACAAAATCAGAAAGTTTGATTCTTTTTAATGTTAATCAACACATCCCCCCTAAATAGTGAGACAATCCTAAGACAAGGCCCAAAAGAAAACAAGCAAAATAGGAAACTGGACCTAAATATCATGCGCAGAAAAGGCATAATGTTCCATCTAGTTAAAGAATATCATGAACTTATGGCAGTTTTAGGTTTTCTGCTGGAACTTGAAATTATATTTGATGTTTGAGAAGATTATAATAACCATGTTAGAGAGAAATATAATGCAAAAAAGATACAAATAAGCAATTTCACCTATTTATCAGAATTTAAATAATCAATCTTGACTAGGAACTTGGGTCAAAGAAAATCTTAATTTCAGACTCATACTTCTTGTGCAGATTTTCCAGAGCTGCATATAGCTTTCAAGATATTATTGGAGGAAGAATGATAACAGAAAACATGAGTTCTCAATTCAACAAAATATATGCTCAATAAAATATATTTTAAACATAATAATTTCCACGCATACCAAGACCAAAATAGTGAAATAGTGAATATAAAACTAATAAGCAAGGAAATAGTAAGGCAACCTATCTTGGCGAAGCTTCTCTGTTTGCCTTGGACTCAGCTTGGAAGCATTATCAAGCAGTTCATTAGAGACAGCAATAAGCATATCCTTCATTTCCTTTAAATGACTAGCAGCTTCTGGGCAATTACCTAGCTGTATCAGTTTTATAAGTTGGAGGCATATCAAATAGGCAACAGATTCAGATGCCAGAAGACAAAGAAAGTGAATATGAAAGAAATACCCTAAGTCCATGACTACACTTTGAGCACAATTCAGGTGGCAAGATTATGTTCTCCATCCTTAGAGAAGCAGTGTTTACAGTAGGAGTTATTGCTTGAAACTTAGCAATTGTTGGCTCTGGTGTGCAAGTAGATTGGTAGTGTTCCATAGCTATTTGGTCCACATCAATACTCTGGAATGGATATAAGAATGCAGCAAAGTCAGCGTTCGCGAAGGAAAATATCAAAATCACAATTTGAGATTGATTAGTTAGTTTATAAAACATAACTCAAAAAAAATTCCAAATTGCATGATCCACATATATTCAATTATAATATTTTGCTTTCAAATGTGAAACAAATCAGCATAAACTTCAAAACAGCGACACCGTACCCCTTTTAGCAACAGCGTTTGAGGTAAATTTCACAGCCAGTTAGAGTGGTTGATCAGAACATAATTGGCAAGGATAAAATACTATTACAAGAGATAGAACTCCTACTTTGCAACGCATGGTCTACTCTAAACAGGCTTCATTGAGACTAGCATTGCCATGAACATGTGACTAAGTTACCTTAAGTAAGTCGTCGTCATCAATGTAATCCATCAAAGTTTCTGAAGGCTCTTTTGTTTGACTGGCATGTGTCATATCAACTCTTGATGAACCAGAAAAAGATCTAGATTGTATACCAATAGAATGTGATGATGTAGTCACATTTTGTCTTAGATGATTGCCAGCTCTAGTATTTTTTGGTGGAAAAGAAGGCTCTGTGTATGCAGATTCATCATTCATTTCGTTAGGTTCACCAAAGTATTTATGTGGACGCACATGCTCAGGATAATGGCTGACACTAGAAGAGTTTTGAAATATAGGCTTTTGCCCAACACCATACAAGACGTCCTCACTAGCATTCATGACTGGACCAGTTTTCCCAGGTCTTGGGTAGTTCCTGCAAGAAAGCTGAAGACTGGAAAGAGCATACCACGCCTGCAAAATTTTTTAAAAAAAATGTTGCATGATAAACTTAATTAATGCGGATTGCCATGATGAGAATTATCGGCACTAGTGGTTTTTAGCTTTTTACAGAGAGATTATTTATTAATTTACAACAACCGTTTACCTTTTCAACCAGAGGATTCTGCAACTTTTGAAAACTTTGAATCTGGCAGGAGGGTAACCTAAGTGACAGAAGAAAGAAATAAGCGTCCGCCAAGACAATGTGAACTTACTAGATGTACTAGCCCTTAAAAGAAATTCACCAATAGTGACAATTTTTTTTTATGTGGAAGGCAAAATAAGAGGGGAATGGAGGCTGATGAATAAGAGATAATGGGCGAAGTCTCAAACATCCAAAATTACATAATTACCATGAGATGAGGAAGTTAAACAAACCTGGTATACTAACAACAGTCTCAACTTTCCCTTATCGAGACAAATACAACATACCTCATAGTTACTGCCCCTTGAGCAGGAGGTCTTTGGGTTTGGAGTGAAAAAAGGAAATTTGAACTCAATAACTTATTTTGATTGGCACTCGCATGCTGCAACCAATTGACTTTTGGGAGCTTCTCCTCACTTGAATTTCTTAGACTGAAACGCATATATAACAGAAAGCACAAACACATACACACATGTATGCAGCATTAAATATATAGATCCTTAAGAAATGGGAAATAAAAAACAAGAAGATAATAACTACTTTTGCTTCATCCTTTTCCCTGTCAAACACCTCCTGTTATCAGAGAGACAATTGGCACCAACCAGCACATCATCAGACCCAGCCTGAGAAAATGACATGAAATACAACCATAAAACACGACAGACCAATAGTCTGAATCAAACTGAACATTGACATTTTGCGGACATGAGAAAGGGCGAGGAGGGGTTACCTGATAAGTGAACTTTAATTTGGAGAGTTTCGCCGTTTAAGATTTGCAAGAGAGAAGAATACAAGCATTGGAGGAAAGCTAGGAGAGGAGAGCGCGCTCTTCAAATATTCTACAGTCAAGGGCGGGATGCTTGCACATTCCTCTTCTTTATTTTAATAATACATATATTGTTATTTGTACTTATTTTCACAAATAGATAACTAATTACTCAATTTCAAAAGCATGAATTGAATTTGAAATTGAAATTTACACCTTATTTTAACATGTAGACAATATTTATGAGAGAATCGATTATTACTGAAGCATTTATGCGTTATTTTTATTTGATTATAAAAAAAAAAGAATATTGATGTGATTTTTTATTACTGAAGCATTTATGCGTTATTTTTATTTGATTATAAAAAAAAAAGAATATTGATGTGATTTTTTATTCTTTTAGCCTTTTATATACACTAATTGTTGTCTTGCGATGTTTAAGTTTGTGAATCGGTATAATTTAGATTTTGTCATGCTTTTTAATGTAAACAAGAGGTTGGTTTTAATTGATATTTTACTACTGAGTATATATATTTCAATGTCATGCCTAGGGATGACAATGGGTAGGGTTCAGTTCAGGTATTACTCAACACATATCCATTTTTTTTTTTATGACTCAACTCATATCCAAATCCATATCCATCGATTTTTAAGATTTACTATCCATATCCAAATCCATTGGATTGTTCGAGTTTTTGGATATCCATCGGGTTATATAGCACACAAAAATATAACTTCTAAATATAAAATATAAAAAGCAGATTTATTCGAACACTCTAAATCAAAATTACTTTAAGAATAATAAATCAATATTTTGATTTGTATGTCTTAAAAAATCATAAAATTGGAATAATAAAAATCATAATGTCTAATGTAAAAACAACATATATTTTTCACGATCAAGAGCTAGAACAAAGATTGATTTTTCAAAGCTTCAAATTGTCTTTGCGTGAACTCCACAACATTCAAAACTGCATCCCCATATCATTTGCATTATTATCATCCTATAAGAAAATAAAATATGATAAAAAAAAGGTGAAGACTGAGGAGTAAAGTGGAGATTTTAAAGCTGTTTCTTCTCATAAAATATTAATATTTTATTATATTTAACCATAAATATTCAAGAAAAAAATAGAAAAATAGAGTTAATAAAAAACGGGTAGGGTATGAGTATCCATCGGTTCGGGTTGTCACTAGACTCATATCCAAATCCATATCCACGTCCATTTTTCAACATCCATTTAAAATCCATTTAACATCCATTTTTTAACCTCCATATTCATTTTTTTGGGTCGGATAGTGCGGATATTAATCGGGTTAAAAACCACTGCCATCCCTAGTCATGCCTCCATATATTACTTTTGGTTTTGATTAACTGGTGAATAGAGTTGGATGTTTGAGTTTAAGGTGATTTTTAATTAATTGATCGAAGGCTTATTATTTGTCGATATAAAGCATTGTTTTAAAAAATTTTAATGTTGATCAAGCGAATGATCAATAAAGAGTTCATGAAAATTATTTCCAAAAATAATCTTATAATTTTTGGTCAATTTTTATGAAAATTAAAATAGAAAGGCAAAGGAAAAGGGAGGAAGTGGCGACAAAAGACTAAAAGATGGTAACTTTCAATAAGGAGGAGGATGATCAAACATTATTCAACAATAATTTCCATACAATTTCTATAATAAAAAGGAATTTTAAGTACTTTTAGTCTAATTAATAGGTATTATATATCAAATAGGATTTTCTAGATTAATTATTTTGTTGATTATAATTACTTAATTATGCGTTAATTAACTTTTTTGCATGCCTTAATTAATTAAAAATGGGTAGAATTATGAAACCCTGAATCAAGATAATGTTAGTCATATTTGGAAAAAATTTAGCATGTGTGATGAGTGTGAAATTGTTGCCTTCAATTTCTCTGTCCCCATTCCCTTGTCCCTACCCTATGCTATTGAATCTCAGTCATCCATTTATGTGGCCACATAAATGGATGGCTGAGATTCAATAACATAGGATATGGACAAGGGAAAGGAGACAGAGAATCACGTCCCGAAATTGTCTTGGTATTGACATATAGTTGTGGAACATGTACATTATGTAATCATGGGTATTATGTAGACACCAATTGTTTATTCGAACATTACATGTGATTGCTTGTTGGTGGCTTTACATGAGATTTTTGTGATGTTAAGATCTTTATACCTACTTAACATACATAAAAGGTCATATAAGAGTATTGTATTGTGTTTTAAGATGTAAGAAATGTGATTTGTAAGGAACTATCATGCAATGCTGTGATGAGAGAGATATTAATATATTAATAGAGAAATATTAGATCGTGTCAAAATGAGATAAACATCATCATGTCTATAAAGACGTGTAAATCGATGCCTACCCTATATAGATATAAGGCCATGTACATTTTGTGGGACTTGTATTTACTACATGTATTGTAGATGACTAAGTTATATATGTATGTGTATTATAATTCATTTACAAGTAGTTTGGAGGTATATACAAACTTAAATAGGCACACTGGTTAATTTTTGTTACATATTCTTCCTATTTGCTTTGTACTACCTTACCATATGCATTCTTCAAGTAAGAAGCTCATAGAAGTAAAAGGAATATGATGCATAATGTTTACCTAGTTAGATCGTGTAATGTGATTGATAGAGAGAGTTTAATTCTTGCTCATTAAATTATAAAGATATTAGAGGCAAAAATTTTTAGTTTTTGGATGATGAGATTTATGGCCTATTTGATGTTAGATGATAAGTTATTTTTGAAATATCTAGTTAGAATTATTTCGAATTTTGTTCAAACAAGTTTTTTTTTGTCTTGTTTTTTAGTCTTAACTTAAAGATAAGTTTTTTGTGCTTGAGCCTTAGGTGTGGTGGTTTATGTAGGTTCATTATATTTTAGTATAGGCATGAGTTATGGTACCTTGGATGGTGGTTAAAATAAGTTTAATGTTAGGAACATGATCTTAGAAAACAATAAGATGAGTTGGGGTAGACTTATCACGTTTTTATATCTTACCTTAATAATAGTAAAGTTTTCTTTTCTTTATTTAAGTTTATGTATGCATTTTATTTTTAGATGTCAAATAGGTCTAGATGCATTAAAAAGTGTTATAATAGGGAAAGGAGAGGACATCGTGGGTCTAGTCACTAGCCATCATTAGCAAATTTCACAAGCTTTAGTTACAACATCGGAGGAATGTCCTCAAGGATGTGGTTGTAGGTTATTAAAGTTTATGAGATTGGGGCATCCTTTTGATGGGAGCTTTACAAATACTCTAGAGGTTGAACAATGGCTAAAAAAGGTGGAGAAGGTCTTCATGACCCATACTACAAAGGAAGGTAACAAGTTATTGTTTGCTATTTACCTACTTAATGGGTTAGTAAATGACTGGCGAGAGACTAAGAATAACTAATTTCACCTCTTGTGGCCTAATAGAGGTTCAGAGTTGCACTCTATAAGAAGTATTTGCTAGTCAATGTAAGGGAAAGAATGGTGATTGAGCTCTATTAGAGTAATGTAGTTGTATAATAGAGAAGTATGAATGGGAATTTGAGACTTTTGAGGTTCACCAACTACTTTAAAAAAGGATAAAGACGCAAAAAGGGAAAGATTCATTAAGGGACTGAACTTTAGACTAAAGTATAAGGTGAGGTCTTTTGAGTTGATTGAGTATGTTGAAGTGGTGAGTGAGGAACAATTTTTCAATGAAGGCTAAAGAGTATTGAGAGAGGGAGGTACTATACATAAATAGAAGAGCTAGTTCCAATAGTAGAGGATCCATATGGAAGGAAACAAGGGAATTCTTTCTAAATGAAAGGAGGCGTGTCACTTAGTCAGGAGAGGATACATGTATTGATGGAGATAAAACACTCTTTAGGGTTTTTTTTTTGCATTTTTATAGACCGAGACATTGTGCAATAGAATGCACACTAAAAAAATGGTTAGACTATTGAGAAAGAGCATGTAGTACATCAATATGTCCTAATGAGTGCATGTTATGCAGAAGGTTCATATTGCTCCAATAACTAGCTAACATTGCATTATTAGGCTAAATAACAATCCAAGAAGGGTTAAATGTAGGGTGTTTGTTTAGAATAAGGATGAAGTGCAGGTATTAGATATAGGGACCATAACTATTATCCTCATTTCATCAATATTTATATGTTGTTTGTTTAATATTAGTAAGTATTATTTTTTTCATCTTACGTATTAATATAGGCATTCAAGATACCTGTTTGTGATTTTCCTTTTAACTTATTAATATGCATGAAAATGCATATATTTTTCTTATCATTTTGCTATATTTCATATCTAAATTACCTTAGTTTAATTAATTTTATGTCTTATTTTAGATAACTATATAACAAGCTACTTGAGGAATGTTTTTTTTTGAAAATAATCGTTACTAATGCAGAAACAAAACATTGACAGGAAAGGCAAAGCAAACTAGCCCAAGCCAACAGGCTTACCCCGTACACCTGGAACCTACTAGCCTTTCACCCTCAACGACAAAAGAAACATAACTATCTGAATTTAAAATGGAGTCTAAGCAAGAAGGACTATCAGTCCAATGATGTGGGTTTGCATGTAATAAGGCTACCCTGGCTAATGAATGAGTCACCTTATTGGCAATTCTACGCATCCATTGAAAGGACAAGTGAAGGAAATGTTGTTTGATTGATAGACAGTCAAGGGGCAAAATTTCAATCTCAGACCGATGTGCTGAAGGAGCTAGAATTGTCTGAACAACTGTCAAACAATCAGACTCCACAATAACCTTGTCAAGCTGTTGATCTTTCAACCACGATAGAGCTTCCCTTATAGAAATAATTTCGACAAGAACTGGGTCAAACAACACAGGGAAATAACCTGATATGGCAGCCACAAAACTCCCTCGTTCGTCCCTGAGCACCGCGGCAAACCCCGTGATATTCTTGTCTTTAAAAACCGCCACATCCACATTACATTTTAGAAATCCTTCCTGGGGTCTAACCCAAGCAGAAGAAATAGCTCTTGAATCGCCAGTCATGGTATTGGCCTTCTCAAACATCTCCCGAGCCTCTTGCCAATCTTTTAGGAAACTATCAGCAAAATTAGCTACCATCCTAGGAGGATTAGTCTTGTTTTGCTACACTCTGAGGTTACGATGATACCAAACACTCCACAGCATCGTCATCATACGTTTAAGGCACGGAGACGACTGGGTATTTAAGTTTGCTCTATAAAGGATTCAATCCCAATACTTGGCCTACGCCAACCCATCGACAACCAAACTACTTTGGCTATTGAGCACTCCATCAACACATGATTCATATCTTCTGTGTGCCTGCAAACATCACATGCGGTGTCAAGCGCGATGCCCTTCCGACGAAGATGATCTTTATAGGGGAGGAAATCGCGGAGACAGCGCCAAATAAAGTCCTTGATCTTAGGAGGAAGAGCCAAATTCCACAAATGAGTCCACGGGCCATCCATGAAAAGGTTGGCAATATCAGTAAACAAAGAAAGAGCCAGTTGATAACTAGTTTTTACCGAGTATGAACCATCCGAACTATGATGCCAAATTAATTGATCAGGGGGTTTTGAGATAGCAATTGGTCCTACTTCATAACCATTAAACGTCACAGAATACCTCACGGTAGTGACACACGCCATAACAATCTCCACCCATTTACTGTCAAACCCTAGCTTTAACAAGATAAACCGAAGATATTTCCAATCTACCCTGTCATAAGCTTTACTTATATCAATATTAAGAGCTGCTTCCCCAATCTTACCTTTCCCCTTATTCTTCATGTAATGTATAGTCTCAAAAGTCACCATGATATTGTCAGTGATGAGTCGACCAGGGACAAACGCCGATTGCATGGGAGATATGATCCTTGGTAGGAGAATTTTGAGGTGGTTCGCAATCACTTTGGCAATGAGTTTGTATAAGATGTTGCACAGAGATATGGGTCGAAGGTCTTTCATACATGTAGGCTTATCTTTTTTAGGAATCAGGACTATCACCGTATCGTTAAGGGTGACCAGAAACTCGCCTTGCTCCATCCAATTACGACAAATTTCAAAAATATCAGCCCCCACTATATGCCAACACTTCTGGAAGAATATCGGATTCATGTCGTCGAGTCCCGGAGCCTTATTCGGGTGCATTTCAAACATTGTTGTTTTGAACTCCTCAAACCGTAAGGGAGCTAGAAGATGGTCGTTGTCCTCTTGATTAACCACCGAAGTAACATTTGCAAAGTGTTCGAAATCCGTATCACCTGAGTCTGAGAATAGTTTCTTGAAATAATCAATAATAATATTACCGATTCCCTCATCTTCCACAACCTACTATCTATTGTCATCGAGGAGCGAGGTAATTTGATTAAGCCGTTTCCTTTTTGAAGTTTGTGCGTGAAAATATTTCGAGTTTGCCTCCCCATATTGCAACCAGAATATCTTCGAACGCTGCTTCCAGTAGATATCTTCCTGTGCAAGAAGTCGATTGAGAGCAGTTTTCTGTACCAGGAACAGAGCAAACTGAAGATTTTGGCGAGATAACTCCATGTTCCGCTTAATGGTTTTTATCCTGTCAGAGAAATCATTTACATGGTACTTCTGCCAATTAAGCAAACTGAGGCCACATTCCTTCAGTCGGGAGAGGATATTCATATCACCATTGGCCATCCAGAAATCATAAACAAACTCGACAAAACCATCCTCCGTAAGCCATTTATTCTCAAACCTGAAACGACAGATCCTCTTAGTGGGAAGTCTACGCGCAGCCACCAGCTTGATTGGATTGTGATCCGAACTAGGACACACTAAATTATGTAATTTATGAAAAGGAAATACATCCATCCAGTCTTTGCTAACAAACACACGGTCCAACCTTTCCAACGTAAGAGAACCTGAGTCTCTTCCTCTCTCCCATGTGTAGCCAAAACCAATTAAAGGAACATCCACCAAGTTACAGTCCATGATGTATTGTCGAAAACCTTCTACCAACGAGCTAGGGTAGTCCACTCCTCCTAGTTTATCGTTGACAGACAATAAGTTGTTAAAATCTCCAAAACAAACCCAAGGTATATGGTCAAGTCGGGAAAGAGAGCGCAGCAGTTCCCAGCTAGCTCGTTTTCTATTTGACTCTAGGAACCCGTAAAAACCAATAAGTCTCCATTTGGGATTAAGCAAATTGTCAATAACCAAATCTATATGATTGTTTAAGTAACCTGAAACAGTAGCTGAGACATTTTCCATCCAGAACATGGCCAGGCCGCCACTACGACCAAGCCGATCAACGCAAAAACAGAAATCGTATTTCAACAAAATTTTTATTTCTTCAATCTTAACCGAAGTCGCAAGTGTTTCACCTAAAAATAAAATGCAAGGCTTATTAATTCTAACTAAATCCTTCAAAACACGAACTGTCTGGTGGTTGCCTACTCCACGATAGTTCCAAGCAATATAACTCATAGCTCTCGACAGGTCTGCTGAGCAAGACCGGCCGCTAGTAATTGGTGTTGTGAGTTGGGCAGAATCATGTCATCTATATTCATTTCTTCTACGACGGTAATGCTGGTGTTACCTTTTCTGGGTTGTTTTTTACTCTCCTCAATATTAATGATCGAATCTTCTTTCTCAATAGGAAATGTACTAGATGCCCCCATTTCGGGATTGTCTCCACTGAAATCATGGGAATTGTATCCCACATATGGGCTAGAAATGGCAGTGGATTTAAGTGTTATCTTTTTAGAATAGAAAGAGAAATTGTTCCCTATTCTGTGGGGATTCTTAGCTATCGAAGGAAAGAATTTGGGGTCCGAATTTTTTGTACCAAAATTAGCACCAATTTCATTACCAGGATCCCGCTTCCATTGAACCGTTTTTCATGCGTTGAGGGCTCTCACTTCTGCCTGAATTTCCTCCGGCCATTCCCGACAATGCTCCTCCTCCAGCCTTTCTAGCAATTTAAGACAGTTTGTTTCGCTATGCCCGATTATGCCACAAAGGTAACAAACGAGAGGGAGACGTTCATAGCTTAACGTTATCTCCATCGGAATAGCTCCCTATTTTCTTATAATCTTCTTCCTCATCAGCGGTTCTTCCACGTTTAGCCGAATCCAGACACGCATGTAGCTATTCCATGAACTCCTTCGGTTAGCCAAGTCGTATTCCAAGTAAGTGCCCATCAGGTTTCCAATATTTCTTGCTAGCGCCTCAGAAGCAAAACCCAATGGGAGGCCATGAAATTGAACCCAGACATCTGTATGGATGAAGTCGATATTCTCTGGGTTCTCCCCTTCCTTCCGTTGATGAACAAGCAAGATACATTTATTAAATGACCACGGTCCTCCAGCTAGCATCTTCTTCAAATCGAAATGGTGATAAAACTGAATGATGTAAAGGTTGTTTGCTCCCATTGGCTTAATATACGCCTCTCGCATTGGACGCCACAAGCTCAGCAACGTTCGTTCTAACGCCTATGCGTTAACCGCTCTTTCACCGACCAGTTTGCCCAACAAGCACAACTCATAATTGATCTCCTCCATCTGAATATCCTCCGGAGGGATAACGAACTCGCTGTCTTCTTTCTCCCGGATAGAAAGCTTTTGCAACCCTGATTCCATGAAGCTGGAACGACAACTGAGAGAAAACAGCGTAGAAACAATACCTAAAACTCACCATGCACATTCACGGCAGGACCAAGACTTGCACTCTTAGAGAGAGAGTGAGAGGCAAGACGATGCCTTCCATCTTATTTTACGCCACTTAAGGAATGTTATACCAATAATAAAGGAGATTGCAAGGCAAAACATGAAAAGAATAGCAGTTCTTAATTCAATATAACTTAACACATAGCTATCGCTTACCCATATCTCTATTAAACAATAAAACCAATAGATTCAATAGTTTGATGCATTGATCAAAGGGACGAATAATAATCATCATATAGATAAGACTCATATTTTGAACTCCCTTAGAGGTTTACTATGCTTGAATTATCTCGATTAAATGATTAATCCTAGTTACTTGGACCGATATAATTCATAAGTTACAACTATAGTCCTTCTCAAGAAACACAATCCTTTTACCTAAGTTGAATTGGCGAGAGACTAAGAATAACTAATTTCATCTCTTGTGGCCTAATAGAGGTTCAGAGTTACACTCTATAAGAAGTATTTGCTAGTCAATGTAAGGGAAAGGATGGTGATTGAGCTCTATTAGAGTAATGTAGTTGTATAATGGAGAAGCATGAGTGGCAATTTGAGACTTTTGAGGTTCACCAACTACTTTAAAAAAGGATAAAGACGCAAAAAGGGAAATATTCATTAAGGGACTGAACTTTAGACTAAAGTATAAGGTTTGGTCTTTTGAGTTGATTGAGAATGTTGAAGTGGTGAGTAAGGAAAATTTTTCAAAGAGGGCTGAAGAGTATTGAGAGAGGGAGGTACTATACATAAATAGAAGAGCTAGTTCCAATAGTAGAGGATCCATATGGAAGGAAACAAGGGAATTCTTTCTAAATGAAAGGAGGCGTGTCACTTAGTCAGGAGAGGATACATGTATTGATGGAGATAAAACACTCTTTAGGGTTTTTTTTTTGCATTTTTATAGACCGAGACATTGTGCAATAGAATGCACACTAAAAAAATGGTTACGACTATTGAGAAAGAGCATGTAGTACATCAATATGTCCTAATGAGTGCATGTTATGCAAAAGTTTCATATTGCTCCAATAACTAGCTAACATTGCATTATTAGGCTAGATAACAATCCAAGAAGGGTTAAATGTAGGGTGTTTGTTTAGAATAAGGATGAGGTGTGGGCTTTAGATATAGGGACCATAACTATTATCCTCAATTCATCAATATTTATATGTTGTTTGTTTAATATTAGTAAGTATTATTTTGTTCATCTTATGTATTTATATAGGCATTCGAGATACCTGTTTGTGATTTTCCTTTTAACTTATTAATATGCATGAAAATGCATATATTTTTCTTATCATTTTGCTATATTTCATATCTAAATGACCTTAGTTTAATTGATTTATGTCTTATTTTAGATAACTATATAACAAGCTACTTGAGCAATGTTATACCAATAATAAAGGAGATTGCAAGGCAAAACATGAAAAGAATAGCAGTTCTTAATTCAATGTAACTTAACACACAGCTATTGCTTACCCATATCTCTATTAAACAATAAAACCAATAGATTCAATAGTTTGATGCATTGATCAAAGGGACGAATAATAATCATCATATAGATAAGACTCATATTTTGAACTCCCTTAGAGGTTTGCTATGCTTGAATTATCTCGATTAAATGATTAATCCTAGTTACTTGGACCGATATAATTCATAAGTTAGAACTATAGTCTCTCTCAAGAAACACAATCCTTATACCTAAGTTGAATTGACCATAATCTTTACTAATCTAAACAATCTAAGAATGTATAAATTTTCTTTGTAAATTGTCATGATAAGTTTTATCCTAACTCAAAAAGATTAGGTAGTACTCTCTTAAGAAATCCATTCAACCCTCATCATTTATGTTGCAATCTAAGCATACAAATAAACTCTTGTTCTTAATACTTGAATTCCATAATTAAATCTTCAACTCTTGTTCATTTAATTCAACACAATATAAAAACATGAATAACTGTTATGAAATTAAGAATCTTCCATTTAAAAAATAATTTAAAATATAGACTCTATAATTCATCATATCTAAATCTATATTACAAAAACAAAGAAAATAAGAAAGAGAAGTGAGATCTCAAGGCTTAATTCTTGTTATTTCTTGATTCATCCTGATGGAATCTCGTTTTTCTCCGAGATTGATTCTTCTTAATGTGCTATTAAGTCTCTTTAGCTTTGGGGCTAATTTCTAGTCCTCCTAGATGACTCTCCTCGTTTCTTTTCTCTTGTCCCATCCTTTTATCATAAATACTCTAAATTTTGGTCAAACATGGGTCACACACGGCTCCATGTTAGTTTTATGTTGCTTTATACCCTTTTATCTTCCTTTTTTATAAAAATTATCGTCAATATATGTTTAACATAACTTTGTGTTGGTCCCATTTTACTCTGGCCAAAAATGTAAGGAAACATAATGATCCATCATACCACATATGTTAAATACGAGTCTATGTTGGTTCCTATATTGTCCCAACGTTCAGAAACGTGGCTCCCTATTACCCCTATATTGGTGCCATAATTTGATTCTTTCTTATAAAATCATTCCAACTTAACTCAAAATTGCACAAATTCATTCATTTTTCATTAGAGAGCTAGAATAAAGTCTATAAATAAATTGTAAACTCAATTAAGTACCATTTCACATATAAATCATTAAAATGCAAGCTAAATGCTCTTTAAATTATGCTAAAAACTTAATGCAATTAGCACATATCACTATAGAAATGTGAGGTAACTATACCTATTATAATATAATTTATAAATTGATTTGAATTCAATCAATGGAATGAGACAATTCACCTCCACACAAGAACTTAACAGCCTTCCAAACTCTTGTACTAAGGTAATGATTATAATGCCTCCTTTAACACTTATCTCACTGTAAATAACCACTAATTTGGATACAACAGATTCTTAAACACACTCATTAACCAAGTTAGGGGTGGTCTATAAGTGATGCAATTGCTCTATAAGAGTGAGACAACTGTACCTAAAAGGTGAGGCTACTATTTATTTTTGGCGAAATGGCAAAAAAAAAAGACAAAAGAGGTCTAATGCCTCAAAAAAGCGACAGAAAGAACATCATTCCGTAAATACTGATGAAGTTCTGGCATTGGAGACTCCCATATATGCCAACGATGCAACGAAATGGACCCATATTTCGCTAATAAGTCGGCGCATTGATTTCCTTCCCTGAGAGTGTGAAGAAGCGAACAATCCCAATCTCTCTTCAGCATAGATCTGACATCATCAATGATAGCCAAGTAAGGGTGTGAGCGAGAACAGTTGGGAGTTAGTAGATGAATTGCTTCAAGAGAGTCCGACTCCACAAAAACCCTCCGATACCCGTGATCCCATGCTAACGAAATTCCATGAGAAATAGCTTGGAGTTCAGCTAGAAGGTTCGTAGCAATACCCATAGATCCAGAGAAGCCAACAATCCAATGACCAACCTCATCCCGCAATAAACCACCAAAGCCAGCAGGACCGGGATTACCAAGAGAGCTTCCATCAACATTAACTGTAACATATGTCGACCAAGGGACCTTCCATGAGACCCATCTACTCTGCCTTGTTATCAATGTATCCTCCCCCAGGCATGCCCGACACTCATCAACAAGCTTCAAATAGCTACGATGTTGTCCAAAAACAGACATTTTCTAACATTGGAATACTAGTAAATTATGTAACCCATCTCCACACATAAGCATAAACTAATTGTGAAAGTGATTGTTACTTGACCTCCGTAAACACCCATCGCTATTTCACCATAGATAACCACTTTGTTGAACCCACCCTAACTAATTCTCAAACCCCATGTATGAAGTCTTGGGTAACCTAGGAGTAATGCAACTATAAGAAAGTGATGCAATTATGCGTAGGAGATGAGGATATTGCCCAATAAAGTGGGGCAACTTTCCTCCACACATGATCCTAGCCTTTATTTGATTTTCCCTACTTCATGACCAGTTGCCAAGGTGATGATTATATGATATCTTCTAATAAATATATCACCATAAATAGTCACTGCATTAGACCCCAATTGACTTCGAATGCCACCAAGAACTATTTGTGATACTCAAGATTGATGCAACTATTATAGGTCAGGCTAAAAAAAAACTATAGACAGACAAGCCGTGAGGTTACTACTCGAATAAGGTGCGGCAACTCATCTCCACAGACGAACGAGCATGACCTCTTACAAAACTTACCCAGCTTACATGTAGGTAAGGCAAGTGCATGTTCTTGAACATTTAACTACTTTGTCATCATCCGTAACTTGTGTTTGCAAATTTGAAACGATACTTTCTTTAATTAAAATGTTACTAGTTTCCAACACTTATATCAATTTCAAAAATCATTACAAGATTTTATTACTTAACTCTAACATCAAATCACATGGCCTTCTGCTGCTGCAATCAATTCCTCTCATCCACTTATCCCTTCCCCTTCTCCAACAAGGTATGCTCTCACTTTTTGGCTTCTTGTTCTGTGTTTCTTATGTTGCCCTATCTTCTGATTTCCAAGTACGCAAATGATCTTCTGTTTAGAATTCCAAATCTGTTCCCAAGTTCTTAAATTCGAGAGTTCCTCAAAGTCTACAATTTCAAGCGTACATGTCAATGGACCAGTGTGGTGTTCCCCTCACCAAAATCAAGATACCCCACATATTAACTGTTGCTGGATCTGATTCTGGTGCGGGTGCTGGGATACAAGCTGATATCAAGGCTTGTGCTGCTCGTGGAGTTTATTGCTCATCTGTCATCACTGCTGTTACTGCTCAGAATACTGTTGGTGTTCAGGTTACTCTTCGCCCCCCTTCATGTTGCTTCCAAACTGGATTTGTTGTTATTATTTTCCTTATGTGGCGACTGCATGAAAATAACATCTCGCTTGCTTGGCTTTAGTATCACATTAACTTAGATTGAATGCTTTTTCAGGGCTACCACCTCCTAATTTTACCTGACTTCAATTTCTTTGATTTATGACCAAATCGAAGTTTTAAGCATGATAGTGAGATGCTTCCAAGATTTTTATTTTCTTATTTTGACACTCTGTGGTCCTTATTAGGGAGTTGACATTGTTCCCGAGGCTTTTGTTTCCCAGCAGCTGAATTCCGTGCTCTCTGATATGCAAGTTGACGTGGTACGCTGATTGAAAACATTCATGTCAATCTACCTTGAACTGGTTTAATGAGAAGGAATGCTACAGGAAAAGAAAATATTATCATCTTGGTATTTGTTCGTGTGTGCTGAGAAATCTTTTTGAATGCCTATTCTTGGATATCATTTAATAAATACTATCTATAAAGCTTGTCTCATTTTTCAAATTATGGCACAGTTAGTAATGATATCTTTAATTTTATTGCTGATGAATGTATTGATCATTGATTTTTTTCAGGTAAAAACAGGCATGCTACCTTCTCTTGGTATTGTTAATGTTCTTTGTCAAAGTCTAAGACACTTTCCTGTTCGAGGTATATTTCTTCCATGAGGATTTCAGTGATTGAAATTCTAGTAGCTTTTAACATGTCTTACACTTCAGGACAGCTTTAGTAGTTGATCCTGTTATGGTCTCTACAAGTGGAGATATTTTGGCCGGTCCTTCTATTCTCTCCGCGTTTAGGTACGTAAAAATGTATTTGTATTCGAGAAAAGTATGCTTTGTTCAAATACACTAGTCTTGTAATAACCAAAACATAATGAAAGCACTTGAGTTGTTTAATATGTTTTCTGTAATAAGTTTGAAGTTTTCTGGATCTTGGATGAATTACCATGGCAAAGACGGTTTATCACATTGTTTCTTTTGTGTGTGTGTGTGTATTTGGACCAAGTTTAAAAATATTTGATGATTGCTGGTCAGAATAAGGAATTTACAAATTCAATATGTAATGGCCTAAGAGTTAGACCGCAATCTTTGATGAAATTAGGTGAACATCTATTTCTTCATGTGGGATTAAAGGGGTCGTGCTGCTAATGTCTCTATCCTTATAGGTGTAGGGGTAACTGGTCTATTCAAATATACTGTGGGGATCACTCCCCTTGTTGTAATGCGTTATGAGAATAATAAGCACATCAAGATCACCGTGAGAAGTGGATGTAGGTCCACATTGAGCCGAACTACTTTAAATACTTGTGTCACCTACTTTAGTCCTTTGGTCATATATTAGTTCTCCTTACATGTCAAATGCTAACCCTAACCCTCTTACCTTGTTCTACATACTGATCATATTAGTCCCTCTCCTTTAGCTCTCTAACTCTGGTGATTCAGAGGGCTGACTTGCTAGGTGACGACCTATGCAACTGTTGCAATTCCCCTTGACAGTGATAAAACTCTAGGACCATGAAAGCATACATTTGTAAGCATATAAGTTTCCATCTCTATATGCTTTAGCATCACTGTAGAAGAGGCAAAGTTCACATTTAACACTTTTTGTCCCCCTTGTCCAGATGTAATATTAATAAGATAGGAAAATTACATTAGCTGCAACTCGTATTCTCAAGTCCAGTTTGTTTTGCAGCTTTTAGATACATTCTACATTTTTTAGTTTTTTCCGTATTTGTGAAAATGCTAATGATTGGGCAATTGACACTTAACTTTGATGTAGGGTGAATAATGGAAAGGCAAACAGTTTGATGGAAGTAGTATAAATTATAAAACGAGGCTGCTGGAACTTTTAGTATTGCTAGAATCCAGAATTAGGGCTTAATTTATACATAAATAATTAAACGAAAGGGATAATTTTAAGAATCACTCTTAGGGTTTGTATTGAGAACTAGGAATGACTCTTAGGGTTTGCATCAAGAACGAGGAATGACTCTTATGGTTTGTATCAAGAACTAGGAATGACTTTTAGGGTTTGAAATAAACAAAAACACATTAATAGGTCTCTAGAATCACTTCTAGGGTTTAGGAATTGCGCCTAATATTTAACTATAGAAAAAGTAAGAATCACACCTGAAAATTAGTCTATAAAAGCAAATAACTTGAGAATCAGTCCATGTTATTTCTTGAAACATTGAAATGAAAGGCTGCATATATCATAGAAGTCCTGAAATCCCAATCCTATGGAACATGAATTCTAACTAAATTTTTGGAATAGAAATAGAATCCTATTCTAATAAGGATTCTTATTTTTAAATCTTCTCTCAGAAAAAGAAATAAAAACAAACTAAAATAAAAATATTATCTTCTAATTAGGAAAATCAATCACTAAGAAAATAAAACCAATTTTTATTCGTCATCACAACTTAAATAAATTAAATCATTCATGTTTATGTAGAAAATAAGTTTCTTCCAATTGGACTATCCCCAGTAACCTACTCATTAGCTATTCATTGGCTGCTTTTATTCTAACACATGTTAGTTGACTATGAGTATTAAAGTGTCAAGAGAAATGTCTACCAACCACCAAATATCTCTTGGGTGTTGCTCCATACTTGAACCCTTGCATCATGAACAATATATGCAAACAATTTTCACATTCACAAAATTAACATTCCTAGTTTTCCCTGTGATCTAGTTTATGGATTTGGGATTATTACTCGACGAGTCTATTCTACAACTGATAAACTCATGCTTTAGGAAAATTTAGAGAGCTTTACTTGATAACATCAATTAGACCATGAAAAATCTAAACGCGATTCTTTGATGCTGATTTAGCCTTTCCCTAGAATTTCTCTCTTATAGGCTTCGTATTGAAATGAATGCTATTGACTTTGAGTTCTTGGAGACGCCATAGTTTTGTAGTAAATCTATGTTGTTAGACTCTTAAGGTCTTTTCTCATTCTATAACTGAGAAGAATTCCATATTATTGGCAGTCAAAAAGTCCCCTCTCATAAACTAATCCTTCTCAAACTTCATTTCTTCTTGTATTAAAAAGATCATGGTCCACCTTTTGTAACTATCTATCGTCCTCTCTTATATGTCCACTGTTGTTCAATAATCTTCAGAAGAAGGAGCTGACAAGTCAAGAGTACTCTATCTCAGACAGAAACAGTGCCCCACTAAGGTTCATCTCATAGAAAAAAGGCTTGAAAATCTTCTTTTCCTTTTCTGTCCCTTTCTTGTTAATGCTCAACAAAGATATTGGCTTACCTCTTTTGAATTTTGATGACTTTATATGGAAAAGAGAGGCTGACTGGTTTGTTCAGAGATCAACTTCTTCTAAAGATGGACCTGTTATAACAACTAGCAAGCATTTGTTTGCTCATTTTCTTTGTGGAATATATTGAGTGGTGTTTAGGGAAGGTTTATTTATCTATTTACATTTGTCTTGGAGTTTTGTTTTTTTGTAGTTATTTTTGCAATGTGGAAAATTGAATAACACAATATCGTTTCTTATTTGCAGAGAGGAGCTTCTTCCTATGGCAGACATTATAACTCCAAATATCAAGGAGGCATCCGCATTACTTGGCGGTGTGCAACTCGAAACAATTGCTGATATGTGTTCCGCAGCAAAACAATTACATGCTTTGGGTCCTAGGTTAGTGGAAATGGCAATAACTTTACTGAACTAATGTTTCAGGGTAGTAACACTTTTCATCTTTTAGCAACTACTTACTATTTACATGTAGCTTTTGTTGGATATTGTTTTATTCACCAGCATAAAGCTTTGTGGAAAGCTATTTGTCACAGTCTCACTTAAATTGCTGCTTTTGTTTTAGTTCAAAGCGTGAGATTTAAAAATTTAATTCTCACTGCTGCTTGGTTGGGGGCTTAAGATTTGTTAATGCGGCATTGTGTAGTTTATGGTGTTTTAACTCAACTAAAATGAAGCGTTGGAGCATTTTCTGAACATGATAGATGAGTAAAGAGTCTTACATAGAGAGCTTCTTCTCTTTTCATAGAACTTTTGAATTTTTTCCTTTAATTTTTGTATCTTATATTCAGCTTAAATATTTTTTTCTGTAATACTTGCTCTTTTAGTCCTTTTTTTTACAGTTGGTTGTTTGTTTTTTTACTTATATGTTTTCTTTGTTTTCTGTTTATTTATTTACTTATTTTCTTTATTTTTATTCTTTACCTTTTATTTTCTATTTAAATTTAAATTTAAATTTAAATTTTTATTGTTATGTTTATGCAGTTATAGTTTTTAGATCTTTAGCTTTTGTTTTCTTCAAGTCATTTCAAAAACTTTTTTTTCTTGTTGTGGGTCTATTGGAAATAGTCTCTACTAGTTAGAAATAAAATTACTTTCTTTTAGACCTTTCCAGATTCCGCATCTCAGCAGTTGGAATGTTGTTGTTAGTTGATGGTACAAAATATTCAGATTTACTGTAAATAATTTACAACATAAACTCATATTATGAGTAATAGCTGCTAAAATATTTACCATGAAGCAATATATTGATTCTCTTCAAAAGTGACGTGTTAATAAATTAAAGAATGATGGAATGTTGTTATAGTGGCTTTAGCTTGCAATTATATCAATCAAAAGGAGATTGATGGAATGTTGTTATAATGGCTTTAGCTTGCAATCTCATATACTAAATAGTAGCTTGACACATAGGTGAACAAAGCTATGATATAGGTCTTTGTGTTCTAAACAATGATATTGTTCTCACAGAAGTGTACTTGTTAAAGGTGGAGATCTTCCTGATTCTTTGGATGCTGTAGATATTCTCTTTGATGGTAAGATTGAATTCTGCAACTTCAGTGAAATACACATCCTTTATTTCTGCACATATGTCTTAAGAGTTCCTGTGACTGAATGACTGAATCTCAATTTGAACTTTTGCAGGCAAACAATACCATGAGTTGCGTTCATCTCGTGTAAAAACCCACAACACTCATGGGACTGGTTGCACTTTGGCTTCAGCAATAGCAGCTGAGCTGGCAAAAGGTTCCCCCATGCTTAGAGCCATCAAGGTACTATATATTTGTTTCGTGCCTTTTCAAGTAATCATATATTGGAGGTGCTTTATTAAATGATTTGAAAGCTTTGGTGTCCCATGTGAATATATTACTGGTTGCCCCTGCTATACATGATAAAGCATTCTAGTGAGGAAAGACTAACTGATCAATCAAGAATATCTTCTATTTTTGATAAAGTTGTAAATATTACTATATCAAATATATATACATATATATATATGTATACATATATAATATAATTTAAGTAGAGTTTACATGGGTACTCAGTTGTAAAAATCATCAAATGCCTTATATTTATTATTGATCTCATGGAGTCCCTAGCATTTATCGTTGTTGAGAATTTTAACAATTGAGAGTTGCATGTCCAGTAAATATCACAAAATAAGTTGATGTTACTTAAATAAAAGATAACATCCTCTTGTATGGGTTTCGTTTAACACGGAATGACGTCGTGCATGAGTTCCTTTTATACAATGATGGTATCTTTTTCATGTGACACTTGCTAGAATACAAGTTGTCATGGTTACTACTTGGACCTAATACGATGTTCATGCCCTTCACTAGAAATACTTTATAGCGATTGGCGTCAGGAGACTCCTTGAAGTCAATAACTAACTATGGGGAGTACTTGATAGCTTTTTAATTTAGGGAGTAAAGTGAAAAAGGTTTGAATTGCAGGGAGGTCAGGTGTATTTAACCCTCCTTTGAATTGATTTTTGTAACAATTTGGCTTTGCTAGTCAAGTCAAGGTGTAAGTACCATAGAATGAGTTAAATAAGAGCTTTCATTGTAAGGCACATCCTTTGGGCTAAGCTGGAATCCGCCTTATACTTTGTTGGGCTTAACCTAAATCTTCCAACTTCATAATTGTGCCTCATGCCAGTATATTTTTTAAGGGCAGATTTATCCCCACTTGGGAGAAGTGATGTGTGCTGCTTGTCTTTTGCTGCCTCTGCTACTGGTTGAAACCTAAGATCACCCAACCCAACTTTAACTCCCATTTCTTGATGCTGTCACATTTTCATGTTTTTATTTTTCTCCACATAAAAACTCGTCGCATCACCTTTTAATTATTAGTGTCTGAGTTTTTTCAGGTGGCAAAAAGATATGTTGAGACGGCCTTGGAATATGGCAAGGACATTGTTATTGGAAATGGGCCTCAAGGGCCATTTGATCACCTGCTAAGGCTTAAGAGGGGTTTATACAACTCTACAAAACAGATGGAATTCAATCCAAGTGACTTGTTTCTGTATGCAGTTACGGATTCTGTGATGAACGAAAGGTGGGGGCGAGCTATGACTGATGCTGTCAAAGCAGCAATAGAAGGAGGTGCTACTATTATTCAATTAAGGTTTGGTATTTAATATTTCACATGAGATCTAAAAGCATTTATTTTCTATCTGGATGTTAACTTCGGAATTAGAATTGGAATTGTAATATCTAATTACATCTATTCTATGAACATACTTTTGTTAATATTGAAAAAATTTTTATAGGGAGAAGGATGCTGATACACGGGAGTTTCTTGAAACAGCGAAGGCATGTGTTGAAATATGCCACTTCTATGGAAAGCCTCTCTTGATAAATGATCGGATTGATGTAGCTCTTGCATGTGATGCTGATGGTGTGCATGTTGGTCAATCTGACATGCCTGCGCGCTTAGTTCGAACCCTTCTTGGCCCTGAAAAGATAATTGGTGTATCGTGCAAGACACCAGAGCAAGCAAAACAAGCATGGATCGACGGTGCTGACTACATTGGATGTGGAGGTGTATACCCAACTAATACAAAGGCTAATAACGTGACCGTTGGTTTGGAAGGGTTGAGGACTGTTTGCTTGGCTTCTAACTTGCCTGTGGTTGCAATTGGTGGCATCAATGCGTCAAATGCAAGGTCTGTCATAGAAATTGGCATACCAAATCTAGAAGGCGTTGCAGTTGTTTCAGCTTTGTTTGATAGGGAAAATATTCAAACGGAAACCAGAAACTTGCATGCATCGCTGATTCAGGCAGTTTCTAAGGTAAAATCTTAATTTTGTAATCTTTTTCTTATGATCGAATTCGAACATTGATGACTGAGTGCTTCAGTTTTTGTAGAACAAAGGTTGCGTGTTTCTTATGGGTTACCTTTTGATTACGGTATCATGTTGTGGGACTGCAAACAGAATTAGTGAAGATTAAAATGTACAAAAAGATAAGGGCACGAATACGGGCAAGCTATAAACCCCTATCCTTCCAGAAAATAATATTTTCGATGTGAAGTTGATTGTGTTTATTTCAACTAACTGTGCATTTATGTCTATTCAAAGGCACTAAGAGGAAATTGAAAATATATCACATGGTCATAATCAACAAAGTGCTTGGCGCCAGGAACAGCAGATGCTCAATCTAGTCCGTGAATTATTTGCAAACCAAAATAACTTCAAATTTTCAAATATTGTTCGATATGATTGCAATGAAGGTTCCAATTACAATCTTAAAGAACAGAGAAGGCTCAGAACCTTAACTTCTTAACACCTTAGCAAAACTTTGGACATTCCTAAATAATGCTTTAACTTTGGAGTCAAAATATGGTCTTTATCCTTAATCTTTTGGAAGAGACAATACTACTGCATCCATGTATGTTTTGCAATTCTTTTTTTTTTCACCAAATCTAGTTATAGCCCATAAATACATCGTGTCAATTTTAATACAACATAAAAATTGTATTAAATCAATAACGATTAAAGTCACAGATCAGCTTAAGAACAAATTCTAATCTGAAAATTTAGAACATCATAAGTGTAAATAACATCTTCAAATCTAGTCACATCAAGTTTAATGAAAATAACAAAAGGAAAGAAAGAAAAGCTTGATTTCGAACTTGATATGGAAATTTGGAACTCTCGAATGTTCTTCTTGGTTCTACTTGTTTAATCCAATTTAGCCAGATGGTGGCTGCCCTTTTTGGAGTGTTTTATATTCTTTTATAATAGTTTAGGGTCTTAGGGTTGATTCTAGGCTTTCCCAACTTCATTTGATTTCCAAATCTCAAAACAGATGAAAAATCTCTCGCTTGGGCTAATTCTAGGGTTTCCTCAAATCATGGATGAATCTTGATTCCTTAATTGTAAATCCCAATTACATAAATAATAGAGATCAAAACTCATTTAAAACTATTTTATTGACATCTATTATGAATTAACTTTAGTTTATCCAAAAAATAAATAAGGAAATGATGTGTTTCTGTGTGTATATTATAAGATCATTTATATACAAAAAGAAAGATTTGGATTCAACTATACTAAATTAACGAATATTTCTAATGGAAATTAAATAACTTTCATCTAAATTACAAAGTAAAAAGTAAAAAATTTATTTAAATAGAGATATATATCTTGTGATTAATCAATGAGTAAAAGTTATATATCATTTTAATTGATAGTCAAAACTAGACCTAATTTTATTGTTGATAATGTTAATATGTTGGGTGTTATTAAGGTTGATAAATTTTAGATGAAGACTTTCAACACCGCATGCATTAACTTGTAGTATAAAAGGTATCGTTCACATGAAGACTAATAGACACCTAGTAACTTGAATAAAACTTTGTAAGGTATCAAAGATTGATTTGAATTAAAATAAATAATTGAAATAATAAATAAAACTAAATAAGTAAATAATTGAGTTGCCAATTAAATAAGGTTTATCAAAGTTTGAGACTTAGGAAATATTCTATACTTATTTTGTTTCCTTTTATCTTGTTAACCTAATTATGTTTGATCCTAGATATCCTAAGGTTTTTGATTCCCCTCTCTTGAGATCTAATTAAGTAATCTTAATTGAATTCCATAATAATAGAATTGTAATCTCTAGATTCATAAACTACTCCTAACTATTTAATTTGATTTAAAGCAATCCTAAGGATAATTAATTCGCAATTAAGATCTTTCTTCATTTGTTAATTAATCAGATAATTGCAAGTCAATTAAGCTATCAACTCTCGTTGTGCACCTTATCACATGCAACTTGATTTAATGTCTCAATTTATTATCAAGTATAAGCATAACAATTATCACAAAGCATTGATATATGTATTGAATTCAATAAGAATAAAGTTCAACAAAACAATTCAATAACAATCCCTAGTTTGTACTTAAAAACTCATAATCATCTTAAACATTATAATAATCCAAATTAACATCCAAGACAATAAAAGAAATAAAGAGAAAAGAAAGAAAAACTAGTTAGAGTTTTGATCTAGAAATATGGAATTCTTTGAAGCTCTCTTAATGTCTCCTTTTGATCTTTTTCTGATTTGGTGACTACCCTCTTTTTTCGTAATTTTCTAGTCATTAAATATTTTTTTAGGCTTCTAGGATTGTTTTTAGCATTTCTCCACTTAATTTGGTTCCAAAAATAGTCTCAAAACGTTAAAAGTACAAAAACTTAAGAGATGGCAAAGCTGGAATTTTGTTCTCTGTCACATCTGTCATGATTGTGAGGGTGTCACGATCGTGCCCTCACAATCATGACATGGCTACATGCATCCAATATATTCTCTTTTATTCACATTCTTGTTTCCATACGCTCACAAACTTATCAAATACCTTTTGAAACATAAAATTAAGATTTTGCTTTAAACCAATCGAATACTTAAAACGTATACAAGCATTAATAAGAACACAATTCTAAGCCTATACGCACGATAATCATATAAAAAAACACTTTAAAACACACTTAAAACACCTATAAAAACATATCATGATCTACATCTATCAACATCCCCGCACCTAAACCTTTGTTTGTCCTCAAGTAAAGTAAAAACATAAACAAATCAAAAAATAAAAACGCATAATCACACAATCATGCAATATGTAATAATGATACAATGACATGAAATCTTATGGAATTACATTAACCTCAAACATCAATCTCTCAAAATGTGCCAACATATTAACTTATTCCTTTCATTTTTAAATGTTTTTATTTGAATATACATATTAATCAAAATATTAACATCTTATCTATACACTTATAGCACTTGTAAGCATGCATTTATTATTATTGATCAATCAAAAACGCAAACTATCACTAAGTATCTTTTCATGAAAATTGTTGCTATTTATAAAACATGAGTAGGTTTTATTTATTGTAACATCATTTTTAAATTTTTTTTTAATAATAACCTAGTCTTTTGATGGGAAGGTAAACACCTTATCACGAATATCTCCCCCGATTACTCAACTAAGTCATGTTTTTTTATTTAGCTTAGTTGAGGTGCCGTTGTAGTCTTTTGACGCGAAGACAAACATTTTGTCGTGAATGCTCTCAGTTATTCAGCTATATCATAAGTCTCAATTGGTTACCAACTATATTCTTAACCCAATTTTCTTAAAAAGGGTCAGCTGAATATGAATTTTATTTAACATCTTTTTTATTATATTCTTAGCCAAGCTCATTTTTTCTCTTTCAATTACTCTCATGAAAAGAGGGCTAATAATGTTAACCAATTCAATTGATTATAATTATAAATGTATACAAACAAATTTCCTAAAGTGAAAGAATATGTGTCATATCCTAATTAACATGCATACTCATCCAAAAGATACTTAAAACACAAAAATCAAAAGTTACTATATGTTTACAATTTGAATGACCATGTTCAAAAGTAAGCAATTCCAATGAATTCATGCCATTGACACATTCACACAATGCCTACATCTTGCATCAAAATGTTCACACAATGCCAATATAATAAAAAATTAACATAATGCAAATGACAATTTCACACACAAATGGCATGACAATTGATAGACTTGAACTAACTGTGTCAATTATGAAATAACTGTAAATGTATGGCTTAGCTATAGCTAACATTGGCAACTACGGGTCGATCCCACGAGGATAATGATTACTAGTAATTACCATTAACCTATTATCTAATCTATAAATTGATTGTGATTTTTAATTTAAAGAAAGAAAAACTTAAACAAATAAAATAAAGGCATCAAGATTAAATAGAGAATTAAAAAATTACTTAGAAAACTATCAATATCAAGACTTAGGGGTCGTTTGGTTTCACTTCTGTTTTCTGTTGTTGTTTTTAGTTTCTGTTTCCTGTTTTTTTCCTTAAAAAAATGAAAACCTGTTTGGTTGAGATTTGTAATATAAAAATTGAAAACAAAAACCTGTTTGGTTGAGATTTCTAATAAAAAATTGAAAACAAAAACGTGTTTAGTTTTATTATCATGTTTATGTTTTTTTGTAATTATACTATTATGTGTAATAGTTATAATATAATACATTATATTTTTAAATTAATTAATTATCATTATAGCTAAAATTAAATATATGCAAATCAAATATTATTAAAAATTACACATTAATTGTATATAATAAAATTACATAAATTAGAAATTATATTAAGTCGTTCTAATCAATAAAATATGTTCATCATAATTACCAAAAAAATTTGTTCATCATCCTATAATTCTTGAAAATATGAAATATGAAAACCTGTTTTAAAAATATACGAAAACAAAAACTTGTTTTAAAAACATACGGAAACGTTATTTTCTCGTTTTTGCAAAGTCGTTGCGGTTTTATTTTTTTTGATAACAAAAAATCGCAATATCTTCGATCAAACAAGTTTTAACCGATTGTTTCTTCTTTTTTTAAAACGACAACAAAAAATAAAAAAAAAGAAACCAAACAACCCCTTAATATCTAGGTTTCAAATCTCACTAAAAACCCTTAATTGGTTGATCTTTTATTATGCAATTGTTTTATTGGACCGTGGAGATTCCCATGATATGCTAATAGCTCTCTTGAGTCTAATAACATCTATTCTTAAGGTTTTCAACCAAATTACTCAGGTTAAAGTTGATATGATTTCTTTATCGATTTGTAAATCCCTCTATTAAGTTTGTCCTTAATCATCATCTTCATCATCACACCCAGTCTGAAGTCCCGCAGTGAGATGGGATTTAGGGAGATCTTATAGTACGTAGCCTTATCCCTACATAGTAGAGAAGCTATTTTCCGATAGACCCACATGTAGATGTGACAGGTAAAAAAAATGATGTAGAAAAACAGAAGCAATAATTAAAGAACTGGCACGCAGAAAAATTTAGTGACTAGAAATGCATTACCAGACAAAAAGGACATACTTGCTGGTTGGCCGGATCGGCTATTATCTTACCCTTTATAAAGATCAGTTCTTATTGTCGCTAGTCGCTCTAGAAGTCGACACTTACCTACCCTGAAAAAAAATTCTACGATTTTAAAGGTGACCTGAAGCCTTGACCAACAACTTACTATTCGCAAAGGTGTAAAGGACATGAGATTGTACGTCCTATCGTTTAAGTAAGAGACGCGAGGATTCTAATGGGTGTCGTATACCCTTATCCTATCACGCTAGACTTTCCTAAATCTAGCAACAACCTCAGTGAGAGCCAACTCTGACATATCATTCTTAATCACTTCCTTCCAGGTCTTGTAAGGCCTTCCTTTCCTCCTCTTATAGCTACTAAGGTTTATTATCTCATCGCTTCGTACCAGCACATCAGAGGGCATCCTGCACATATGATCAAACCACCTAAGTCTTTTCTCTCGTAACTTGTCTGCAATACTAGCAACCTGGAGTCTGGCTGGCCCTCACTACCTGATTCCATACCCTATCCCTTAGGGTAATGTCACACATCCACCTAAGCATACGCATTTCTGCTACCGACAACTAACGCGTATGACTACGTCTAGTAGGCCAACACTCTGCTCCATATAACGTGGTTGGTCGAATAACCATTTTATAAAACTTCACTTTGAGTTTTATAAGGATCTTTTTATCATATAAGACACCTGAAGCACCCCGTCATTTGATCTACCCAAATCTAATACGGTGTAATATATCATCATCTATGTTACCATCTCTCTGCATGATGGATCTGAGGTATTTAAAACTCAATTTCTGTGGTATGATGTCAGTGCCAATCGTTACCACCGCCCCTTGTGCCATCTGGCTACCCGAAAAGTTGCATTCTAAATACTCCATCTTGGACCTGCTCATTCTAAAACCCTTCAATTCTAACGTTGCTCTTCTACGTTCTAACTTGGCATTGACCCCTTCCTTGATCTCATCTACTAGGACAATAACGTCCGCAAATAACATACACCAAGATACCTCTTCTTGAATATGGTTGGTAAGTTCATCTAATACCACTGTGAATAGAAAAGAACTTAAAGTCGAGCCTTGGTGTAGTCCAACACCAATAGAGAACGCTTCCGTGTCCCCTCCTATTGTTCTTATGCAAGTCAAGGATCCTTCATACATATCCCTAATTACCCTGATGTACGTCCTCGGAATGCCCTTTGCTCCTAAACACCACCATAAGAGTTCTCTAGGAACCCTGTTATACACCTTCTCCAAATAGACAAAAACTATATGCAGATCCCGCTTTCATTCTTGGTAGCATTCTATCCGTCTCTGAAGTAGATGTATTGCTTCTGTCGTCGACCTATCAAGTATAAATCCGAATTGGTTGGCAGATATAGAAGCAGCTCTCCGGATTTTCTTGTCAATTACCTTCTCCCATAGCTTTATGGTATGACTGAGTAATTTGATGCCTCGATAGTTTTGGCATTGTTAAATGTCTCCTTTGGCCTTGTACAAGGGGATTAACCTACTCAATATCCATTCATCCGGCATTCTGGCTGACTCAAGGATCACATTAAATAACTGAACTAACTACTCAATACCTACAGCTCCTATTTTCTTCCATACCTCTATAGGGATGTCATCAGGTCCTACTGCCCTTCTGCTTTCCATCCCTCGCAAAGCCTTTATAATTTCTTCCCTTGTTATCTTCTCCTATGAGGACTCGGTTATCCTTGGACTTGGCACGGGAGGTTCCTTAATATAGAGAATTTATGCCATCCTATTTCTAAGGTTGCAATAAATTCCTTTCAATACAGAGAATCTATTCAAACAAGGATTTCTCAATCTCTATATTGTGAAATCATATTATGATCTAATATTCCAAATTTATAAGAACATATATTGAACACATAATCGAATCACAATATATCAATCAAAACAATTATATTTATAAAATAAGCAAAACATGTTCAAGCATAAACATAAGGTTCATCTAACCTAGACATTAAAGGAATTTAGTTACATATGATGGAAAAAGAAATCAAACAGTAGCAGAAAGAAAAATGAATAGAAAATAAAAGGTTCATAATTCTAAATCTCTTATCAAATATTCTTGTAAGTAGGGGTTTGATCTTATATTCTTTTAGATCTTTAGTTGTATTCTTTATGTTTTCCACATTTTTGGATCAAAATTGTTCCTTGAGTCACCTTTGAAAATTTCAGAATGCCTCTATATGTCTCCTCCTTCTTTTTGCCTTCAAAAATGTATTTTTATAGTAACTTTTAGGGTTTTGGACGATGTATGGTTCGATTTACGGTAACCAAAATCTCCAGAATTCGCAAATTTGCACAACTTTAGAGAAGTACATGAGATGATGCACACTCGTGTATCCCTTCTATGTTTTAAATCTTTGTTTTATGTCACTTTTTCATACATATTCTTTTCCTTTAAGTCCATGAAGTTAATTATACTCTGTAAATATACTTAGAAAATTAAGTATCAAATATACAATAAAAACATAAAATATCAAGCAAAAATACATCAAATATGGGGGGTATAAATATGGTGAATTATGCATCTATCACCATTGCATAAATGTCCCCACATTTTAACAATATATTGTCCTCATTATGAGAAAAACAATACAAATAAGAATAAGTAATAATAAAGAAAAAATTAAAGCAAGAAGATTGATGAAGATTAAGGCGTGATGGTGGCGCAATGAAATTTGAAGGCACTCTATGCCATAAAGATCCATCAATTCACTTCCTACAAAATAAACACAAAAAATATAAATAATAAAGAAAAATAAAACAAAAATAAAATAAAAATAAAACATATCCTAATTCTTTAATTGCCTCCCAAGTCGTTTATATTTTAATGTCATTAGCTTGACGTATCCCTCACCTCTACCATCAACCTAATTCTATCATTAGTGTCCTATTTTCACCCGTTTTGTCTTAAGGCATTTTAGTAACCTGAACTAAGCCACAAATTGCAAGATAATAAGAATAACATAATTTATCAAATTAACAAAACCAAGTAAGTTCCATAATGCTTTGTTTTATAATAAACTGTCAATAAAATAGGAAATGATGAAATTCCCTGAATCATCAATTAAATCCAATAGTTTGTTTTGTAAGAAGGTGAACTACTCTTCTTTTAGCAATCACTCATTCCCTTTTCTTCTTCTGCTTCATGAACAGATGCTTCTTTATCCTCTTCAAGCACAGAGTGGTCTAGTAGGATAAAGCTTCCTCACAAAGGTGACTATACCTTATCCAAAATAGCACTAAGTTGTATTTATACTCTTCAGAAAGAGGGAATGTCATATTATTCCAAAACAAAGGCCATGATTGCCACATATGGACATACAATATGATAAACCTCATCAAAGAAATATTTAAAAAAAACCCTTCAAAGAAATTGTCACAATCAGGTATCAACCTTAACATCGGCAAAGAGCTAGCGATCAAAAAGGAACTTATTAAATGGATGGAGTTGATAAAATAGCAAGGAAGCACGAATGGACAACATATGAATAAGATCAGCTCTGAATAAGAATGCAGGTTCGTAAGCTAGAGCAGCAGAAAACTTAGAAATCCATCCAAGCAAAGAGCAAGGAGAAAGAAATCCATCCCGAGATCAACAAGATTCTACAAGACATATTTCCGGAGGGGTGTTAAAATTCTTGGGAGTAGTGCCCTAGGGAGCAATGAAGCTCAACTATTGCTTCTAACCTATGTCGCACGGATACGGCAAAATGGAACCGTGTTCGTGTGTCAGACACATGTCCGTGTCGGACACCCACTGACACGCGGTGGATACGTGCCCGACATGTATCTGTACGTGTCGAAATTATGAAATAATTTTTTTGGCTCTGACACGGCTCGGATACATTTGAAGACCGTTCGGACACGACTTAATGAAATATATGTTTCATGGAATATATGCTTCATATTTTTTGAGAGGAGACACATGTCCGTGTCGGAAACCCACTGACACGCGGTGGACACGTACCCGACACGTATCCATACGTGTCGAAATTATGAAATAATTTTTTTGGCTCTGACACGGCTCGGATACATCTGAAGACCGTTCGGACACGACTTAATGAAATATATGCTCCATCGAATATATGCTCCATATTTTTTGAGAGGAACTTATAAAGTACCAAATATGTATGAATTATCAAGATCTTTAAAGTCTTGAAACACTTTAATCAATATATATCATATTATAAATTTTGAATTTTTTTCTTTATATATATTTGCCGTGTCCGTGTCCACCAAATTTTAAAAGTTGACGTGTCCTCGTGTCCGTGTCCGTATCCGTATCTGTGCTTCTTAGCTTCTAACACATTAAAAAGTAGTTAACAGGGAGTAAACGAAAACTTGAAATATGAGAAGTCTAGTTTTCTTATAAATCCTTCATAAATTATTTTCTACTTCAATACAATTTATATTTAAAAGAATCATTTGTAATGTCTTCTCATCTCATAAAGTTTAACAATGTTAGTTACATATAAATAAATAATGCATTTAATTAAATATAGAACCAATTAATTGACAATAAGATATAAAGTAACATGAATAAATAAAATATTAAATGCAGTAGATACATAGGCAAATGAGTTATTGGACCCAATTAATGTCCAAATTTTGCAACTTAAAGAGCCACTTTTGAGTATCCTGAGAAATATTATAAGCGGCTTTGGATGAAGATTCAACAGAACTAGTTGAAGCAACATGATGATCAACTTTCCTGTCTTGGACAGCGGCATTGAACTGTCTATTAGGATGTCTGAGCTTGAGAGCCAGAAGTCGCGAAACTTCATGAAGTCCTCCCCATTTCTCCAGTGCTCGCGCGATGTCGTAACGCCCTGCATTACATGTAAGAATGATACACTACTATAATAATAACACAAAGTCTTAAGAATCAAAGATTACATGCAAGAATTATAATAACAGAAAGTTATGCATTTTTGTTTTAACGTACCTGCACGTTCGAAGGATTTTCTGCTTGGCATATACGTAGGATCCATTCCCCAGCTCCTCTGGAATCTACTAATCTATATAATAATCCAATTCTTCTTTATAAAAATGGTTTCTGGAGTCTCTTTAACATAATGAATGAGTGAATAAAAAGGAGGAGGAGGAGGATTGTACCTCATCCTGCAAATTCTCAAGGTTGTCCCAATATCCCTTAGGTTTCCGATGTTTGTAAGCAAGGGAGAGATTCATCAAAGAGGCAATCCTTCTAAATCCACCCATGCGATTTATTGCCTTCTCAATATCCACCCTACCATGCAAACGGAGTTGCTTTCTCATGGGCATAAATCCCACTTGCCCATGTTCCGAAATAAACTTTAGGAGTTCCGATTTTAGGATTTCAATGTCCCTTTGCAGACCAGGCACTCTAGGTCTCTGCCTTGAATCTTTATCATAACTAGTCACCTGCTCAGCTTCTTCTTCACCACCCTCAGTATTACTGCTGCAACTGTGCTCCTTGGCATATTCTGCAGAGTTTGTGGATTCCATTTTCTCAATATAATCATATTCTGCAGAGTTTGTGGATTCCATTTTCTCAATATAATCCCGAATTGCACATAGATTTGATGGGAGATCTTCATATATTACCTATGAGTTGACAATTTTCACCAATCAATCATGGGTTCATTGTTTGATGCTCCTGGTCATCAATTTCAGGAAATTTTTTTCCCAATATAAATTACCATGGTCTAGAAACAGGATCTGTAATTGTAAGTATAACTTTTCTTCTTGGATGCAGATGACTAATAAGGGTTTTTCACCCTTCAGACATGATGACAGATGTGTATTCCTTGTCACTCTTCCCATTATTATTATTATAAGAGGCATCATCATTGGTGTGTAAAATTCGTGAAGCAAGGAAAAGCTTATCTTTGAATGTTGTGTTCAAAGTCTGGTGTGGGTTGAGTACCATTAGATACAGAAAAAGTAATAAAGTTATTGTATAACCAAGCTGTATTGAATATAACTTAATAAAGCAGAGTGACAAGATTCCTAAATGCAAAGGGAGGCTACCAAAAATGCTTTTTTCGTACCTCTTCCATAATAGCTTCCGAAAGCAATGCATGTTTGTGCATTTTGGACTCAACAGTGTATTTAAGCAGAGTATGATGGCTTCCTAGCTGCTCTAAAAGCCACTTCCCCTGAAATGAGTCGAAGTCCCCTTCAACCTGCTCAAAACTGATCTCATGTTCAAGTTGTTCACATAAATCCAGAACCACACGTGCATGAAGTACCATGTACAACAGACCCTTGCATCCTTCCTGAAAAATTATGTCAACCTTAAGCTGTCAAGTAAACCATTTTTGTTAAGTAATATCCACATAAGTATGTCTTGACAGTCATATAATATCTAGTAATAATCTAACCTTGGAAAAGAAAATACTTACCCTAATGCTTGGATAGTTAGAAAATTACCTAATCAATTAGTATGTTGCCAAAATAACCGCTTTGGATTCATGTAAGAGGGAACAAGTACCCATTGTGGGCATAGGTATCTTCTATCACTAGCAAATATTGAGCATGACAAGGGATGAATGTCTACCAGGAACAAGTACTATAATCACAGATTGGATTCTTGTTTTCATTTCTCAGTTATATCTGCTATACCTAACCCCATCATGATGCCTCTAATTTCGTACAAAATCTGGTCCCATAATACACTTCCAAGTTCTGAGCACGCCATATACTCATCAATGCAATATGCTTCTAATTTCAAACCCGTGGAAGAAAAAAGTAAACTTATTTTTGAGAAATAACGTGTGACCAATAAAGACCATTAAAGATGCAAATGCACCTACTCATACCTGAAGAATACGAACTTTGTTGTTTTCTCGTGATAAAATCTTACTGATGGCTAGGTTTGGAACTATCCTGCAGAACATAAAACTCGGTATGATAATTCGATTTTGTATTAAGAAAGATTGCTATTACAGTTTTGTTCAGTCACTGTCATGATCTTTGAATTGATTCAAGCAGGTATAGGTCATCGCTGTCAGAAAACTGATGTAAATAAGGTTATATGCCTCTATTCCTGACTATTGAGATAAGGAAAAGGGATCAGAATATTTTCAGGTGTCACAAACTTAGGCAAATAAAATTCACTTTAGCTGGAAGCTTGTTCTACAACTTGACAAAATTAAAGATCCGTTTTGGTGAAAGAGATTAAAGGGTGTGCTAGTTTTATGCTGTCCCATAGTTCCTGAAACTTGGATATGAAGTCTGAGAATAAAAATTTGTTTTTGCATAGATGATAAACTTTTAATCTTAGGAAGCACTACAAAGTCTGCATTAACTGTTGCACACACTTCTTGCAATATGAGGTAATGGAAAGGAATGGTTCAATTACTTCAGCGGTTATGGAAATGCTATTACATTCAATCAAGATTCTCCAGCTTAAAAGATAACAAATTCCAAAATTTTGAAGGCAATGAGGCATGCAAATGAATCTGTTTGGAATTAATTATGGAACTCCTTTGTGCATCTAAGAACAAGTTTACATCAAAAAGCAAATTCAAAGATTTCTGGTTACAATTTATAGAAAGGAAAAGCACCCCACGTTCAAAACCATAGTTTTGGAAAACCATTTTTTACGTGCTTTCTCAAACCAGTTTGCAAAAAATGTGTTTTTACTGCAAATAATAGTTTGTTCTATATCTTTTTATTTACATGCTTCCTTAATTAGCCATACTCTTCTATGGTTAAGAATATCACATTTCCTGTTTAGTCATTATATATCTATTAATTATTTTTATATTAACTTTACTAAACATCTTAAGCTGGATCCAAATTAATTTCGCTTGTATTTAACAAGATGCTTGTCAATTCTATCAAAAGTACTTCTACTCTCATTACTTCTATCTGCAACATTTTACAGCAATAATGCCAAACATAGCTTAAATCATTCATTAGAACTAAAGGTTCAGTTTGCCAATAGTTTGGCCATAGCTTGTTTGTAATTTAAATTAGCGTCCCTAAATGTCAATTTCAAGCTCATTTACTAAATGAACTGAACCCAAACAATGATGATGGAAACTCGGTTAATTTGTTAACTCTTCATTTATGTCACTCTAATGCCATTTTGCTTCTTTGGTGAATAAAGAGTAATTTATCGAAGGGTAAAGCCAAATCACTAAAATTCTTCAGGGGCTTCCGATTTGAGACTTCAAATTTTCAATCATCTTCAGATCCTCTCTTTCCCCCTCAAACTCACTCCACTGTTTGCAATCTATGGAGCAGTACCCATCTTATGGAGACAGTAGACCTATTCCTACTATTTATATTAAGCAGGCTCCCTCTACGGATAGGGATAACCAGTAAAGGCCTGATGGCAACTCATACTAAATTGACATAGTCATATAGTGAACAACCAAAGTCTTATGTAGCAATAGAATGATCACATACTGCATGTAAATGGATTGGATCCTTCTAAAGCAGTTATAAAAGAAGTAGAGGATGCAGTCAATTCAAACAAAGAGTGAGATATCGATACTCCTTCTAGGGAAGAGGAATATTAGGCTTACTCAGGAAGACTCTCATAGGAAGTAAGAACATTCCATACTTCACGAACAGGAGCTTTCACAGTAATGCTTGCAATGACACAGCGATGAACCCCTCCATTTTCCTTCAGCATGAAACCATTTTATCAGTGACTCCAAAAAGAAGAATAGGTTTCAGAGGAAGAGCAAAGTCAGGTCAGAGTAACCAGCAAAGTCAGTTACCAATAGGCCATCAAACCTGCGAAGATGAACTTCATCCACCATGCAGGGCCGATCAAGTCTGCAAACTTTTCCAAATACACCCCACTTACTACTCAACTCACTTGAAGATGGTGTCGGACCAGTACTTGAGCTGGGACTAAGGCCAGGGGAAGCAATCATGGTCTTTGACGTTCCAATTTCTGTGGTTGCTTCCTTTTGAATGCCAACAAAGTCTCTCTCAGCTCTACAAGCCAGGGCTTGGAGATTCACAGGAAGATCTGATCTGATGATCCTCTCTAAGAAAATAACTGGGAAGTTGAATCTTGGAATGACATTAACTTCATATGATAGCATGGTTGTTCCAGAACTAAAAAAAGTTATTGATAAAAAGAAACATCAACACTGTTTCCAAGTTAACAATATGATCTGGATGCTAAGGTAAAATAGCAAACTAAAAGTAGAATATTATTTTAGCTCCAAATGTTCATCAGTCCGATTGCATGTTATGAAGTTGCTCTAATTTTTTGGAGCCTAACTTTCTTGATCAGATAGACAAGCCATACTTGAAATCTGTAGAAGTTCGTCAGTAAGAGTGTTGAATGCAATTTTTACAGGATTTCAAACCATAATTTGATTCATATGTGATCGATGAGTGGATCTATTAACAATAATATCTCATAAGGAGTAAGACATGATGACGCCAATCTTGCATAATAAATGTGGAATTGTTTTGGGTCATTATTTAAAAACTGTATTAGATCCAGGTTATCAAACATATGATAATAATAAGAAATTTGAGAGCCAAATGGAAGTAGAATTAAATTTCTAATTGGTGAAAAGGAGATTTACTAAAGCTTTATCTAATTATGCTTAGATTAAACACAATTCATTCTCTGAAATCCAAATGAATTTGATTTCTAACAAAGAAATATATAAAGGATGCAAATATATGATGATCAGTAGATACTGAAGAGAGTATAACAGAGTTAAGTTGACTCCAGAAAATAGTTGAGTGAACACTAATAAGTACAACAATTCACACCATCTTATGAAAAACAAGCTTGCATGAATATGATCTCGTACAGCAATAACAACAAACCAAACTTGACAGATAAAATCAGTCAACTAGAAAGCAGTTCTAGACATGGAGATAGAAATGAAGATGCTGTACAGGATGAAAACTCAGAAGAAATCTGGGCCATCTACAATTTTTCTTGCTGACCAGTATAGGACGTTTGAAACTGAATTTTCTTTTTGACCGTGAGTTTATTCTATACAAGCAAACAAACAAAGATACTTTTGTAAGAAATAACAGTTATATCTGGAATGTTTCACTCAAATCTCATGCCAATGTAAATTTACAAGCTAAGCCAAATAACATTTCTTCCTATTTTGCAGCTTTGAATTTTTACTGAATCTAAAATCAAAATTTAGCCTGACAAAGCTCAATTCTATACATTAAGGAAGAAAAGAAAATAACAAACAACAGACAATGAAGATTTCGGTTGCATCTACCTTCTTGATGATGGCATGCACAGTTCTGCAGATAAATACATAAGAATGCAGATATGTGGGGAAGAGTTTTTTTTTTTCAAAAGTTAATTTATTGATTTAATCTGAACAAAATAATGCAAATAAACAAACATAACAATGGAAAGGAACCCAGATAGCCGATAGTAAAATGCTGGTCACTAAATCATCTAGCAGAGCTTTAGTTTCACACTTAATGAAATTCTGTTCCTCAAGTCATTTGCTATAACCAATTATCTCATCTTATGGAGAAATTTATCTTTTGCTTCTTCTATTGACTTCTGTTGCTCCTGTTAAATATAAAATTGTTCCTGGTCCTCCATATTGGCTGTATAATTTTCCTAACCCAAGAATGAACACCTTCTTGTCCCATTTGGAGTTTAGTTTGAGTGCAGTAGCCCAATTGAGGGAAAGAGTAATATTACCAACATCTACTGATCATTTTGTCCCATTGGTCATGTAACAAACCGAGCAAATTCTATCACATACTATAACTACCATAAGGAGAACAACAAGTTCTCAGCTTCTCAGTTAAACTTCTCAACTACAAAAAGAATTAACAAAATACAGTTTGCATCAATACAATCATGTTCCTTTCTAGAAACTATTTTGTACACATCTTTTAGTGAACAATTAATTTTAGAAAACAAGCTTATAGCGGGTGCAAGAGGACAAGTTTCACCATTATCCTAAAACATGGAAAGTATGGGACTGTAACCATAGAGAAAGTCTTTCTACCTAGATTCCTCAAAATTCTGTGCTACAGAAAGGCTCAAGACTAGTGTGCTAGTATCTGCTATTTGAAACCCCTTACCCACTAGTAATGGGACATGAGCAAATAGCCTGGACCTTACAATAGAAGGTATCTCAGATAGAAACCATGAATAGTAAATTCACTTGAGGCTTTTGCAGATTGAAATTTGTACAAAGTATATGGATCTACCTTCTCCCTGAATTTAGTGACCATTTGCCCTCAAACTTCTTAAAGTCCCCATCAACCATGGAAAAGTGTAGTTCATGATGGTTGGCCTGAAAGTTAATTGAGGATATAAAAGATAAAAAAGTAAGCCTAACCTCATCCGGATGAGAAGCAAGATGGAATAAGGAAGGAAGTATTTTTGGTATGCAAAACCTTAATATTCAACCAGCCAGCATGTGGGTTAACTAAATTGTCAACCATAAAGTCTGTGTGGGATAAAAGAACAGAGCTTATGATTGTTGACCAGAATCATGGCATGTCATTTAAAATTGTGATATGACGATCAAGTGAAGTGCATGAACAAGATGGGTAAATTCATGATAACTATTATGATCAACAAATCAAAGAAAGCAAAATCTACTAAAAGAACTGATTTAATGAGAAATGCTTATCGTATATTCACTACCCGGTTATCAGAATAGATTCACTGGTTTATAACATTGTGTTAATAGTAGCAGCTTCTGAGGGCCAAAGCTCCAAGTATAAAACCACAAAGGGCGTTCCTCAAGGATATCACATCTTCTTAGAAGAACCAAGATATAGAAGAGAAAGTTTATCAGTCATTATAGAGGTTTTTGTTCATGTTTATCCTGAAAACCATTGGCGCCAAGAGCAAGTTGAAGAGTCAGGCGTATGCTCAAGCTAACTAGGCAGCTAAAGAAGCTTACAGAATAAGAAAATTCTTGAAGATCCAAGACAACACGAGCTTCAATATGCCAGTAAAGTGCCCTTTGAAAGCCTCTCTGCTCCAACCATATCCGACCTGAATGTGGACAGGGAATTCTCCCACTGAACAAAATCAAGTAACAACAACTGCAAGTTACTACAACCCTAAATAAGAACAACTTAGCTGGTCATTCCCCAAGGCAAACAATTAATACGAAAGCAGACATATGAGCCTCACATTGCGTCTACCAAATGGTTTCAAGAAAGCACGCAAATTCAAAGAAAGAAAACTGCATTAAAACCTGCAAACAAGATTGGGAATGAAATCAGCGAGGCGATCGTAGTCAGTGAGAGAATTCCAGACAGATTGAAGGTTGGCATAGACGAGTATTTGGCCCTTAATTCTACGCTCCCGCCACGATATCACTTCTACTTGGCATTTTACTTTTCTTTCTCCTTCATCATTGTCGTCATCATCATCATCATCATCTTCTTCTTCTTCTCCTTCTGCTACCGCTTTATGAAGCTTCTTAATCTTACAGTTAATGGCACTTCCGTTCTTTCGCATGTTGTAACTCTTTGCATTCCATTTTTGGGTCCCATGAACTGAAGGTGAGCAAACAACGCGTTTCCAAGGCAGACAACGATATTGGTTCAGCTGTAAACTTGCTAGAAAAACATACAAATCACTATTACAACGAGAGGGAGTTGGAAGAGCTTTGCAGTTGGTCATGAGGAAGAGAGAAGGGGGCAGGCAGCGTAAGAGAAAGGCGCCAACTCGTGTCCACCAATTTTTAACTCGCTCTTTTTCTGTTCTTGTGGTTTAGTGAAAGGGAACGCCAACGTGTGGTACTGGTTGGCTCACTTTCACGTTACGGCCACAGATTCATTTGCCACGTCTGTCTCTGTCTTTACCGTATACCAAGCATGTAAATACTTTATTAAGATATTAAAACATAGAATTGTTTACAAATTGATACCAAGAAATTTGAAAATGATATATATTAACCAAAACTTATAATTAATTATATTATATGAGTTATAAAGTACTTAATTGTAATTTTATATAAAACAGAAAGTAGAATCTTCGCGCCAGATCCAAACGATCCCTTGATGAAATCAGAAAATAACCAAGTTCAGTGCTTGGGCTAGAAAAAAGGCCAAGTTGGGCCAGCCAAGAAGAAGTGTGTGACTTCCCAGGTTCTTCGTCCGTGTTCTTCCTGCTTAGTGGAGAATTAACAAAAGAAATTGAAGCTAAGTCGCAAATCTAGAAGACGAGGTCGGGGACAATTTACATATCACTTAGCCACCAAATCCAAATCACAGCTGAGCTACAGCTACTACTTGTTTGTACCGTACCTGCTAGGTGCCAGCTCCAGAGCTAAGGGAGAAATACAAGACCCGTTTGTCGTCATGTACTCCTCCGCTTTCCGATCTCTACCTCCTGCCGCCTTCCCCTTCCTCTTCCTCTTCCTCTTCCTCCTCCTCTCTCCCGTCCTTGCCTCCGAGTCCGATCACAAGGTTTACTGTTTACATTTCTTTCTTTCTTTTTGATTCAGATCTGTTAGTCCTTTCACTTCACTCTTGCTTTTTGTGCATGCTTTTGGTTGTTGTTGTCAAAGTTAGGGCTTTGGTTTCTATTGGTAATTCATGCGACATACCTCGGTGTTAGTGCTTTGGCACAATTTGTGGAAGGATGGTAGCAGTTTTATGCCATTTCTCTTTTGGTTTAGATCTGGTTATGAGATATTACATGTCCTGGTTTTTCCCCATCATTTAGCACACGTTCTTGTAACTTGTGTATGGAATTGGTGAAGGCATTTGAGGTAGGCTCCCTATATCTAGAGATCATAAGCTCATTCAAAGGCTTCTTTCTCACAGTGATATAGAGGTGTATACTACCTCCACCGACTAGTAAGAGACCTTTCCTTTAGTTGCAAACTTAAAAATTATAGACATCGCTGCACCAATACTTTCTTCCTCAAAGGTCAACTATTAAGATATATATGTTGACGTAATTAAATCGCTATCTACTTCTTACACCTGAGTCTTGGACCTTAGTCTTTGGAAACGTCAGTTTTGAAATTTTTGTTTTGATGGCTTCAAAAGAGCACTATCACTCATTTTCCTATGCTTTTGTCATGTATTTGAATGTAATCAGACCATATGTACAAGTAAGTTGTTCTCATGTTGAGACTAGCCTAAAGATGGTTACATTTCCTGACACTCTGTGTCTATTTTGTTCAATTGGAAAAAAGGGCCTCCTTTTTCATACTTGAGAATCTTCCTTATCTTTTGCATAGTTATGTGATGCTGCAGACTCCTTTTAAATTCACCATGCATGGCTCTCTTCAATTTTGTGGTGATTGCCTGAGAGAATCTTTTTCATTTGCTGGATTGTTAAGTTCACATCAAATCAAAATAACATTATCTATGATAAGAAAGTGTTTCAAAAGGAATCATTCCATTGAAAAGAATTATGCTAGGAATGATGACATTCGGGCTCTTCATGCCAATTTAGGCCCTCCCTGTTGCATTTTCTACACTATCTTTAAACTTCTGGTTAAAATAAAAAGGGTTCTTTTTTTTTTTTTCTATAGGTGAATATTGTTGTTATTCTGTATGCTTTCTCACCATTGGCTATAATTTGAACTATACCTTCTGCAGATATTTTAGTTTGGTACTATTCTCTCCTTTTTCCTTTTTTTAAAAAAAGTTTCAGTTATTTATGCAGATTTCTACTAATATTTGTTTTGGCAGTACTAATACTTATTCTTTATATTTATGTTTTGTTTCCCAGTATCAACCGGATGACAAAGTTACCCTATGGGTGAACAAGGTTGGCCCTTACAACAATCCACAAGAAACATACAACTACTACAGCCTTCCATTTTGCCACCTGAATGGCAATGCTGCACACAAGTGGGGTGGTCTTGGTGAAGTTCTTGGGGGAAATGAACTTATTGACAGCCAGATTGATATAAAATTCCGGAGTATGTACTTTTGTCATATTTGGGCTTTCTTAGTCTTCAATTTGTCACTACAAAGTTGTTGCAGTCTGTCTTTGCATTTCTTTGATAATTTTGCTTCCCATTACAGAGAATGTGGAGAGAGTTACCATTTGTCAGCTTGAACTTGATGAAGCGAAGGTCAAACAATTTAACGATGCAATTGAGAATAGTTATTGGTTTGAGTTCTTCATGGGTATGTAATGTATTTAATTTTGATTTGTATTCCAAGGGGTAGTCTAGATAATAGTATTCTAATTGGTGCTTGAAATATATGAGTTGATATTGTAACACAAGGTTTTGTAACATTCAGATTTTAGACTATAATACTAAAACCCCACTGTGGAATTTAAACCATTCCATTCAAATATCTTGGTAGACAATGGAACGTCCTTTTTAAACTAAACAATGATGCGGCTAATGCTGCCGTTGTTTAAAAATCAGAACTGATACTTACAACTGTATTGTTGATGACATGTTTTAGAATAATAGAAATATTTTTGAACTTTAAGTTGAGAGATCTTTAGATATATTTTCAGTCAACTCAACAGTTTGAAATGTTGTCCAAGGTTTTCACCTCAGAAACTTTTCCTAATATGTTTTTCCAAAAAAATTATACTAAATCAAATTGCAGGCGTCTTTTTTTAATTGTAACATGAGCTCACTTACTGTTACTAATTAGTTAACAATAAGAAATTGCTTTGCTAGGAATACGACAACTAGGCTAAGATTTTTGTGGAAAGAGTGATGTTCGGATTTCAGTTGTGTTTGTTCTCAACCATCCATTTTTCATCTTCACCTTTTTTCCCCTGCTATCTTGCTCAAATGAACAGCAACCTAAAAGGAAGAAAGTTATTCTCCCACTACCTGCTAGCATGTATGTGTGGTAAACAGAGCATTTCCAATCCTTATTTGTTGGACATAAGTTTGTACTTTTGTTAGGAACCATGTTAAATTTTCCTTGTTCTTCCTTGAGGCACTTACACATTTTCCCCTTTTGATTCTTATTTGATGATTCGTCTATCACCTTGTGGTTGCAAGCTCAGATGACCTGCCATTATGGGGTATGGTTTTGCCAATTTCTTATTCTTTCTGAATATGTGATCTGTGATCTGTATTTCATTCTTGAACATGTGTTGTTGATATTTTAGGTTTTGTTGGTGAGTTGCATCCTGATAAGAACAGTGACAATGGCAAGCATGTGTTGTACACTCATAAGAGTATAACTGTTAGATATAACAAGGACCAGGTCTGTGGTTCGTTAAGTGCCAATTTTAATTTCTTTATTGGTGTTTACTTGTATTAGGAATCTCATGTATCCCTCTTCTTGCAGATTATTCATGTCAATCTCACCCAGGAGAGCCCAAAATCTCTAGGAGCTGCTAGAGTAGTGGACATGACTTATTCGATTAAGTGGATTCCCACGAATATCACTTTTGCACGTCGATTTGATGTCTACTTGGATTACCCCTTTTTTGAGCACCAGGTAAGAATTATTTCTTATTGAATTTCCTCCCATCCGGGTGTGCTTTATTTTACTTCTTGTTTTGTAACGCCATGTAAAATTACTGTTTTAACGTTCCTTTGCTGCTTAATTTCCTTGCGGCATTCACTTTGAATTGTAATGCATCCTTTAACACGCAGATACACTGGTTCTCGATTTTCAATTCATTTATGATGGTCATCTTTCTCACTGGCTTGGTATCAATGATATTGATGAGAACCCTTCGAAACGATTATGCAAAATATGCTCGAGAGGATGATGATCTAGAGTCTCTGGTAATGCATATCTTGAGAATTGAATTTCATTAGTATTGAGTTCTTGGCATTATATGCTCATTGAGAATTGTTTTTGATTTTCTCAATTCCACTGCAGTATTTAATTTTATGTAGTTGATTTCCTTGATTTTTTTTGTTTGATTCTTCACATATCTTCAAAAGAAAATATTGTTTTATCTATTTTTGGTGGCGATCATTGTTTCAGGAAAGAGATGTTAGTGAGGAATCTGGTTGGAAACTTGTTCATGGTGATGTTTTCCGCCCTCCCCGCAATTTAGTTATTTTGTCAGCTGTTGTTGGAACAGGTGCGCAGCTAGCATTGCTTGTGCTTCTTGTCATTTTGATGGCCATCATCGGAACGTTGTATGTAGGGTAAGTTCGTAGATAACACTTGAGGTTGTAGGTATATTTTACAGACACACACATGCGCTTTTGTGTGCACATGTATTCATTGTTTGTGTAATTGCTTATCAGTTGGCGATAGGTTAATGTTGTATTTGTATTTTGGTATTTCTATAAACTGTAGTTTTTGTTTTTCTTGATAAAATTGCAACTAATATTGGTGTTTCTTTCATGCTATTTATATTCCCCAGGAGAGGAGCAATTGTTACGACCTTTATTGTATGTTATGCACTCACCTCATTTGTTTCTGGTTACGTAAGCGGAGGGATGTATTCCCGCAATGGGGGTATGCTTCTTTATTTATTAGTTATCTGGTTTATCTTTCTATGTTATACTATCATTTGATTTATTTGATATTGTTTTTCAGGAAAAGGTTGGATAAAGTCAATGATTCTCACAGCTTCTCTGTTCCCATTTATGTGCTTTGGGATTGGGTTCATCTTGAACACTATAGCTATATTTTATGGTTCTCTAGCAGCCATTCCGTTTGGCACCATGGTGGTGGTTTTCATAATTTGGGCTTTTATTTCTTTCCCTCTGGCACTTCTTGGTACAGTTGTTGGAAGAAATTGGAGTGGTGCTCCAAACAATCCATGCCGTGTGAAGACAATTCCACGCCCTATCCCTCAGAAGAAATGGTACCTGACACCATCTATAGTCTCTATGATGGGAGGACTACTACCCTTTGGCAGCATTTTTATTGAAATGTACTTCGTATTTACATCCTTCTGGAATTACAAGGTGACGTTTTCTCTTTCGTCATTTAGTTTGAACAGTGATGTTGACAACATATGCACTGACCATCTCTTAATTTTGTGATTCTAAATTCAATCCTTCATTAAAATTTTGGTGACTGTCTGTTATGAATGGACATAAAGCTTTAATATGAAGTGCATGCTAGAAGGTTTGGCTTATTTAGGTTACTGCAAAATCATTCGGAGCTCTTGTTTGTATATTACCCTAATACGTGTAGCTAATAGAGAGTAAATTATGGAGAATAGGTTATATTGATATTTGTAATGTTCACAACTGCTCTCAAACAATTTTACATAGCAGCAGCAACCAAGTTATGCCATATTCATTTTGAAGAAGACTTTCCTTACCTTCTGTCACATACTATTGAAGTAGTAAGTTCTGTTATTTTGTGAGAGTAGGCTGTTTGTTGATCATAGAATGAGACAATGAAGTAATATCTTTATTCACTTAAGGAGATTGTTAATTATAGCTCGTAAGGGTTTTACTATGATGAGAATTGTTATCGGCCAAAAAAAAACTATGATGAGAATTGAAAAACTTGGCGGCTTATTTGCAATTGCAGATTGGTAAAGCTTGTAGTAACTAATGCAGCTTGTTTGCTCTTAACATTTGGTGTTTCCAATGCACAGATTGATATACATGTATCTTGTGTACCTCATTCCTGATACTGATCAATGAAATATGTAAAATGAATGTCTGAATTTTGCTTCTTGTGTCTACTGACAGGTCTACTACGTTTATGGCTTTATGCTGCTTGTGTTCCTGATTCTTATAATTGTAACTATATGTGTGACAATTGTGGGAACCTATTTCTTACTCAATGCTGAGAACTATCACTGGCAGTGGACATCATTCTTCTCTGCAGCCTCAACAGCTGTTTATGTCTACTTCTACTCCATATATTACTACTATGTGAAGACAAAGATGTCAGGCTTCTTCCAAACCAGCTTCTATTTTGGGTACACACTGATGTTTTGTCTTGGATTAGGAATTCTGTGTGGTGAGTTCAGATACTTCTTTTCAATTGTTTTGAGCCCTCCAAATTTTCTTCTTGCTTTAATGTTATATATGTTGAGAAATTTTTTTCTCCTTTTGCATAAGTTGGATCTTTTATATTTTCTTTTGTTTCTGGTTATGCATTTATGAGCTCATACATAATTTTTACCTATACTGAATGCGTTGAGTTTTAAAGTTTAGAGCCTAACTAATGGCATGTCCAGGGCATAAATGAGAGCAAAGTGTATTGTTCCTGTACTTATAAGACATGTTCATTGAATGTGTAGGGGCTGTTGGCTACCTGGGCTCCAATTTGTTTGTAAGGAGGATCTACAGAAATATCAAGTGTGACTAACCTTGAACAAAGGCCTTATGAGGCATTGGAAGATAATATTGCGGAGAAAAGCCTTGAACATGACACATCTGGAGAAGAATCAAACAGGGTTTTAGGGGAGGAATTTATTTCTTCTCCCTCCACATAACTTCATTTTTTTTTCTTTATAAAAAGTTTATAATTCTTTCCTGTTTGTGAAGCCTTAATTTAGACAGTTCAGGCGGTTGTTGACCTGTGCAACTTAGCTAAAATATAAATGAGAAGGCAAGGGCGTGCAATGCAACGTCTGTCATTTTTGTTATTTAGTATTGATGATCTGGGAATAGGTGCACTACGTAAACCCAGCTTGCTTGCTTGCCCCTATGATTTGTTTTCCATTTTCTTATATGGGTGGAATTTGATTATTCACAAAGTCTTATTATCGTGGTGATAGGAAGTGCTTCCCCCAAAATTTCAATGTACCAAGGGTCTCCATCCAAAACCTGCTGCTGCTTGGTTTTATGGTTGAAGTTAATAATAAACTGCAAAAGGATAATTGGACACTTATTTAAGTAAATTCTCGATCACACAATTCTTAAAGCTACAAGGCATGCAATGTCATCTGTGATATGGCATATCCTATTTATCAATACGAAATTATTTTAGCTGAGTTAAGTTGACTCTCGGATGAGCGTATAAATTTCCTCGTCAGAAAAGAAAATCATAGTTGTGTGTTCTCTTCTTTTTATTCATCTAATTCATTCCTGCAATTCTCATTATATTTCCCACTACTTTCTCTGTGTTATTACTGACACTGCCTCTCACACCAAGCACAAGTATATATTCAAAATTTTAGAGAATATAGGATTTGTGAGCGGTGAAAAAGATTGTGGATTTCTTTGAATTAGGGAAAACAGGGCTTAGAGTTTCTAATGCTAGGGTATTCAAAGGTAAGCCCTTATCTCAAAACATTTTATTTGTGAGAAAAATCTCAAGCCCAGTAAGCCACAAGTTCGATGAGCCTCTTTTGTACTTGTGGTGATAATGCGAGAAGATAACGCATACCACAAATGAATGCCACGTGGCAGATCTCTTATGCGACACCTCATCCTCACCCACACTATTTCCACAAGCCATCCCTTTTTATCAACGCATCCATAAAATCTTAGCCTACCATTTTTCTCCCTGTTCTCTTCTAAGCACTCTTTAAGGCCACAAAAATGGCTTCCACAGCCACCCTCTCCGGTGCCATGCTGAGCACCTCCTTTGCTCGCCGCCACACGGCAATAAGCCTGAGGCCGCAGCAACTTTTTGGGTTGAAAGGTGCGCGTGGAGGACTCATTAAGGCCATGGCAGTGTACAACGTGAAGCTTATCACTCCTGAAGGAGAGAAAGCGATTCAAGTCCCAGATGATGTGTACATTCTTGACCAGGCTGAAGAGGAAGGTATTGACCTGCCATACTCATGCAGGGCTGGTTCTTGCTCTTCATGTGCTGGGAAACTAGTGTCTGGCTCGGTGGATCAGTCTGACGGTAGCTTCCTTGATGATGACCAGATGGATGAGGGTTGGGTCCTCACTTGTGTCGCTTTTCCTACTTGTGATGTTACCATTGAGACACACAAAGAGGAAGAGCTCACTGCTTAGTTTTATTTCTTTTTATTTATCTATGAATCTGTCTGTGCTTTATGTCAGTTTTTTGATGGTTTAATTAGTGTGTATGTGTGTGTTACGGACGGACTGTTACTTGTTTCTATGTTCTTACGTTTACGAGTATTATTGCTTCTAGCTCACTGTTAGTAATTTTCTTACCACTTTCTTTTTTTTTTTCAAATTTATACTCTTATCTGTTTCTCTTTACTTTGGTTGGCCAGAAGAATTCTGTCCCAATTTGTCAGGTATTCAGGGCTTCTTTAGGATTTCTCCATTTCAATTAACCTAAACAAAATAGTCAGTTTAAGTACTCTTGAAAAGGAACAAAAAAAAAAAAAAAGGGAAAATAACTCTATCATAACCTTGGATAATTCCAGAACATGAGTTATTGATGACGGCAATTTAATGTAACACGAAGGGTAGATATTATTTTGTTGAAAGGATTAAAAACGACTTCTTCTCCACCACCCAAATCTCAGTTTCTGAACTTTATAATTTTTGATCCAGAACTTTATATCAACGAAAGATCTACAATTTTCAAAAATGCTATGTTGTTGAAATATATCTAAATCAGAATAGTAAATTTATGGAAATTTTAGATCAAAATTTTAACTCTTACTATTCGTTCTCAAAAATTCTTAGAGCATTTTAATTTTTTATTACCAGTCTTTTTACTCCATTTCAATCAACTCATTCACCATAAATTCATACCATTCCTAAATACGCAGATTTAGTCAAGAATCATCAAAGGTTAAAAATTCATGGTTCATCTTGTCATCATTTCTGCATTTTCAACATTTTCCATATTCTCAATTTTCCTCTTAACTTTTATTTATACACTCATATTCATTTCAGACCATCATTTTACAATTACTCCTCAACTAAAATAAAACTATTTTTTTTGATAATATATATATATATATATACGCATAATGAAGAAAAAGAAGATATCACCCTTTTCATAAATAATCTTCTACATTAATCCCATACACCATTTTATTGCTCTTACTAACTTCAAATTCATTTTTACATCATTTAATCACTAACAATTTATCAAATATTAGATTAACACTATAACAAAAATTTTCATCCCATCAACACAGTATTCATGAATATACACGAAAATGTCATGTTCATGTAGATGACAGTAATTCATCAAATTTATTTCATAAATCCACAACTACTCTAAAGGATTTACTCAATATCTACTTGTTAAAAACTTCACGAGCTTCAACTATCCCAAAGCCCTAAACTCCATGTAAAAACACGTATTCACTGTAAACATTAACCAACTTCTGGTTTTTCTTAGGGCAGAAGAAACAATTAGCTGTGGGAAAGTGGTGTGGGATAAGGAAAAGCAAAGTAATCTCTCGGGAGGTATTTGATGAAAAACTCTGTGTATTGGGAGAAAAGTTGAGGAAGGTGAATACAAAAAAGGAAACTTAGGAAAATTGTTTGAAGTACATCTTTCAAATCACGTAGTCTTTTAACTCTCAAAGCACAACATCTTACTTCCCTAACAAATTATAAAAAGCAACTTAACACATGTCACTTTCCTAATGTCTAAGCTCTAATCAAGCTCTTTTTGAACTAATTTCTTTAATTCTCATCTTTACAATCTAATTATCTCCAATATTCTTTTAATTCATTTTCCTATTTTCCATAATAATCTATAATTTTTGAAAATTATTCTTAAATTTACCAAAGTTCACAAATACAATAATTCCACTAATCAATAATATTTCCAATATAACAAATTCAAAATTATCAAAATTTCCAATAATATCACAACTCAGTCCAAAATATACCCGGAATTATTTATGAATGAATATACAATTATTTTCATGTGCATCAACTTCAATATTCATGTGTATGTATATGACATATTATGCATGAGTATGAAAAATGCGTTTATAAACTCTCATTGGATCACTTATATTTACTATTCTAGCGTCTCCGTAGGTATTGGGATGTTACATCTCTTGCCTTCTAAAATAAATTTCATCTTTGAAATTCTTATCTAATTGATCAGGAAGGCAGGGGTATTATTTCCTCATATACTCCTCCATTTTTTTTATTTAACTGTCATCACTCGAATATTTTCTTCCACTTGACTGTAATCAATGGAATTACTTGATATGTCAATCACTTATTTAGTCATTTTCTTTCTTAACCAGTTCCTCAATATATATCTCATATTACTCACTATTTTTACTTCATATGTCGACAATATATCTTTGTCAGATCATATTAATATTTCTTAGCATACTCACATATCACACATTATGGATCTGAGACATACTTTTATCAGTAACAATAACTTATAATAATTTTGTACAGATCAATTCATATCGGGCTTAATCTATCCTTTTTCCTAATCTGATCACATCTTGTACTCAATGTGAGCATACCTTGGCAAGGTGATACTCTCAGAGATAATTCATCTTTTTCACTTCGCATCGGTATTAATACACTTAACTCTTAAGTCTATCTCACTACATTTCATAAGTTCAATGTTGTCCCACCAAATTCATTCGCCTTTTATGAGTCACTTAATTTCTATTATAAATTCATTTCACCCTTTTCAATATCTCAAATCAATTATGGTCTTCAACCATTTTTTTTTGGCCCACTTTATTTCAATATAAGGGCGAATGACTTGTTTGTCGTATAACGCCTCATACAATATTCTAATAATATCACTGTGATAATGATTGTTATGTTTAAAGTCACTTAGAACTATACATTGATCTCATGTTCCTATGAACTCAAAATATAAGCTTTAAGCATATCTCTAATAGTTAAGCCTGTTACTAATTTATATATGTAATCACTTGGTTCGACTTTCTTAGCCATCAAATTCCCTTTCGATGTATTACTAAGGATGTATATCATAGTTGTTATTGCGTTTCTCTAACAATCTCTTTACTCAATCTTCTTTATTGGGTACACATACTTCTTATTTCAATCACAAAATATCATTCTTCCTATTCAAACTTAAAAATTCAGATTCATTTTCATTTTACTTGATAAGATTCACAATTTCTAAATCCTCAATTTAGGTTTTGGTAATCCTTTTATGCAAAACTGATTTTAAATTTCGATAACTAATAATACTTCCTTTGCCCCTTATCAGCTCAACATTCTACACTTTTTATTGCACTAGATTTGATAACCTCAATATCCAAATTTGTGATACCTTGCTATTGAATTTTCTATTCAATGTATTAGATTGTAACACTAGCTTTATTAGGAAATACTCAATTGCACAATCCTTTCAATCTTTTCATACTCAATAATTACCTAAAATCTTTACTGATTCATATATGTATCTAAAATGTTTATGTATAAATAAGGTCTCCGAGCTTTCAAAGCAATTGCTATTGCAGCAAGTTTCAAATCATTTATCAAAATTCAGCTCATGAGGCTATAATTGTCCTTATGTACACAAAATCACTTTATAATATTGCAACAGATTGCATCTTAATCTCTAATGGGAAACTCTATTGCAATTACTGCCGAATCTCCAAATCCAATTGGCATAATTAACATTAGGGTTATAGTCCCTCAAAAATTCTTTATACAATTATCACTTATACGGTTTACTCTTTTTTTCCTCGAGGATTCAAAATGTTCTTTTTACTTTTCGAACACACTCAAAATACCATTTATGATCATAGTCACTAATTGATATAATTTT
>JANVCQ010000005.1:19357286-19370742 GCA_025531925.1 Erythroxylum plowmanianum | reverse complement strand
TTATGTATGCTCAGGTCTGCACTCGACCTGACATTGCATATGCTGTTGGAATGTTAGGAAGATATCAGAGTAATCCGCGTATTGATCACTAGAAACCTCCAGCCATTGCCTCCACCGTTGATCTGAAGTTTTGTTAAAGGTTTGCGCTTCTATCCTCTTCCTGCAGCAAGCTTGATGGTGTCTACAATAATGCTACAGAGAAGATAGGGACTAGACGTTTTAAACCTGCTAAAAACACTCAAGTCTCTGGCCATCATCGAGACTAAAAGTTGGGTAAATGGGCAACAGCATATAGTGGTAGAGTTAAGCTTTATATAAATGGACCATACTCAATAATGAGGCAGATAAACTTACAGATGTAGCTACATATCAATACTTGCCTATTTGGTATTTTACACTTGGTGATCAGTAATCGTTTGTGCCACTGGGGTAGCAGGCGACGACAATTGCATGAGAGTACTCTCCAACTAAGTTACAGAGTCATCAAGCCCCAATAGCTATTGGTAACTTCCAGTCTGGAATTTCTTGCCCATTGCTCGCCATACCTTCCCCATCGTTTGAGAGGTAGGTTGTCATTGATAGGATATAGCGATGGTGTCTTCCCATAAATTATTATCCTCCCCAAGCCTCATTATAGGGACCTCTAAAGTAGTTCCTTCAAAAGTTCAACACTTACACAAATCCTAGCATAACCGACCCTTCGTTTAAGAGCTGTGTGTTTGTCCATGCAAAGAGGTTTGCCAATATAACTAGCTAAGGAACTCATCCCCTGGGTCGTTCAATATTTTAGAGGTATATTATGGAAGTTATAGTCATTTTTATTTTATTTTGTCTTATCTTTGTTTTTATTTTTATTTTTATTTTTATTTTTGTATTTATTTTACTTTTTATTGTATTATATTATATTTGTGGCTTATTAATTTAATTATTTTTTGAATTTCTCTACTTGATATTGAGTTTATAGTTTTTTTGTAAGAATTACTATTCATTATTATAGCCACAACTTGGCAATGGAAGGATGGAGTGGATAGTACTTTTATGGGAGCTAGAATATGTCTTCGCAAATTATGACATAACCATATAGGAGAGAGAGGTTTCATTGTATGTTTTTGGAGGCACAACTAATGATTAGTCCATATTACGATATTGGTAGGACTTACCACTACAATCATGAATGTCGAGCACTGACTTATATATAGGAACGACCAAACGTGTTCAATCAACCTTAAGGTGCATCATACAAGAACAACTACAATTCAAAGTGGAGCAAATCTTACGCCTATAGATGGAATGCTTATTCTCTAATTGAATACCTATAGCACCAAACACCTCTAGTTAACGAGCCAACTCTGGAAGATACAATGACTGATTTCATTCAAGAATCAATCATGAGACATCAATAAACAACGACTCATATATAAAATTTGGTGAATCATATGGACCAACTTGTGGAAATATTATTTGATGAAAGGCAATCACCCTTAGTAGAGAAAAAGAGCTCCCAATAGATTTAAAAGCGGAAGAGGAAGAGGAAGCAAGTCTTAGAGATAAATCAATGAAAATCCTTGCTGAAATAAAAAGCTGACTAACACAAATTCGAGAGCAAAGAAATGATAAAGGTTGGTTTCATGAATGAAAGACATTTCAAAAGGAGCTTCCAGAAGAAAAAGAAAGTGTTACAGATCAACTAATGGAATATCTTGCCAAACTTAAAGCTAGCTGACGCAAATTTGAAGAAAGAGTTTCTTCACCTGAATATCTTGAGCAATAACACTGAACACTATTTGAGCCCATTAGCGCAGTAGAGTGAAGAAAAAAGGATTGTTAAATGAAGAGTCATTCCAAGAAAATGAGGAGGAAATTGTGTTGTTATAGAGGAGGACGAAAATATGAGAGAGGCAGCAGACAGAGAAGAAGAAGAAATCTCCATCCAAGAATATAAAGTAGAGGAGTGGCAAAAGGGAATTAAAGAAGATGAGCTAGAAACCTCTATCTAGCTAGCAACAAGAAGAAGAAGAAGAAAGGACAAAGGAGGTTGAGGAAGAACAGTGGAGAAATCAAGTAAGGAAACTACTGATGAGGCATTGGTAGTAACCCTAAGTATGGAGGGTTCCTAGTTCCTCGGAGATAAAGTGTTCGAGTTAGCTAATGATTAAGGAGTTGCATTATCCTTCATTTTATTAATAGTTTGTCATTAAAAAGCATTGCTTAAAATTGGATTTATTAATTTTATAAATTATGTCCTAATTATTATATTGCAACAAGTGGTTTACTTACAGACAACGAATCTGCTTTATATAAAAAAAAGAAAATAATAATAAGTACATAATACCATTATTTTTACAATGAAAGGACCTGTGTATACTTGTAAACAACTGTTGAAATATATTGTGTAGTAAATTTCCTTCAATTTAACTCTTTTTATTAACCCAATCATACCTTACCTAGTTCTATCTAGACACAAGTTCAATTACACAGGTGTGTAGGTGATCATATGTGTCATTCTTTTCCTAATTTTGTGAACTTACATGTTATGGTGAGCCACACAGCCACTTACACGGTCATGTAAGTCCACAAACAACTGTGTAGGTTGCAGGAGAGGCTAAAACTACATTTTCACTCTCCCACAAGCTTCCAGTGAGTTACACAGTTTTATACACAACTGTGTAAGCTACAATAACTTCATTTCTTTAATTCTTTGTCCCGCATTCACCCTAATTCATCTCCTTCTTATTCTACAAACGAAAATAAGATTGAACATCAATAGAACAACTCCAAAGATATGTTTTTAGCTCATTTTGGTTCTCGTTCCTCCAACTTGTACCTAAAACAAAATATGAATCAAAATAAGTATCTTAAGTACATCATATCATTAGTTACTAAGCATTGCAAAAAGTAAATAGATAGTCAATCAAGCACTTATCAACTAAGCTTTAGTAAAAGTCATAAATAAGGTTCTTTTCCATTTTATTTGGAAATAAAAAAACCATGAGTTTGTTGATGGATATTTCACATAAAAATATTATTGAATGATACTTTTGTCTGACCATCAATAATCTGACATAGATAGATCATAATATATTAAGCACAACATTACAAGATGGTATTTCCTATTTTTATCTTTAACACCTAACCAATATGAACATGTGATTATAGATAGATGTGCATGATTTCTTTGTTGTTCAAAAATATGTTAGGAAACTAAAATTGTAGTAGGATTACTTAGAAAATTAATAAGAGATTTTGGAAAGAAAATGAATTACTGAAGTCACAAGTAAATTTATATTGGTTGAATTACTTACATATTTATATTTTCTTCTATGATCGTAAATTTTATGTATATGTTGATATGTTTTGGTGTTAATATATGAATTTTGCTCATTAGTGTTGACTTTATCATCAATAATATATTGATCATGGTATTATTTGTAACAAGTCATTATTTGTACTCATATGTGGTATGACGTGTAAATGTATTTTTTGGATTAATGCATAGTCTTATTTGTAAGGAGTCAATTATTATTTTGTTAGTCATGGTATTGGCTGTACTTACTGCCGATATTGACATGTTTAAGACAAACTAGAACCTATTTGTAACATGCGATGGTATGTTTTGAATGGATGTATAATATTGTTTGTAAGGAATCACGGTATTATTTGTACTCATTTATGGTATTGACATATTTAAGATAAGGTGGAACCTATTTGTAATGCGTGAGAATATTTTTTGAATAGTTGCATAGTATTATTATTTATAACGAGTCATGGTATTATTGTAATTATATGTAGTACGGACATATTAAATATAAGGTAAAACTTATTAGTAATGTGTGATGGTGTTTTCTAAATGGGGGCGTAGCATTTTTTGTAAGGAGTTATGATATTGTTTGTAATGGGTACTTTTTTGACTGAATGCTTAGTATTGTCTGCAAGGAGTCGTGATATTACTTATAATGAGTCATGATATGGAGCGAAGAGGCTTCAATGAAAAAGAAATAATCATTTATCCTTTGCAATATAACATTATAAAATATTACTGAGATAATAAATAATAGCTACTGATGACCACCTGCTTCTTTCTAAATGGGTTCAACGTGGTAAGTGCCTGAAAAGAGAGAGAGCGGGGGGAGAGTGGCATGTGAGTAGGTTCCATCTGTTGCAGCCATTTCCATGCAGCCGAAAGTGGGTTTGTTCGCCAAGTCGCATACAAAAGACAAAACACCATTTATTATAACACAACTCCATGATGTGTGAGAGACTTTGCATGTTCCTCTTCTTCGTAAAACCAAGCAAAAACGTTGTCCTTTGACCATCATCGCGACTGTTCTCTCCCAATTCCTCATTTTCCTGGATCCTTCTCTCACTGAACTTACTGGTGATCAACAGGCTCCAACTTGAGAGTTTCTTCGGCTCATACTGTGGTCATTTGTTTTTGCTTTCTGGGTTTCCGTAGTTTGATCATTTGAGAAATGGAAGATCCGTTGCTGATGAGACACGGCAGGTCGCTTGCTGAGACTCCTACTTATTCTGTAGCCACAGTTGTTACAGTGTTGGTTTTCGTCTGCTTCATTGTTGAGCGTTCCATCTACAGATTTGGAAGGGTATTTTAAGCGTTACCACCCTCATTCTAAATATTTATGAAGTTTTTAAAATACCCTGAGCAAAACAGCATCGTCTCTCACTAATTTCCTTCTGTTAAGTATAAGTTCAGCTTCCTTCTTTCTTTCTTTTTTTTTTCTTTAATGGGAAGTCGCTTGTTAGCTTCCTTTGTAATGAAACCATTTACTTCGTCCTAGTTTATAGCAATGTACAATTCTTACGATATCTTGGGTCAGATTATAAATGAACATTAAATCAATAGATGAAGTATAAACATTGTTTTCTCAATTTGGATGCCTAGATTTCAAATACTTGCATGGAGCACGATTAGTTTTTAATACTTCATTCAGTATCTAGTTCAAGTATGCTCTTTATTTATCTGATGAATATTCCTCCCACCCATCCACCAAGGGAAAAAAAGGAAAGTAGGAATCGCTACTGCAAGTTTGCTGGTTGGAGAGCATAGGAAAGATAAGCAGGTTCAAGTTAGAAAGATGTATTTGATTTGTGTTACCTTTTTACAAACAGTGGCTGAAGAAGACAAGGAGGAAGGCTCTGTTTGCCTCTTTGGAGAAAATCAAGGAAGGTCAGCCTCAAATTCGTCAATAGAAGCTCTAAGTACATGCAGGGGCTACACTTATAGTCATTTTCACTATTTTATATGCTCGCCGCTTTTTGTGTTTCCTGTCATCCAAATTCTCATACATTGGGATTTCTTTTACTTTATTTTCTCCTGTTAGAGTTGATGCTGCTTGGAGTTATATCTTTGCTGTTGGCGCAATGGGCACGATGGATATCTGAGATTTGTGTGAATTCATCTCTTTTCAACAGTAAATTCTACCTCTGTTCTGAGGATGACTACCTGAGTAACAAGCATATGCTCTTAGAAAAATCATCTTTTCAAAATGAGACTCTTGATCCCCCAAGAGGTATAACCACAGGAACATCCCATCAATGTGGTGAGGTGAATAGCTGCAGTCTCTGCTTCAACACTATCTGGTTTCACAGTCGGTGAATGAGGTAGATGCTAAGTGTGACATGAATTTGCAGGTTCACGAGCCATTTGTGTCATTGGAGGGTCTTGAGCAACTTCATCGCTTTTTATTTGTCCTTGGCATCACTCATGTACTGTATAGCTGTGTGGCAGTCGGTCTAGCAATGAGTAAGGTATATACTCCTCTGTTAATCATGCATCTTATAGTCCTAATGTATATAGTCCTCTGTTAATAATGCATCCTATAGTCCTCTGTTTGACGTTTATCCTGCAAACTTCAACATTTTCTCCTGGTTTATTCATTTCAACAGCTATATTATTCTTATTCAGCATATAATTGAATGAACACACAAAAATATACGAACCCTATATCATGCAAAATTTCTCATTGCATGTCTTTGTAGATTTACAGTTGGAGGAAGTGGGAAAGCCAAGCAAACATAGCTGTTGATGGCAACTTGCAAGGTACACAAACAAAAATTGTCCAAACAAGATGATCAAAACGTCATAAGAGCCAAGTGAATGAACCAAAGATATATAATAGTGTAGTTGCTATCATGGCAATGGAAAAGGTAAATGAATACTCGCAGTTTTACATCATGTTTTGCAGCAAAGAAAAACAAAGTAATGAGGCGGCAGTCCACCTTCGTTTTCCATCACACTTCTCATCCATGGAGCAGGAGTCGTATTCTCATATGGATGGTAGTTTACAAATTGCCTTTCTGATCTACTTGAATGCTGATGTTGCATTGGTTCCAAGTTTAATAAATTATTTCCTGATAATTAAACATAAGAGTTTCTGATAACTATAATTCTGTCTTAAAAATCCCTAGTAGCTGTTTCATGCATTATACGTTTCTTTGAGAAATCCCATTCTGATTGTTTATGGCTGCTGCCATATAAATTTTGTGCAGCTTTGCTTTCTTCGACAATTTAAAAGCCCCGTCAAAAGATCAGACTATTTGGCACTGCGTTTGGGTTTCATCACGGTGGGTATCTGATGACCATTGTATGGATTTCTTTTTATCTTAACGCATCCACTCTCTCAACACTCATAACATTCTGTGAGCAGCTACATGCTCATATTTTCAAATCTTGTTTCGACCAATACAACAAGACATACAACGCAAGTGAGAAAAAGAGGATCTCATTATTATCCACTGTCGTCCTAAACATTATTATCTTCCTGTTTCCAATTATCATACACGCAACTCACTTTTTGATGAATTCGATCCACTTGGCAGAAGCACAAGTTGCCACTTTCCTATAATTTCCATAAATATATGGTTCGGAGTATGGAGGAAGAATTTCATGGCATTCTTGGTATTAGGTATGCTCTCTGAATTTCATGGCATTCTTGGTATTTAGGTATGCTCTCTGCTACTACTAAACACTAATGCAGAGGTGCATGCCACCTTTTAATTCGTGATGGATTTAAGTAAAGAGAATAAATTGTAAGAGTTTACAAGTAAGTGTAAGAATTCTCGACAAGAAAATTTTCGATCTAGACTTTAAAAGATGTAAGAAGGCATTTTTGAGCTTCTTTTGTTTCTTTTCGCGCAGAAAAAAGAAAAGGAAAGTGATTAATGTAAAAACATAAGTGTCCAGTCTACGTTCAAAGTATAAGCCACTAAATAATGAAAATAAATGGAATAAAGTTGGGATAAGCTGATTAGAGGTATTACCATTTCACTGTACGGCAGATTGTGCACTCGACGAGTCGTATCAATGTTTGTCCCTGTAACTCTTTTTTTAAGTCAATGTAGTTCTTAGCTTTGTGCTGTACAACTTGTAACATCTAACAGTAATTACTCCAAGCAGATTTTAAAAGGCCTCGATGTGATGGGAAACTGAATTGTGCTGTACTAAGTACTGATCTCTTTTCTTTAGATTTGATCATCTCATATCATAGATTTAGATCACCATTTTGCGCATACATTTTGTCCTTGACTATTAAATGCTGATCATTGTGTTTTCTAGAATTATTTTAAGAGTCCGTGGTTGAAATAACATATTTTAGAATAATCGCCTAATCTTTAATTTTCTTGCCTAATCTAAACTTAGATGACTCTCTTATTTTGGGAACTAGTTTAGTAAGTTTGACCTTTTCTTTTGCTTAACAGTTGGCCACTTTGGGTTTATGCCATATTGTGTATCTTCATAAATATTCATGGTGAGCTTTAATTTCTTTAGATTGCAACAAATGGCATGTATATAGCATTTCTTTAATTCTACTTATCATGATCATGATTTGTGAGTGGTGCAGGCTTAAACATCTACTTCTGGCTCTCTTTCATCCCTGTTATAGTGAGTATGCAAGCTTATGGTTATTGCAGCAAATTAAGATGAACATATGTGCTTATAAAATTTATTCACATGTTGAAGCTTGTCATGATGGTCGGGACGAAACTTCAGCATGTTGTTTCTTCATTGGCACTTGAAATTGTTAAGCAAACAGATCCATCAGTTGGAACTCAAGTAAAGCCTCGGGATGACCTGTTTTGGTTTAGAAAACCAGAGATACTTTTAAGACTAATTCAATTTATCATATTCCAAGTAATGATATACTTTGTCTATAATATAAATCTACATATGATTCATCTATTATATTTTCTAATTACTTTTCTTTTTGTGTAGAATGCATTTGAGATGGCAACTTTTATCTGGTCCTTGGTAAGATTATTGCTTCTATCTTATCTTTTGTTCCCATTTCAGTTTGTGAATGCCAAATTATTATATATGTTTGGCATAGCTTTCCAAAATTCACATGGGTTATATAAGCTTCCTAAAAAGTGAGACCCTAAAATTTTAAGTTTGTGATATTTATGATTTAATGGAATTTAACACTTTAGTAATATCTTTTTAATGTTGTTAATTATGTTGGAGATTGATATTGCATGCTTAGAAGTTGTAGGATTAATTAATTGTAGTGATAGCCTTAAGAAAAAAGGAAAATTTTGGTGAAAAAATACATTAGTTTAGTTTGTTGTCATCAGTTAACACTATTCAATATTTTAGACAACTTTTTATAGAAATATCAAATTTAAATTCATTCAAGTCTCTGTAAAGATAAGGGAGTTTTTTTTTACAATTCATAAGAAAAAACTTAGAGGTCATTCAAGGTTATCAGTTGACCATTATAGCTTACAAGTATACCAATGGAAAGCATCAAGGAACACTCGCCAATTAGTGTACTAGTAAACCAGTATATTTGATAATTTCTTTTTAAAAGAAAATTTTGACAATAATAGTTATTAATTTTACGAGAAGTAAACCCTAGGGACAAAAGAACAATGATGGGAAAGGTTTAAGAGGCAAATTGGAAGGGAAAGGAAGGTGTTTCCAATAGAATTCATTAGCATTTAAATAATTTCAAGCGCAGAAAAAGGGATTCAATGTACCTTTCATACATAAGCTAGTTGCATATGTCAATTGTGACTTTCTAGGTTAATTATTTTGTTATTTATGCATGTCAAACGACTTTTTTTAAGAAATTATATTAAATGCTTTATTGAGTGTTAATTAATGATTTGAATACTTTCATTTTTTTTGATAGATTTGTGGAGAATCCTAATTTGGAGTGTTTGGTAAAATTAGGCTTTTGTTAAAATTGTTAATTTTGGGTTTTGGATTTATGTGAATAATGTGTTTGTATTATTTATGGACATATAATGATTAATAGGGATGTGATTTACGGTTTAGAGTGTCAAATGAACATCTATAGCTACCTAGAAATTAAATTGTGAATTCATTTATACAGTAGGGTGCCTCATATGCAAGTTTGGTATGTAGAATGATTGGCTATGTTGTTTATGTGACTTGAGGCCCTAAAAGGGCACTTTGTTATACATGTGTAAAATATGGTGAGGAGTTAAAGATGGAAGAAGCTATTAGTCAATGCTAGATTAGGGCGGGTACCAATCCGTTATCTTGGACAAATTAGCTGAGAATGGGACAAGTACTAATCCATTGGCCTATGTGAATTAGCTAAAACCAAAATGGGGTAGGCACCATTCCATTTATCAAAATGAATTTGTCGACACTAGATATGGTTAAGTAACAATCTGTTGGTAGGAACAAATTAGCATATGACATAATCAAGTAGATACCATTTTATTGGTTAGGGCAAATTTGTCGGTGACAGAATAGTGCAGATACCAATTTGTTGAACCAATTAATTGGTGCCTACTTTGGATAGGTACAAAGCCTTATATGTTAATTTGGCAGTGTTGGGTAATGTATTTAATATGATTATTTTTAAAATTTTATGAGGTACTTACGTTATAACTTTCCTTGATTAATATTATGGAGAAATTGATTATATAATGACATAATTTTTGATATTTTGTGAGATATAACATAGAAGTATATATATATATATACATGTATATATAGATATATATATACATGTATATATATATACATATGTACATGTATATATATATACATGATATACATGTATATATATATCTATTTATACATGTATACACATAATGCATATTTTTAGGAATCATAGTGCTTAGTAGAAATGTGGGAACTTAGGTGGATTTCTAAGAATTGTTTTGCAAAGTTGAACCTAAGAAAATTTTCTAGAAAAAAGAGAGGACTATGGTCATTAAGTTATTTTCATTTATTTATGTAAGTTAAACAAGTTATAAAATTTAACCTAATGGTGAGGTTTTAGTGATTAGATCTTGTCATAGGATGGCTGTCCACCATAGGCCTAGACAGGTTAACTTAACTTAGTACATGACAAAATGGTATCATAGTCAAGTTTAAGTTAAGGCATGATCCTAAATGATAGTAATAAAAATTATTTTATTATTTAAATGAATTTTTAAAAAAATTACTCTGACCTCTCTCTACCTTTCCTTACATGCCACTAAATTACTTTTTCTTCCCTATCCTTTTTTCTAGTAAAAAAACTAACAAGTTCTTTCTTTATTTGGCTAATTTCCTCACAAATATATTCCTACCCTTAGCCAAAGTTGGCTCCTTTCCCTCTTTAGGAATGGAGCCAAGTTTTTAGATACAGTTGGTGAGTCCTTTGATGAGGCTTCTTCCCTACTTAAGGCCTTAGCTCTTCCTCTAGCTCCTTACAGGGTTACTTCCTTCTCCTCCTTCTCTAGCCTCATTTTGTCTACCTTCTCCTCTACCTTCTCTTCCATCTAATAGTTCTGTCCCTACAAAAAAAAATATCAGTGATAACTATACTTTTCTTCTCCTCAGTAACTTCCCTTTCATCCTACTCTCCTAAGTTTCATGTAATAGGAGAAAGGTTTCTCATTCCTTAGCCTGAAAGATATGTGGCTATGATTATTTTGAGGTCATATCTCATATTCAGAGTTTGCCTTGATTTGGAACCACTCTCTCAGCCCGCATAGGCCTCCTAAAAGGTAATGGAGGCGTGCAAAGATTTTCTCGAGCCAGACAGAGATTGACCCTCGAGTGCAAAGGCAGAAGGGAGCTTGACTGTAAGACCTACCCATCGAGCAGGGACTTACTATGACTAAATGATGAGGGTGGACTAGCAGATACTAAAATACAATTCTTATGTCCCTATAAGCCAACTAAACTACATTAGAACAAAACTTGGAGACCAACTATTAAAACAAAACTCAATGTATTATGAAGAGTGATGACAGAGCTATGATAATCGAAGGTTTTTAAGGATGAGAGATGAGTGTTTTTGTTTTTAGTTTGAGCCCTTTTTTTGTTTCCCTCCTAATTTTTAGTGTCAATCTTTATCGTTGCCCAATATGGACCCTTTTGGCGATGATTTTCAAAATTGTTGTGAAAAGTGGACCCTTTGGCAACAAATTTCCAAAATCGTTATGAAAATAAAACCTTCGTGATGATTTCCAAAAATCATCACTAAATGACCCTTTGGCGACGATTTTCAAAATTATTGCAAAAAGTTGACCGTTTAAGGACAAATTTTCAAATTGTCACAAAAAGTTAAGCCTTTGGTGATGATTTTGATAATCATCACGAAAAGTTAAACATTTGGCGATTTTAGCTACAATTTTAATGTAGCAAAAAAAAAACAAACACCTATATTGTTGTAGTGAAAGCCTTTGGTTTAGACAATTGGGACTTTTTGATTTGCTCTCTTAAGCCTTATATTTACTAATTCATTTCAATTTCCAAAAAGGAAAATGATCTATGGTCTCAATGAGATAAGTTAAGGTGTAATGTGTGAATCATTTTTGTTCCTTGGTTTAGTTAGTAGGATTTGATTTTAGACTCATGTTTTTGTTGTTTTATAGATTCTAAAGAGCATAAGATGAATGACTTAAACTTCGAATATTACGTAATAGTCTTTAGAGTTTTAGGCAAACTTATATTAAGGAGGAGAGAATGTGAGACTCCAAACTTTTAATTTTGTCACGTTTATGATTTTACATAATTTAACATATTATGAATATATTTAATGTTATTAATTTCATTGAATATTGTTGATATTGAATACTTAAAAGGTGTATAATTAATTAACTATGTCCATAATACTTATAAAAGAAAGAAACTTTTGGTGAAAAAACATGTTGATTTAATTTGTCACCATGAGCACTTTCCTGTATTTCAGATAACTTTTTTTGTTGAAAATTAGATTGAGGTTATTAAAGAGCCTATAGAAAGAGAAGATAATCTTTTATAATTATAAGAAGATACTTAGGGTTCATTGGAGCCTATACTGTCGCATCTGCATGTGGTCTACCGGAAACAGCCTCTCTACTATATAAGAGTAAGGCTGCATATTATCAGATCTCCCCAGACCTTGTTTTATTGCGAAATGGGAGTAATGATGATGATGACGACGACGACTTAGGGTTCATTGGAGCTTATAAGTCATCCATTGTGCACTATAACTAGAGTAGTGGTAGACATCAAGAATCATTAGTTACCTGTTTCTCATTCTAGACTACTAATATATTCAAATTTTGCTTTTAAAAATCAAAATTTGACAATAATAACTACTATTTTTACCAGAATAAATCAGGGAATTAAAGAATAGTGATGGGAAAGGTTTGAGAGGCAAATTTAAAGGAAATGAAGGGGATTCCATTGTAAATCATCGGCATTCAAAGGATTTGGATAGCTTTTAATCATTTTTCAAGTGCAAAAAAGATGTTGAAGGTACTTTTCTTATGAAAGGTTGTAGTATACGATAACTAGGGCTTTCTAAGTTAGTTATTTGTGCATATTAAATGCATTATTAGGTGTTAATTAACTATTTTTATTATTTAATTTTTGTTTTGAAGTAGATTGGCAAATAACCCTAAGAATTAGGTTTTGTTTGAATTGTTAATTTGAAGGGTTGGATTTATGTGAATTGGATGCGTTTTGCATGATTTGTGGACATATAGAGATTAACAGATATGTAATTTTTTTTATCTACCCTGAAATCAAATTGTGGATACACTTCTATGGTTAGGTTCCTCGTATGCATGTTTAGAGTGGAGAATAATTGAGTTTTGTTGTTGATGTGATTTGAGTCCTTAAAAGAATAGTTGTTTCTACATGTGTATGACATGGTGATAAGTTATGGTTAGTCGTACCTATTAGCCAGCGCTAGATTAGAGAAAGTACCAATCTATTAATTGAGACGAATTAGTTATAGCCAAAATGGGTAGGTACCATTTCATTTGCTGGCATGAAATAGTCAACACTAGATTAGGGCAAATACCAATCGTTAACTAAGGTGAATCAACAAATAATAAGTTGTTATAAAAGATAGAAATAATATGGTGTGCCACTAATTGTTAATGCACCACTTAATTGTTATTACACCAACTACATCACTTAATAGTTAGTGTACCACTCCTATTATCATAATAGTATGTTATTAGAAATTTTGTACTA
>JANVCQ010000005.1:19325473-19357186 GCA_025531925.1 Erythroxylum plowmanianum | reverse complement strand
TAATAGTATGTTATTAGAAATTTTGTACTATAAATAGAAGGGTTAACTTGATGTAAGAGATATCAATTTGAGAAGAAAAATTCTCCTCTCCCAAATATTCTTAAGTTTTAGTTTTGGTTTTATAACACAAGTATCATTTTGTGGACTAGTACGAATTAGCCAGCAACAAAATAAGGTAGGTGCCAATCTACTTTCCCAGGCAAAATAATTAACTCTAAAATAGAACAAATACTATTCTATTGGTCCATCTAAATTATCCAATGCCATAATGGGGCAGATAGTGATACCATGTGGTTGGCCGAGTCAAATCAATCGACGCCTACTTTAGATAAGTACAGGCCCTCCTATATCTTAGTTTGTCATCATTGTGTGATACATTTTATATGATTATTTTGTAAATTTTTGTAGTTGTTTGCATGATGACTTTTTTTAATAGGTATTCTAGAGAAATTAGTTGTCTGAATTAAAAACTTTTCGTATGATTATATAATCCCTTACACTTTACGTCTTTAGATTTGTATGTCATTTCACTAATAGACTTCCTTTCTTCTCTTTTTCTAGTGGGGATTTAAACAGAGATCCTGCTTCATGAAAAACCATTTGATGATTATCATCCGCTTAACTTCTGGGTATGTTTTTCTCTTAACGTCCATTCAAGAATAGCACTTTGAAGGAGTCCCACTTGTTTTGCTAATACACGTTAGTGGGTGATGTTTTTGCATCATTTCCGTCGTTATAGGTAACGATGACCTGTGGTAATGGTTTCTTCTCTTGTGCAGTATCCTTGTTCAATTCTGGTGTAGCTATAGCACTGTTCCTCTAAATGTAATAGTTACCCAGGTTTGTTTTGCTCTTGCTCAATACAAATGCATCTCAAAAGCTTTGTGGTATTGGATGTATGCAATGATGATCTCTTTATGGAGGTCCGGGCAAATCTGCTAGATTATTATTATTATTTTATGTATGCATATATGTTCTTAACTCATGAAAATGTTAATGAGGTTTGCTTCACCTTTGTTCTCGGGGAAATGACTGGTTTATACCAGCAGGAGATTGAGATGCAGTAGTTATTGTAGTATTCTATCTTTGTGCAAGACACCTAGAACATAATCTGGTCTAAGTTTGCAATAGTTATGTTTCAGTGCTTCTATCTTACATTTATCCTTAGCACGCAACTCTAGATGCATATGCTTGGGTTTTCAGTGACGTGGATTCTTTGCTTAACATAGAAAGTGAGAAATGCTCAAAGAAAATAGGAACTCAGAATTGCTCAATGTTAGAAATGGAAGTAAAACACGTGCCATTTTGCTTATTATTTGATGTCTTCAGATGGGATCCCGGTGGAAGAAAGCCCTGGTTGCGGAGAGCGTCAGAGAGTCACTTCACAGTTGGTGTAAGAGAGTGAAGGAGAGGTCTAAACGTGGGTCTACGCTATCACTAGCCACAAGATCAGTATGCTCTCTTGATACAACAATAGATGAGGCTGATGAAATTACAGTTGCATCAGGCACCGTATCTCGATCCTCTTCTCTAGGCTCTTTGAATGAGGTACATGCAGCACAACCTAAGCATGGAGAAGATGGTGAGACTCCAAACCCACAACAGGATGAACTTTCCTTAAGGATAGAAGAATATTTGAACAACAGCACATTAGATCCTCCCACAATTGATGATGAAGAAAATGCAGGCGACAAAGAGGACCAAAGAGTTGAGACACTTCTCGAATTGTTTAGAAAGACTTGACGTTAGTCTTCCACCTACATAACTCAGATTGTTTAAGAGAAAACCGATACCATAAGAAAACCTTGTTGCTCTTTGCTTTTAGGTTTAAGTACATGCTTTCCAAACCCCTAGACATGATGATGAACTGGCTCTAACAATCAACTGATGGAAATGATGTAGAAGAATACATTTTATAGCTATATATTAAAGTTAAAATATAACAATGTTATGAAATATAATATTATTGTTCAAAACATTCCATCACTTTGCTCATATAAGATAGAAGAAATTGATTTAGAGGGCATTGTATTCAACATATAAGCAGTAGCTCATCCTCACATTCATAAACTTGCACATTTTTAAATGGATCAACTTTAAAGAATAAGAGGTCCTTTTAACCTTTCTAGAAGGTTTTTTTTGGAGGCTTTTCTAATTTAGGACTTACATATAGTCAAGGTAATTTTAGTAAGAGATCTCAATAAACTTTCTCATGTTTGCTAGGCTAGTCTTTTCTGACTTACAAATCTTGCATTCATGTCATTTAATAGAATCATTATATAATCAGAATTTAAAGACTTAAGATCCATTTAACCAATTCATTTATTTCAATACTCATAATAAAAGAAGTCATTATCTAAGAAACAAAATCTATAAACGATGTTATCAAATGATACAAGAATATTAGTGTCGCAATAAATAGATATAATAAACTATTTTTCAAGGGACCAATTGGAAAGTAGATAACATTAGGTTCTTGCAACATATAATAAAATAATGTTGTACCCTCTATTCGTCTTTAGTTGTAAGTACATTTATAGTACTTTTTTTTTGTTGCCCACGAGGTGTCCTAGAAGGGTCACAATTATGGGAAAGCATCTTTAAATCATCCACATCTAGACTAATCCCCGCTCGATCCGGATATGACCCTTGCGGGAGGTAAAACTTTGGCCCCAAGTTTTAAACGGCTGCATACATGAGGACGATTTAAACCCGTGATCTCACTTAAGTCAATAGAGTCCTTTACCAACCTAGTACTTTTACTCGTGCATCGTTGTTGAAAAACAAATGTTGACTATTGCTTAGAATATGGTAATAATAAGCAATGACTGATTGATATATATATATATTATTCCTTCCACTTCTACATGTTTGTTAAAAAACAAATGTTGACTATTGCTTAGAATATGGTAATAATATGCAATGACTGATTGATATATATATATATTATTCCTTCCACTTCTATTATTCAAATAGCGAGACTATGCAAAATCATTACATAAAAGCAAACATAATGGTTAGATTAACAATTTTTGGATATAAACGCTTTGCTTCAATGCAATTACAAGCAAAGTGATCTACATGTTGGCAATTATAACACTTCATCTTTCTAACATTCTTACTTTCCATGGTTGCTCATGCGATGTTTGGAGACCTTTCTGTCCTATAAGGTACCAAATTTAGGAACTTTTCATGTTCTCCATTTGTTACTTACACTACAAAACAGTTCATTTTTAGTTATAAACAAAAGTAGCTAAATGTCTAAACAATATTGCCTATAGTTATTTTCTTCGATTTTGTTTCGTCATAAAAAAGTCGTCAAATCCTTGTAGCTAAAAACTAGAAGCGACATTTTCAAAAATTGTAGCGAATATGTTTTGGCTACATTTTTATCTTCATAGCTAAATACTATGAAAACATAGCTAAATATTTTTAGAAACATGGCCAAATGCTTTTAGGTACGATTTACATAATGTAGTCAAACATTATTTGCTATGTTTTTAATAATGTTGCAATATGTTATTTGTTGCATTTTTAATCCATGATATTGAATAATATGTATTGTATATAATGTACCGATATATTTTAATTGTGAATTTATTATACAAATAAAGCGTGTAAAAATATTATTAATTCAAAATATCAATCATTGTGTATAAAAAATAAATTATAGACAAAAAAATATCAAGCTTTCTTCTTATATAAGATGTTAATGAGAATTTTAACAATTCTTGTAGACAAAAAAAATAAATAAAGAGACTAGTTTACCAATTATAAATGCTCATATTATAAAAATATTATAACATAACTCGAACGAATACTTAGTATTGTCCATGTCGATGAACCAGTAATCATCCTAAAAACTTAGTTAAAATCAACTAAAAATATTGGGATTATTGATACAATAAGTATTTGGTTTTAATTAAAGCAAACATCACATTTTTAATTTTAGAAATACTACTCTGCTATGAAATGAGTAATTGATGCATTTGTTTGAAGTAACATAAAAAATATCTCAACATTTGTGTAATGAATTAAAAATGATTAGCCAAAAATGGTACAATCAAAGAAGTATAAATCAATCAATCAATCATGGCGTTAAACAAGAAAGGGATTTCATTGGAATAGTTTAAGAAAAAATATGTCAAGAGACTTGAAAAAAGTTTAATGTCAAACAAGTTCATCTACAATGTATTAATTAAGTAATAAACAACAATAAAGTAGATGAAAGGTATGAAATTAACCCAATAAAAGAACTTTGGCAAGAAAATACAATGGTGTTTAATCAGAACTGAGTGGAACCTCCACCAAAGAATAAACAACACATAAGCACCAACACATACATAAAAGTTGTTGGGAGGATGATATCAAATTATTAAGTAATCAATGCAACCATAATATATAAAAGATGTGGCATACTAAACCTAATAAAATTAGCTACCAGTTGTTGTATATTGCACAAGCTTGTCATTAATAAAAGTTAGAAATAAAATAGCTTATATTTTGTAGATGATCTCATACTCCTAAGCAAGGCAAATGTCCACTCAGTCTCTCTCTTGATGAGCACTCTCAATTCTTTCAAAAAGATGTCGGGTTTGAGTGTTAATCTTCAAAAGAGTTACTTCATGCTTTTAAAAAGTGCTTCTCACCTCTCTAATACCTTGACTCTAGCAACGGGAATGGAATTAAAGAGCCTCCTCCTTTATTTGGGCATTCCTATCTCATCTAAAAGACTAAGGTTTTGTGAATGTATTACTTTAATTGAAAAAATTCAGAAAAGAATGGGTTCATAGACTAATAGAGCCCTATCTTATGGAGGGAAACTTTACCTCTCGAAGTCGGTGATATTGTCAATGCAAACTTACTAGTGTTCCTACCTATTTCTCTCCAAAGGGCTTACCAAAATAATTGAAAGAATGATGAAGCAATTCCTATGGGGGAAAAGGAATGGTGAGAAAGGGAAAGCAAAAGTCAGCTGGAAGAGTATCTATTAACCAAAAGAAGAGGGGAGATTAGGACTGGAGTCAATAACTAAGAAGAATAAATTACTTATGACTAAGAGGATTCGGAGAATCCTAAGTGATAAACAGTCAATGTGGATCTAATGGATTCACATCTACATATTAAAAGATGGGAGCTTTTGGGCTCTAAGACCCAAAGATAGTTACACTTGGTTCTTTAACCAAATTCTGAAAATGAAGGATGAAGTTCAACAGAACATATCTTGTCAAATAGGGGTTGGGGAAAGATTTTCCCTATGGTGTGATAATTCGACAAGGCAAGGAGCCTTATTTCAAAATCAGTTAGCAAGAACTCTATTAGTGAGGTTCTCTAAGAATACTAAGCTTAATGAAATAGTTACAAATGGAAGCTGGTTACTATCAATGGATGAAATTAGACTTTTGTCCATTCCACAATTCACGGAGAGAGGGATACTTATTTGTAGAAAGGGATTCTAGTTTTAGAAATAACTATAAAGGAAGCTATAAAATTAAGGGATGGGACAGTTAATAGAGTGGAATGGTACTCTATGGTTTGGAACAAGGTTCTTAGACCCAACACTAGCTTTCTTCTCTGGCTAGTAATGTTGAATAGACTCAACACTTTGTATAGGCTACAATTTCTACCTTTCTCAAAGACATGTATTCTATGTAATCTAAGGGAAGAATCTAGAGATCATCTTTTCTTTGAGTGTAATTTCTCTAAAGAAATTTAGGCAAAAATCTCTCGATTATGTACTGCTAATCCTAATTCAAATAGACTCTATAACATCATATTGGAGCTACCTCATATTAGAGTTGTTATACTAATCTCGGTTACTACATGCACTTAAGTAATTTGGAAGGAGAGGAATGACAGAAGGTTTGAAAAGAAGTATGTTTCCCTACTCTCTCTTATGGAGCTCATTATAGCTAGCATAAGACAACAATTGATTATAAATCAGTTGAACTCTCACTGTAGCAGAGGAATAGCTCTCACATGGAGAATCTAGTCCTCGCTCCATCTTACTTAGTGAAATTCATGACCAGAGTTTAGTCTCACTACAGATCAAAAATCAAGGGTCTTATACACATAACTTCTTGAATACTAACGCCTAATCATGCCTCTACTTATGGAAAACACAAGGGTAGAGGAGATCTGGACTCATCTATTGGAAAGTATAGTCCTTTTCAGTAGTTGCTCCCTCCTCAGTCTTGGTTAAGGGAACTCCTCAGTCCTTCCTGTCAGATTGAAGAGTCACTCTATGAGTTTAAACAACAACAGAAAAGAGCCAAATCGATCTGAGACACTTACCTGAGTGAGATTCCTCTATCCTTCACTACATATTCGAATCTTAAGAGCTCATCCTTCACTCCATTAGTAAGCCAGTTTGAAGAGTCAGGAACAAAAGATACATTATGCCATAAAATGTAAAGAATCATTGTGTTTCTAAAGTTGAGATTTACCTGAGATGAGATCCATCATGTGTGGAGAAAGAAGGAGAAGAAGAACTAGAAAGTCACACTACTATCTCGCCATCAGAACTTCGCCTCTCACCCACCCGAATCGAGAAGCTTCTTTAGTCTTTGAGAAAGGAACAATTAGTTATACCCTAATTGTAAAGCGACAATACTCTTTCGTCTTTACTCTTAATGTCGGCATTTTTGTAATAGCCTAGATGCTTCAGCGTATTAAGGGTTTTATTGCACATGACAGACCTCTTATATTTGTTAACCTCTTAATTCTTTAATGAAATTTTAATTTTTCAAAAAAAAGTTAGAAATAAAAGAGCAAGAAAGATAGTAAAAGCAAGGACAAAATATTGCACGAAGTGGATTGTTTGTCTCATCGAAAGCTGGAGCTATAATTTGTAAATCTACTACAAAGCTAGAGTAAACATGAACAATTGATGGATTAGGATCTGAATCTAGAACTTGTGAGATTAGGAACATCAAAAAATGTGATCACTGTAATTTAAACTACATGAAATACAAGAAAGTAGTTGATTAAGTGGGACATAGGCATAATTAGGCATAAATGATGTGTTTTGGCTACGCTACAGGATAATTAGACCCTTTTCTTTGTTCCTTAAGTAGGATGATACAACATATTTAAACAAATACCTGTCCCTTTAAGAACAATAAGGATTTATTCAGTAAGTTCCAATTTATGTCAAAATGAAAAGAGTTGGCAAGGGTGAAATATCTCCCTTTATGAGACACAAAGGAAACTAAAGATAAGAAATTAGTTAATATAATTTGGCATCCATTTACTTTTGCAACATTTTCAGCAATAAGTCAACTGAAATGTGTAAAGCATAAGATTCTAGAAATCCATTGGATATATGTAAAATTCATATTATATCTATTAAAGGCATCAAATTATGAAACTTAAATAACATCTAGATAACTAACTATAATGCAGAACCACCAAAACGCATGGATTTCATATATAAAAATGATACCATTATCTGTAGTAGAATGCTAGTTGAAAACAATAAGACATGTTATAGGAAACCATGGATGGATTTGCTTCATAAGTTACTTCAATAATAAACTAGGTTCACAACTTACATTGTAGAAGATAAGGAACATTTGGCATTATCATTACAACAGTGCATAAAGATTAATTATAATTAGCACCAGAAGGCATTGTAAACAAAACATATTTAAAAGATATTGAATCAAAAAGGAGACAAACCATTCTCATCTTCAAGCAAGTTAATTATAGCAGTAGCTACAGCCCACGGTAAGCATAAAATAAATAATCAACTCATTTGTCATCTCATCAACTCCATCATTAGGCAAATTGAATAACCAAATCAATTTTTAAGAACATATCAACATCTATCGAAATAAAATAGCCAAAAACTAATATCCGTTGAAATATCATCCCCTATGTTTTTATTTTCAATTTTTTCCTTGCCCTCTTCCCTAATTTTCTGAAGATAAACATAGGGTTAATCCTCACCAGAATCTGCATAGAACCACAAACAACACACTAAAAGAAAAGCATACTATTAGCTTAATTAAGCTTAAAATCCATACTTTTCAATCCTAAAACATCAACTAACTAAAACCAAAAAAACATAAAACAAACAATTTGTAGTAGTTCTCAAAAATTCCAGGTCTTTCTCATAATCAAACAGGCAATGAATGAACTAGGTAAAGTAAACTTGAAGGAATTTATGGTTATAGGCTATCAATGGAAGCCCTTTTTTTCCAATTTATATAGAAATAGAAAGGAAACATAAGCCATGAAATTGCCCTTTTAACAGTTCCAAACGTTAGGGGCACTTTAAGCATATGAAAATTTTCTCAAGCTGTAAGTATTTGACTTCCAAGACAGCATTCACACTGAAATTCTCTTCCACATTTAAGTAATCCAACAAAAAGGTGGGGAAAGCAGAGACAACAACGTACCTTACTCAAAGATCCCGACCAACAACATGATGCATCACACACTTTAAATGTTCCCATAATATAATTAAAAACAACAAGGTTGTACATAACATACCCAAAAATAAAGGAAGACATAGGAGGGAGGTACTAAACAAAACACAATGTTGAAAAAGATAGACGAGGGAGCTGCTGGAGAAAATAGAAGACGAAGTTGCTAGAAGATAAAGAAAGACAGAAAGACACTACTAGAAAGCAAAGAAAGATGAAAATAAATGTGGGAGCTATTGGAGAAAATAGATGAGCAGCTGCTAGAAAACAGACAAGGATGAGTGTTTTTAGGTTATCAAAACGATGTCATTTTTATTGTTCTCTTTTTTGCTACAAAAATATTTTGGTAACTGAACATTAAGGGATTTGTATGTTTTAGATACAAAAAAAATCCATAGCGAAAGATCTTTAGTTATGAAAATAAGTTAACAATTCCAAAACGTGGCCAAACATTATTAGTTAGGAAAAATACTTAGTAGTTAAAAACATTTCGATGCAAAAATAAGTTCATAGTTAAAAAAACATCGTCAAATGTTTTTAGTTATAAATATAAAATGTAGTTTATAGCTAACAGTTTTAATGTAGGAGGTATGCTCTTTCTTTTTTGCTACGAATTAGCATTCATAGCTAAAAGTAAGTCTTGGCTACGATTTTACAAATTTCAGTTTGAAGCCAAAAGTATGTAGCCAATTCTACAGTTTGTTGCAGTTATGGCACTTAGACCACTTGCTTTGCTTTGATTGATTAACTTCTGAAGGCATAATTGTTGAGAGGTTCGACTCGAAGCTTTTCTTCTAGCTCAAGGTGTCATGAAGTTCTTTAGATGTGGTTATACTTCTACGTAAAAATCATGTTAACATGATCCAAATAAGAATCTAGAGGGGACCTAATTATTGCTTAAACTTTTTAATCATTATTGAGTTCCACACCAACCAACCTAAGGTTTTGAATTATAGAAGACATCACCCTAAGGTGTGTTATGAAATTGATTGGTTAAATTTCAAAATTTACTGATTAGACTTTTAATTTTAGTTCACACAACTTCATTATCGATATGCCACCAAATTAATTTCAAATTGGTCTCATATCTCTTTAATAGTAGTATAGAGCTTAAACTATTTGATTAAGTTGTCATAGATGTAAATCAATATTATTAACCTCAATACCATATAAACCTACCTCTCTTAACTTAGTTATTGTAAGTCTTTCAATCATGCTAGTAATAAGCTATATTTTCTTCCATAAGAAATTGCATAAAATAGTCAAGTTATAAAATACTTCATTCTCATTAAAGATTTATTACACTTTTTAATGCTAAATATTATAATTATTGTCATCCAACATCTTTAAATCAATAATGATATTCTTATAAATTATTTTCACATCACTTACATAAAGCTCTTAATTGGTTATTTCTTTTTATACTTATGTCATCAAATTTATAAAATTTACTTGATTAGATCATAATAACATGTATAATAAAACACTAAATCTAAAAGAAATTTCTATTGTAAGTTTTTCTATTTCCACTAAATAATACCCAAATGAGCGTAAAGCTTTCATACGTAAAAGAAAGATCTCAAACACATGTATTAATATATAATTCAAAATAAAATGTAAAAATAGTCTCCAATTACAAATATCAACTCTTTATAATTTTAAAATCTATAGAAAGTACTTTTCTTTTTTAATAATAAAAAGTAAATACTTTTAGGGATCATTATATATAAATAAAGAGATTACATACAAAAGGACCATTAGTGATCATATCTACCTTCATGCTTGTGCAAAAGACTCGCTACTCATTAATTTTTTTTCAATCTAATAAGTTTAATTGGCATGTGTAGGCCACACGTTATAATGAAGTTCACTATTTATGACTAAAATGGCAACTTTCAATTTATTTAAAGAAAACCCTACAAAGCCGACTATTAGCCTCAGTAGTTATCACTATTATACAAAAATAATCTAAGAAATTTATGTGAACCATAACAAGAAGGTGTTAATGTGTTAGGGTATTTTTATAGAGTATGAAAAAAATTAGTTGAGAACCTATTGTAGAAAATTTGGTTGAAAAACATATTGATGTTTTTCCAATTATCATAGAAATGAATATATATTTTTAAAATAGTAAAGTGATAAGTAATGTCAATCTCATTAAAAAAACAGTACTATCATTAGATTTAACCTTTGCACTACTATGAAGTCACTGATAGAGTGAACTATTAGTTGATTATAACTTAAACTAAATTAAACTAATATATTAAATTCTAACTAGAAATAATTTAACAAGAATCATATGATAATCATATTTAGAATAGACTTTCCTTAATATCATTGATTCAATTGTTTAGAGATTTTTTTTGGACTAGTATAATCTCATAATATAATGAATTGATACTTCATAGTATATAGTCAATTATCCTTATACAGATTAACTGATATCTCAGTCTGATTAATGCATCTAAGAATACTGTATAATTTGTTAAATCTCACAAAAGGCAATTGTACTACTAGAAACATCATGGAGGACTATCCCTTGCACCCCATTCTGTAACATCCCACCTCCTACTGGAAGGGTAAAATAGGAAATTTGTCATAGGAAGGGATTGAGAGGGATTAATTAGTACTGTTCATGCGCTCGCGGGGCACGGACTCGGATGTCACCAACGATATCGGGTTCGGGTCACTCGGGAGTGGGGTGTTACACATTCAATCCTAGATACCTAAGTCAATCTACATATAAGTTGTTCTAACAACATCTATATATAAATTTAAATAAGGTTTATGGTCATATGTAACTAATATTAACAACAACAACAATATTTTCCAAACATAAAACTCTTTATTATAAAACTAAAATTAAGTAATACAAAAAAAGTTACGATTTCAACTAATCTAGATAATAAAACATTTATCCTTAATTATCTTTGAAATGATAAAACAACAATCAAAAGAAAAGAACTTATGGAAAGATATCCCTCGATAATGATCTTGATTTCTTGATATGATTTGCTTCTTGGATTTTCCTTGAATTCTAAAAATTGATGTTAATATGTATTTTAAGGCCTTTTCTCCCTACATTGCTTTAATCCCAATAACAAGATAAAAAGTTGTAAAAATAAAATAAAATATGCCTCCTTTTTAGGGTTTTTATGTCTCCTAAATTATAAAATTCTATAGCAAATATGATTTGAAGCATGACAATGTCTTAGGTCGCATATCACCATATTTCTCCTGATCATGTCATGCTATCTTCATCTAATCATATATGAGACCGTGTATCACATTGTTTCGTTTTAAGTCTTCTCGAAGAAAGACACGAGCTATGATAACCATGTCTCAACTGAATTCTTCTTTTCCAATTGATATAGTCTCACTTTGCCCATGTAACACACAATGTTCTCAATACCACCTTCTTATTGTAGAATATATCTTGGTATACAATTGTATTTATACCTTGTTTCTAAAATTGAGTTTTTATTGAGATTTTCCTTATAAACTCCTCCAATTTTTAACCACCATCATTCCTTAAGCAACTTTTCAATAACCTCCTAAAACGGACATAAATTCAAGATGTTGAAGTAACTAAATTGGACCACAACATGTAAAGGAACATAAGTAAAAAGTTATTGAAGAAAAGAAGACTAGAGAGGAAGATGGTAATATGAAATTAATACAAGCAACATGCAAATGTAAGTGGGAAGGACAAATATCTAGGACTTGACTGGGGGAGTAGGGGTGTTATTAGACTGAGTGATAGTAGAATAGTGGTCCTTGTGTGCTATAACAAGGGGTTACAAATATGTGTTATCTAATTAATGGCTTTTAAGTTTTTATAGTATAGTCAATACCATGACAATTGTGGTGTTTTTTTTAGCATATTCTACCTCTTTTATATGGTACCATTTTTTAAGTTAATGAATTATTTAATTTCTAAAAACCAACATAAATAAAAATCTCGATTAAAGTGCCCCTAACTTCATCCTGCATCCTTGTAGAGATTCTATCGTTTAGGCTGGAAATTTTGTTCTAATGAACTGTCATCTATCGATGTATAACCACCCACCTCTTAAGTGATTAAGCAATATATCTATCTAATTAACTACTCTTGGAATGCAATAATTTCTTTGAGACATCACAAAATATTGCCCTAATACTGAAACTCATATGTATATATGTAGAACCTTATTCAATCTTATATTTGATCAATATTAAGATTAACACATATAAATCTTAAATATCAAAGTCTTCAATGGAAATTGAAATAATAGCTCACAAATATCTATCAGGGTTCCATCTAATCCATAGATAAAAGTATTTACCCTATAACCATCCTTGGAATGGTAAAAACAGCATGCAAAGAAAAAAAGAACCCATGCTAAGATATACCATATGGATGGTCCCATTTATCCGATATGATTCACTTCCCTGGAATAAACTTTGATCTCTCCCTCTAAAGTGACAAATCGATGTGTTTAAAGATTCTCCTATGATAGGCAATTGCTAATCTTAATAAGACTTATAAGAACAAGTAAAAAAACTTTTAAAGATATCCTTTTTCTAGGATTTCTGTAGCTTTTTAAACAATTTATTTTTAACAAATAAGGTCTAAGATATGACCATATCCTAAATTGTGAATCTTTTTGTTTTTTTTTTCTAAAGATGGACATGGTAACTGATACACCCATGTCTTAAACTATTTTTTTTGTTTCTTTTGCACGTCTTTTTAAAAGGTATAAGACTAATTAAATTAAGGTAATTTAGATTTAAAAAGCACAATATTAAGAAAAATATGTTCACTTGTCATGTATAAAATCTGTATGAGACATTAGGGACTCAAAAGAAGCCTAAAATTCTGAGTAAATTTGTAACCAACTAGAGTTTACTAGTTTTCTATCTAATTTTCTTCGAATTATTGCTCTATTTCTCTAATTGTACTCCAACAAAAAAATAATTGATGCAGTTGGGGTCTTCCATAAATAAATTGTTAAAATAATCACAGAAATTATTTGCAATTTGATTGCTTCTATTTAGTCCTTCCTTTTATTTGTTATGGATAAGTGAGCATTAACATCTCCAAGAATCACTTATGAGTTAGATCATTAGTTGTTAATTGAAATTAAATCTTTCCCAAGATTTTTCTTAGTGAAAATTTTGTTAGAGTCATAAACAAAAAAATGTTTATTATGAATGGTAAATATGAACTTCAAAATAAATACTTTGATTTAAAATAAAAAGAGGATTAGTCGAAAATTGAGTTATATCCTAGTAGAATAAATTTGAAATTGAGACAAAATGTATAATTGTTGACTGAGGATCATCCATGAGCAAAACAAAAAATTCTAGAGGGATTCTTGTTATGAATTCTTATTCGGCTTCTAAGACGCCGGCCAATAAAGGATCAAAATGAGTGATAACAAAGCTTGAATCTTTACTACTTTTTACGCCGAAGAAATTCCGCTAAGTTTTACTAGCTTAAAAGTTCTAAAGAATCTAGATTTGTCAAATAATCAATTATCATGAACCATTCATTCCAGAGGGCTCTCGTCATTAGCAAAGCTAACTAGATTGAGCTTGGTGATAAATGAATTAAGAAGAGAAATACCACAAGGAATTGGTGAGCTTCCAAATATTGAGAGAGACACTATCACCGCGGGAGAATTCCACAACAGCTTGGCTCCAATGGCAAATTACAATGGCTAGATATGTCATCCAACTCGCTTTCAGGTCCAATCAACGAGTTTTTCAAGCTCATACTCTTCTCTAAAAACTTCATCGACAAAATCCCACCCTCATTAGCAATCTACACCTCACTGACAAGGCTCAAAATCCAAAACAACCGTCTCAGTTGCTCAATTCTAAGCGATTTTGACCTCCTAAAGAGTCTAACCTTTATGGACATAAGCAAGAACAACCTAGCTAGCATGCACAATCTCTTTAGACCTCAAGAATGCACTGTAACTACAATACCTCAACATCTCAGATAACTCATTAAATGCCACTCTTCCATCAAACTTCTACAGTGCGCTAGATCTACATATTTTCTCAGCCAGTTGGAGCAAAATTATACGCGAAGTTCTATACTTTATAAGTTGCAACAAATGTATAAAAGATAAGAGTTACAAGGAATTCACTCAACGACAACATTCATTGGGACATTAGTCACTGTGAGAAGCTCTTATCGTTAAATTTGAGCAGCAACTCACAATTGGAATAATTCCAGAGGAGATATCTACGTTACCGACTGACCTCTCCTTTTAAATAAACAAAATACACATCATCAATGTGAGTTCCACTTTAATAAAATTTTAAAAAATTACATATCGAAAACAATTTGCCACGTGACATTTAACTGGCAAAGGCAAAACTCCACCATTTTTTCTCTTTAGTCAAGGGCTGATTTGAATGTTTCGTAAATATTAGAGTTCAGCTTAAGCATTAAGATTTTAGTTATATTTTATTATAAATGTTGAGGTATAAATTGTTATTTTTGACAATATCTTGAGCCAAAAGTTTGTATTAATTGATTTAAATAGATATTTAAGACTGCAAGTACTCGATTTTTTTGCTAAGTCGAATGCTTAAGCAAATATCAAGCAGTAAGGTTATGTTTGGTTGGATATTTATTAATAAAATGAAATAGATTTAATATTATTCCATTGTTTGGGATGAGAGTTTACAATGGAATGAAATGAAAGAGTAGAGTTTCATATTTACATCTCATTTCATCCGAAATAATAAAAAAACCTCCGATACGGGAAGTTAGGCTATATTCGGTTGAATGTAAAGTTTTTAATGGAATAAAATTGAATGAAATAAAATGATTTATAGTATAATAGAATGTAAATGGATATAATATTAAAAAATTGTTATTTGAGATGAATGAAAGGGTTCATAATGTAATATAGTAAAATGTTATTTAGATGAATGACTTATAATGTAATATAGTGTAAAGTTGTTTATCATTTTACATTCAATCCTAAACCTCTCATTAGAAAGTTTTTTATTTTTATTATTTATGTTGAAATGAGATATAATATGAAACTTTTCTTTTTAATCCCATTCTATTCCATTCCAACATAAGACCTCCTTCTACATGATGAAATAATCTTACATTCTCTTACATTCTATTATAAATCTTTCAACTAAATATAATATTACGGGGAAATGTAAAATAATAAATAAATATATATTATATTAAATTATAAATCCTGTTTCTAAACTAAACCCTTCTGTCTGTTTTAAATAATAATTTTCGGATATTTACGATCTATTCCATCATATTTTATTTCATTTCGTTAAAAAAAAAAAAGAAATTCCTAAAGAGGTAGCGAGGAAGAGAGGGATTACTGCTCCTCTTATGGCTTCTGCTTCAAGCTCATCGGCGTCGGAGGAGCTGACACTGACGGTGAAGTGGAGCGGCAAGGAGTTCACTGTCCGAGTGTGCGGCGATGACTCAGTTGCGGAGTTGAAGCGACGCATATGCGAACTAACCAGTGTCTTGCCCAAGCGTCAAAAACTTCTTTATCCCAAAATCGGCAACAAGCTTGCCGACGACTCCCTTTTGCTTTCCCAGCTGCCTCTCAAATCCTCGCTCAAGATGACGATGATTGGGTTTGTTTCTGTTTTACTCGCATTTTAACTATTTCTTTCTTTTTTTTTTTTGGAAACCGCACGAGTAACTATTGTTCTTCTTTTGTTTTCCTTTTCTAATGAATTAGTTTACGCCTTGTAGTTGATTACGAGACTTTTGGACATGACAATTAGGTGGATAAAGTGTTTAACTCAAATGGGTTTTAGGTTAAAATGAAGACTCGATCATATAACCATTTTTACCCCTTATAAATGCTTATATATTTGTTTTGTGGTTACGATAATCCCAGAATGGAGTTGTATGAAATTGAAACTGGAAAGGAATAGCATTAACTTGCTTAAAACGTTGAATTAATATGTGTTAACAAGATTTTCTACATAATCATATCTTTAATCTTTCTTCATATATAGTTTTGTTTTCTTTCTCGCTTTTGTTTCATTTTCACACATACTTGTGTGACAAATGTTGGAATCAGGGTGCTTACTTAGTGGTTCTTTCTGAATACTTGAAGCGTTATGAGTCCTGTTCATATACCAAGATATTTTCAGTAGTGTTAATAGATTTACTTCAGTTCAAGTTCTTTTGAAAGTTATGTGCACATGAATGAATTTTCAGAACTGTTGAAGATGATATAATTGTTGATCAAGTAGACTCTCCAGAGATTGTTGATGATTTTGAAATAGGACAAGAAGAATCGGTTGACATCAAAGATAAGGAAGTGAATAAGCAGAAACTAAGGAGGCGTATAGACCAACACAAGGTCAGTTATTGGCTTTTAGAATTTGGCAAAACTAGTACCTACTTTTGGTGAACACAATTGTCCTGAGTATCCAATGATGCTTATCTCTGTGACTTTTTGAGTCACAAGAAACTCATGCTTTGATATTTGCATCCTCTTATGATATTTGCATTATCTTTTGATTTATGCTTATTTGAAGACTTCACCTATCTCTGTGACTTTTTGAGTCACAAGAAACTCATGCTTCGATATTTGCATCCTCTTATGATATTTGCATTATCTTTTGATTCATGCTTATTTGAAGACTTCACGAAGTATTTTATTAGTTTGTGCTCATTTCGTCGCTGTATACTTGTTCTTAGCTGCTTGATTGAAATCATTGCTTGACTGAACAAATCATGAAAGAGTACCTAAGTGACACATCTACTAAGCATATGAAGTGCTGAGTCGATTGATGACTATAAGGGCATGGAATCAGCAATCCAGTGGTTTGTGAAAGCTGGTGACGCATGACTAAAAGTAGAAATTTCAAACTAGTAGCTAAAATTAACAGAACTTATAAAATATGGGCTGCTGGAATTGAGTTTAAGGTCTGGAATTTCAGTTTCGGCTGTTGGAATTTCAGTTTGGGTTACTGGAAATTTAGGCTGGAGTTGCTGGAAATTCAGGCTGAATTTACTGGAGTTTTAGATTGGAAAACAAACAATGAAATGTTTAGTTCTAGAAATCAGTTATAGGATAGAAAATTAGGATAGCATAACTCTTAGAAGAAAGGATCACACCTTTCTAGTTGAAAATTCAAGTTTGTAAAAAGAATCATGTTTTTTTAATTGATAGGTTGATTGCCTATATATAGAGGAGTACTTGGAACCCTAATCTTAGTGGAATAGGAAAACCTACTAAATATTCAAAATGAAAATATAGTCCTATTTAATAAAGATTCTTATTATTCGTTAACAAACATGTCCCTAGACTAATAAAGACTAAATAAAGTACAAATATATTTTTTTTAATAATAAAAACTAAACTAATAACTGTTTTATTTTGCTTCATTTTGTCTAGCTTGATGAGCGTTGATCTTGACAACTAAATGTTGTCAACCATTTTTTTTCTTTTTTCTTTCTTTCTGTTGTTTCCATTCAAAGAGGATGCAATTCCTATGTAGTTGTTCCAATATGCCACCTCATTCCTTGTGTTGATATTCCAAACATGCGTTATACCCTCTTCTGAGCTTTACTCTACATAATGACCATTTTAGTTTGCTTTGACAATTGTATTTGGAAATGATTCCATAAAGAAACCACATGGCTTCTTTATTGCATAGGTATCAAGAACATAAGGATTGTTGTGCCTTACTGTCAAAAATGTTAAGTTGCCGCCATTGCAAAATTTTGACTTTGCATCTTCCTTTAGATTTACTTTGTCTTTATCACTGACTAGACCATGATTTGCATAAATATAGTTAGTTTCTCAACACCAAGAATATCATCAAGTTTTGAAGCCAACCCATAGTATTTGTTGGTTAAATGTGTTAGGAAACCTTCCTACTAGAATAAGGGTTGTCAGAACTTCTCTATACATGTGTGTTTATTCAATCCTTCAATAACAACATATCCTGAACTTTTCTACAAATTTGAGTTTTCAATTGGAAAGTATGATGCTTTCTTCTAAGAGTTATTCTTAGACCCTCGGAGTGATTCTTAGTTCCCTACCCTCCATTACTTGTTTATTTCACCAAATTTTAGCCATATGAAATCTTGAAATCTTAGCCTAAATTTTCATTAATTAAACCCTAAAAACCTTGCTATACCAAATCAAGCTGAAATCCAAACCTGAAATTTGATATTCCAACGATCCAGTTATATTTTCTATTTTTTTGTAAGGTTTAGCTATTAGTTAATATTTCTTTTATTTTTCTTACATCAATTTGGTATCAAGACTTTGGTTCATAATGACGACATGTAGTGGAAAGGCCTATAAAAGAATTCTCAACAACAAAGAGCGAGATGAAATGCCTTTGAGAATTATGAAAAGACTGGGCATTGATGATCCTTGATCACAAGGTGCTCCAAAAACAAACTTACATGTAACAACTCCCACAAGAAAGAATGTTTGACAATTTTTGAATCCTAGACAGCCTTGACATACATTCCTTGAAGTCAAAACTCCCAGAAGAAAAAATTTATGCGAGCTAACAACCTATGCTTAATGCTACACATGAGGAAGGTGCTAATAAACAAGGGAAAATCTTGGCCGAAAAATCATATTATGATTTTTGATTCCTCAAATTTAATAGACACTATCTCAAAGGAAGTGTTTTTTTTTGGTGCTGTAAAAGTTGGCACCTTTCCTTCAATTGATCAATTAGAATCTTCAAGCTTACATGTAGAAGTTGCGTAGGTACCTGATGACATGGAGAGTTGACAATGGAAGACGATCATATGTGGAGAGTTTAACAATGTGGGATGATCATAGTGTTAAAGATTAAATAAAAGGAAGTGGATTCTTTGGAAAATCTTAAAGATGAAACGACTAAGCAATAAGTTGAAACGCTTAATCAAGACGTTGAAAGACCTAAACAACAAATCAAAATACAAGAACAACAAGCTGAAATAATAGGACATGTTGAGGGGATTGGAAATCAAGCTAAAATAAAAGAAAGGGAGCTGAAAAGATTAACTTGTAAGTTATAAGGGTTCCAGATCCTATTTGCTGAAAACCTGATGATATCCTTGGTGTTAAGAAAGCAATAAATCGGAATGATGAAGATTATGATTTAGCGGGTGATGATGGAGGAGTGGATCTGAATGGAAGTGGGAAATTAACACAACATATGAATAAAGGAGAAGCTGTGGGTGCATTTGCAGAGTCAAGTTTCAGTTATGACAACAAATTAATGGATCTGACTACAGGAAGCAACAATATGTATGTTCTTGACACCTATATTGTAGAGAAGCCATATGGTTTTGTGACTAAACCTTTTGCAAATACAATGGTCAAGATATATGATGTTGTCCACATTACCAAACTCTTCTTCAAAGAGGTTATACGTCTTTATAGGTTACCTTTAATTATCATCTCTGATCATGATGTGAAGTTTATAAGTTATCTTTGGAGAATTCTAAGGAAAACATTGCACATTAACTTTTAATATCAAGTTTTGTCCACCCCCCAATTTATGGACTAATGGAGGTGGTAAATAGAAGCTTGAGGGACTTGTTATGGTGTTTGGTTGGAGACAATATGAACAATTGTGACCTCATTTTTCCTATGGCATGATTTGCATACAACAATTTTGTAAACAGGTCATTTGGTAAGAGTCCTTTTTAGATAGTTTTGGGAATTCAATCAAGAAAGCGTATTGATTTGATTCTTTTACCACAAACAACACGACTTAGTATTGAAGTTGAAGGTTTTGTACAGTACATGAGGAACATCTTTGAATGAGGTGCAACAAAAGATAACCAACGACTTGACTTATAAAGGACATGCTGGTAAACATCATCGATTGGTGGAATTTAATGATGATGATAGTAAGGATTTGTAAAGAGCGTTATCCAAAAGGAAAATATAAGAAATTGCATTTATATTCACATAGTTCTAGACCTTATAAGATACTTAAGAAGATAAGTGTCAATGCTTATATTTCGGAATTACTAAGTGACGTGGGAATTAGTCCTATTTTTAATGTTGCGGACTTATTTATTTATCATGGACATGATATATAACCTCCTTGCAGCTGTGAGAATTTACGTCATTTCTTGTCTTAAAAGGAAATAGAGAATGTTCTTGATGAAGAAATTGTAGTTACAAGAGTTGATGGATGTCGATAGTTTCTTGTCAAGTGGAAAGGAAGATCACTTTCTGACAGTACTTAGATATAAAAGCTGAATTTTAGAAGTTGAATCTAGACTTATATGAGCAGTGTTTGTCACATTCTACGTCAAGGACGACTTTAGACAAGCTGAGGAGAATTAATGCAAGAGCTTACAGTTTATAAAAGAAATAATAGAGGGCAAATTAATCATTCACAAGCTTTAATTTGGTGGAACGAAGAGTGAGAATTGAGTTTAGCACTGAAATTTAGGTTATGCTCGGATTCCTTATTAGATAAGGTAGTAGTATGTTAGAATTGTTATTCTAGTTATAAATATGTTATCTTAGTTGTTTAGGATTTAAACTTATAAAATTTTTGTTAGAATGTGATTTAAATGTGTTAGGAACCCTTTCCTATTTAGCCCTTCAATAACAAATATCCTGAATTTTTTCTACAAGTTTGAGTTTTTAATTGGAAGATGTGATGCTTTCTTTCAAAAGTTATTCTTAGACCCTAAGAGTGATTCTTAGTTTCCTTCCTTCCATTACTTGTTTATTTCTAAATTCCAGCACTTGTAACCTAAAATCCCAGTGACCAAAACCTTAAATTTTAGCCATATAAAACCCTGAAATTCTAGTCTAAATTTCCATCAATCAAATCTTAAAAATCATGCCGAAATCTGGACCTGAAATTTAATATTCCAGCAGCGTAATACCAATCATATTTCCTAATTTTTGTGAGTTTTAGCTATTAGTTAGTATTTCTTCTACTTGTCCTACATCAACTTGTGTACTAAGTATTTGTTCACTTATTGTTGTTCCAGTTAAAGATATCACTGGGACACCTGTTTTGTTGATCTTAATAACTCTGTGTGCCATGTAATAAGTCATGAAGTATGATGAGTGTTTTTCCGTTAACCATTGCTTGGTTGTTTTAAAATTATGGACTTCTTTGATTGAATGATGGTTGTTTTCGTTGCATATCCTGAGTGTAGATTGAAATTCTAAATCCATGTCGGAAAGGAAATAAGCTGCTTGTGCTGGATATCGATTATACGCTATTTGATCACCGTTCCTCAGCTGAGAACCCCCTTGAGCTGATGAGACCTTGTAAGAATCTGGATGTGGCAAGTTGTAACTTATATTGTCTGAAGTATGAATTCATAATAACTTTTTTTTCCTAAGCAGATCTTCATGAATTTCTCAAAGCCGTCTATGCAAAGTATGATATTATGATATGGTCAGCAACCAGGTTAGATGTCTATCTATCTATTTTATTATCTGTTTTCGTTGGTTTTTACTTGTCTACCACACATCATTTCGAACAATTTTTACCTTTCTGCTACGCATGACTTACAATTGTTACATGTATGCCGCATGAAAAAAGAAAGTTCAACTACCCTCAAAATTAAAAATAAAGAAAAAAAATTATCTTATCAAAATTGTTCCCTGAGAGTTTGTGACTGATTAGATTGTAGTCAACTAAAATCATTGACTCAGGAGCACAGTTTTTATGGTCCAAGTCCTTCAATAACTATGCTGTTGCATACAACTAAGTGCTTAAAATTGAAACTTACAAGTAATGAGGCCCAAGTTTAAGACTGTTAAGTGGTGTATGGTTGTTAACGTTGTGTTGATCAAATCGAGGTTTACAGATGGTATGCAAATACTGCCTCCACGTAAACAATGTTTACTCAACCATTCTTCAACATGCGATGAAGAAGTATTTATGCAACCAAGTTTAATTTGCTGTGTTGGCCTGGTAAAGCTGTTCTATTAGGAGGGAAGGAACTAAGTTGCCTTCTGATTAGAACAGTGCATTTATGACTGGTTTTCGTTGCTTGTAATGTTAAGCACATAATATATTTTCTTCTAGGATATAACTAGAATGAATATTGAATCCAATTTCATTAACTTTCAACATGGTTTTTACCTTTAATGAACTAACTCAGAGCTAAGCATATTTTGGTCAGTTGAATCTAATATATTAAAATTAGTCCATCTGATATATTCTAAAACATGCTCATATCTACTGTGGCATGGACATGTAACAAACGTTATATTAGTTTTCTGAATGTTTCTTAACCTGGCTGATTCAAATACCTTTTTTTTTGGGGGAAATGAGCTGATTCAAATACTTACTTTTAGGTATTTGCATAACTCTTTAATCTGGCTTCTTTTATGCTGTAGCATGAAGTGGGTTGAATTGAAGATGGGGCAGCTTGGGGTACTTAACAACCCTAATTATAAGATCACTGCTCTTCTAGATCATTTAGCAATGATAACGGTACAGACGGATTCTCATGGGATATTTGATTGCAAGCCACTTGGATTGATTTGGGCTCAATTCTCCGAGGTACAAGTTTTGAGATTGTTTGTTTGTAATATACTTTTGTACTTTCTCCGTTTTTTCTTCTTAAATTTGTTATGGGCTGATGATTGCCTATTTGATTTACTTACCATGTGTACTAGCGCATTGCACATGGCCAAATCTATACATTCGATGTGTTAGTTAATACTATCCATCATATGGTAATCCTTGGAATTTCAAAAATGTCACTTGCATCATGTATATTTTTCTTCAAATTTCCATGAATCTGAAGTTCGAGGTCTATTGGTTGCCTAATAACAGTGAAATGAATTTCGAAACACTGGATTTTGCATACATTCTTAATATTCGTCATGATGACATTCTGTGGTTTCTTGTTGTATTCAGTTCTACAATCACAAAAACACTATAATGTTCGATGACCTTCGAAGAAATTTTGTGATGAACCCACAAAATGGTTTAGTAATTAAGCCATTTAGGAAGGCTCATGCAAACCGAGACAGCGATGAGGAGCTTTGGAAACTCACGCATTACTTGCTTGCCATTGCCGATCTTGATGATTTAAGCACTCTGGATCATAGAAAGTGGGAATTCTTTGCTGAGGATAATGCAAAAAGGCGTAGACATGTATAACTGACGAGCTTAGAGACCTCAATTATCAGCTTTTGTTTGATTTCTGAGGTACCTATCTCATATCTATATCAGTCTCTATATTTATCTCTTGGTTTGTCTCCAGATTAAAATTTTGACGCAAAACTAAATATTTTTCTTCTTAATGCTTGTTGTCCATCGAATGACTTGCCTATATACAAAATGTATTCAAAACACGGTAGTAGGCTAAAAGTGATTTTATTTGCATTTGATATTTCAGCATTAATTATTAGTATTAGTAATTAGTAAATCCAAAATACGATGGAAGATTGTCTCCAAGTTTTTATAAGATAGGCCTTTTAATCTAGTTCAGTGCTACAGATCTGCAGCAATCATATAGAATTAGGAATATTATGCATGGAGAGCTGATGGCCCTTTCTGCAAATGTAGATAACGATATTCTGATACGTAAATCAACCAGATTTTTTCACACCACTTCAAGATGTTGCATTTGCATGCTCGCTTGTGCATCTGCATGGTGATTGATTGAAGGATTTTGTACAAGTTCCCACACGCGTTTTAGTTTTTGTCCTCGTTCCACACCAATTTCCTAGTAAATGCATGAATTTGTAAGCAATGTCAAAGATTACAGTTAAGTCAATGTATATATGGAACTTGAATGGTTTAAGTTCACATTTGTTGCCCTGATGTTTGGAGAACTAGCAGCTTCATCTGCAACACCTATCGGCCTGACCATTTACGCCAACTTTTTTTTATAAAAAATTATATTTCCAAAGGTACCCTACCACCTACATTCTTAAACGGTATATGTTTTTCTTAATGCTGGGTAAATTATCTTTGAAAAAAAGGAAAATGAATATGATCGCAAAAGGAGAAAATGATGGATTAAGTCTTAAACGAGGAATTATATTTAAGTTCCTAAGCTAAAATTTGAAATTTAGGTACAAAGTTAAGCGCGTGAAAGTTTGGGAAATGCCAAGGCAAATTAATATGTTCAATAATAGGACGAGTGAGATCTAATAACATTGAGAATTGTTTTATTTGATTTAAGAAAGGGATGGAAATGTTAAGATATTAGACTTTGATTGCAACTCTTAGATAAGATTATAAGCTATTAAACAGCCTAAAGCAAGAGTTTCTTTAAAAACAAGAATGAAGAGGATCTCTTGTATTTGATTCATTAATAATGGTAATTTGACAATTATAATAATAAGGAAATCTTTTATAGGTACAAAATTTTAAGAATTAGTGATAGAAAGAAATAAAACTTTGAAATTTCAAAATTATCAACAACTTAAATACAAGTTTGGCGAATGACTAAGAAACACATTGGTGTTTATTCAAGGACCATACTGATGTAGATTTTGTTTTGGAACTTTATACATATAAATAATGGCAAGTTTGATGCCAATCTAAAATCCTACTTTAGTATCAGTTTGTTTTTATTCCTTTAGTTAATAAAATTAATGTACATCCTTGGTGCCGTTATGATTTTGACATTGATTATGTTCTATTTTTCAACTTCTAAAATTTAATGAAGATCGACACCAATCCATTTTTATGTGTAATATTGGTTACATTGTGTAATCTTATTCTTGAGTTTACTCCTCCACTTGAATCAATATAATGACCTTTAAATTAGCCTTTTGAAGAAGCAAAAGTTCATTTCTAGCATAGATATCCATTATTAAGTTATTGAAGGCTTCTTTGGCCTTTTTCTCTGATGCTTTTTAATATATTGCCAACAATTTTTGATGCTGAAGTAGTAGATAGTTGATTCCTATTATTTTCCATATCCTCAAAAGGATTTATTATGAAAATGAGTATCTTCATCTATAAAGTTAAAGGACATAACAACACCAGGATGTAGTATAGACACCATATTAACTTAACAATTCGATTTTGTAAGCGTTATTATTGACCTTTTTTTCAACTTGGAAAAGGTCTACTTTCTCTTAGTTATGTCTTGGACTTGCGCTTGTTTGGATACTTTCTTTCCTTGAGTGTAACTCAACTTAATCTCTAAGTTTAATATCATTTCTTTTCTCCCTTTGTTAGCTTACTTAATGTATTTTTTTGGATCTTCTTCTCAATGTTCATCCTTTCCTTCTCACGAAGTTTCTATACCACGCAGTAAAGCACCTAGAGTCTAATTAACAATCTTAGTTTAGGCATCAGTTTATAGATGACAAGTTATAAAAAATAACTTAGTTCCTAACTTTCCCCACAAAGTTTTCTAAAAGGAGCTTAGGGACTTTACTTCCTTATCTAAAATAATGGTTTTAGGAACTTCATATAATCCAACAAACGCTTTTAAAAATAATTCAACAATATAGGATGCACCATTGATTTTATGATATGCAACGAAACTTGTCACTTAGCAAAACATACCCATCATTACAAAGACTGAATCATTACCATTCCTTGACCTTGGTAAACTTAAAATAAAATCCATCGAGAGATCTACTCATGGTTTATTAGGTATAGGAAAAAGGGGTATACAATTTATAAGGTGTACTTTAGATTTGGCATGTTTACATGTAACCTATCTTTCACACTCTCTCTACATCGCTTGTATGTAGCTAAATAAATGCTCACTCAATATCTCAAAAGTTCTTTTGACTCTAAAGTGTCCCGTTAAGCCTTCCTCATGCGATTCTCTCATAAGTTGCTCTCTTAAAGAACTATTAGATACACACAATTGATGTTCTCTAAACAAATATCCTACATGCCTATAGAATTTTTCAAATGCAAAATGCTTATATTCTTTAATCACCTTACTAAATTCAGGAATACCAACATATAAATCTCTAATATAATTAAAACATATAAAAACTAATTAACAAAATATGTCTCTTAGTGCATCGGTAACTATGCTTTATATTTTTTTTTACCTTGCATATACTGTATCATATAAGGAAAAGTTTCAATGAATTCCAGTCACTTGATATGTCTCTTATTTACCTTATTTTGACCTTGGATATATTTCAATAACTGTACACGATGCAAACTCTTTAGGCTATAAATAGTGTTGCCAAGTCTTTATTTCTCTCACCAATGTATACATCTCCTTATTACAAGTTGGGCAGTTCAAGGTTGCTCCACTAAGTTTCTCACTAAAGTATGCTATTAATTCCCTATCTTACATCAAAAGCACCCCAATTTCTATACTCAAAGCATCAAACTCAATTTTAAATGTCCTAGTAAAGTTGGATAAAGCTAGTAAGGGAGTCAAACTTAACTTCTTTTTCAACGAGTTAATAACTATTTCTTGATCATCACCCCAATTAAACCTTGAACTCTTTTTCATTATCTCTTTCAAAAGTGTGGCAATTATGTTAAAGTCTTTAATAAAATGCTTATAAAAACTAGTAAAACTATAAAAATTCCAAACATCACTTGCAATTTTTGGTATTAACAACTCTCTAATAACTTTGGCTTTATCTTCATCCACTTCTATTCCTTTTATATTCATCATATAACTAAGACATATAACCTATTTGGTACAAAAAGAACACTTATTCAAAATTTTAAATCATTTTTCTTGCATAAACACATTTAAATATTTCTTAAATTCTCAACATTTTCATCTAAGGCCTTATTATAAACAATAATGTCATTAAAATACATAATCACAAACCTACCTAAAAACTCATGCAAAATATGGTTCATGAATCTCATGAAAATTCTATGTATATTAGCTAAACTAGAAGGCATTAATAACCACTCGTACAAACTATATTTAATTTTAAAGGCATTTTTCATTTTTCATATGTTCTAATCCTAATTTCATAGTAACCAAAATGTAGATTAATTTCAAAAAATAAGGATAAATTATATAAATCATCAAGCATATTCTTTTATACTAATTTTGTTAATGGCACAATATTTCACATATATTCTCCACAATCTATTCATGTTTAGTATTTAACAAAATAAGGACGACATAGGGCTCAAGCTCCCTCCCCCATAATCCTACTCTAATAGTTCTTCCATTTGATTTTATATATCTTTTTTCTCTAAATTTTGTTATAGAGAAGGACCAATTTGAAATTTGAGCTCTAGGAATAAAGTCAATTTGGTACTCAATCCCTGTTATAGGTGGTAATCTATGAAAATATTCTCTTGAAAGAGATCATCAAATTCTTATAAAAAGAGAGACAACTCTACTAAGAAAAGTAGCATTATCATCAGTAAAATGAGAAAGAAAAGCTTCATTGTAAAAAAGAAAAAGTATTTGACACTTAGCTAAGAATGTATCTCTTACATCCCCTACTCTTGCTACCAAATTCACTCTTTTTCCCTTATGGTTATCTCTTATTTTTGCTTTGTCCAAAGTGTTTGAATTATCTCCAAGTGTTTACTCTCGTTTCGTTCCTCATAATCTCTCTTGCTCACTCTTATAAATTTTGAGTTAATTTTCATAAGCTTGAATTGGTGATAATAGAGAAAGGGTAATCGATTTGTCATTAATGGTAAAATAGTATATGTTTTCATACCTATCATACACAACTCTCCTATTAGATTGTTGATAATGCCCCAAAAGGATGTGATTAGCTTACATAGGCATAACATCATATTGCACCTCATTCTTGTAACTTACAATTACAAAAGTTACCCTAACCTTCCTCCTCTTATTCAACCATTGTAGAGTATATGGTTTAGGGTGTTTTGTAGTTAATAGTCCTAACTTCTCCATTAATTCTACAATAACTACATTAGTACAATTCCCCCAATCTATGATCATACTATAATTCTAATCCTTAATTGAAGATCTTATATAAAAGAGATTGTCGCATAGTTTTTTCACATTATCCTCTCCTAAATATATACTCAATGCCCTCATAATAACTAGCATATTCCCTTGTTTAGGCCTTTTAATCCATTTATCATCATCGGCATCCCCCAAATTAGACATATCCTTATCTACCTTCTATTCACTCTTAGACACATACACTCCATCCCCCTTTACCATCATCACTCTCTTATTGTGACATTATGAAGCTATATGTCCTCTCTCTAAGTACTTGAAACATTTGATTTCTCGATTTTTATCTGTTAAAGAAGAATTGATTTTAGCTTTCTTTCTACTTGATACTTGCATTTTTAATTTGGTTGTTTCATATTTTGGATTTAAAGCTTTGCCTTTCTTTTTATTTCATGGTTTACTCCTTGATGAAGAACCTGCACTAGAAATACTAAAATAGTTAATATGCCTCTTTTTGAATTTTCTTTCTTCGTTCATAGCCATGAGAACTACTTCCTTTAACTCCACGTAATGGTGTGGATTGACAATAGTGATAATTTTTGGGTTTAATTAACAAATAAAATAAACTATTGTTGCTTCTTGGTCTTCCTCCACATTCGCCCTAACCATTACAACCTCCATCTCCTTGTGGTAGTCCTCTACACATTTAGAATATTATGTTAATATTTGCAACCTTTTATAAATATCCTTATAGTAGAAGTTTGAAAAAAAAAGCTTCTACTTTACCACTTTCATCTCCTCTCACATCCTAATAGGAAGATCTTGGTTCCTTCTCCTAGTGAGAATTTGTTGATTCCACCAATCCATAACTTAATCACTAAATTCTCAATTGGCAATTTGACTTTTTTCTTGAAAAATTATAACAATTAAACACTAGCTCTACATATTTTTCCTATTTCAGATAGGCATCAAGGTCTATCCTTCTTATAAAAGATGGTATCATCATCTTAATACTAATATTATTGTCCATCCTTTTTTCATACACTCTTTTTTAACCTAAATCAAATATGTCCACCCCCCTCTCTCTCTCTTCTATCTACCGTTTTGCCTTTTTCTCCTTTACCATCCCTTAACTCCCCCATGTAGTAGGTAGCACTTTTAACCTTATTATAAACTTTAGAGTTATTCATCTTATTAGGTATAAGAGATTTATGTTGTAAACTAGCTGTGAAAATTTCATGTTTCTCTAAACTATCCTTAACCTACTAGATTGTTTAATGAGTTATTCATATCGACCTTTTATTGAGTTCATGATAAACTTTAACTCCATCCTCACTTTTTCCTCCTCACTTGCTTCCTTATCTTTGGATAAGTTTTGCTTCAATTTTAGCTTATGATGAAGCTATAATAAAAGCTTAGTAGAAAAGAGTACTTATGTGTTTTGGAAACTTCTTTTCTCGACATGTCTTGCATCCTCCTCCCCACCTCTGACCAATCTTATTCGCCTTCCTTTGGTAGTTAACTACCTTAACCAGCCACTAACCAAACAAACCTCTTAGAATTAGAAAGCTACTAGAAACCATTATAACCCCAGATAAACCCGAAATAGAACCTCAAATCAACCTACAACCAAACCTAGCTATAGTAACGTTGAACATAGGAGAATTTTCACCTTTGAATGGAGTTGATGAGAGGAAAACACAAGAGCCTAACAAAGTCAAAACAACTTGGAGCTCAATTACTGTTGATTCAGGGAATATGGGGAAACTCAGATTCGTGGAGTCGAACAATTAGGAGCCTATCTAGACACTAATGAAAGCATTAAAGATGGGAGCTAGGAAATGGAGTTTTCCCTTAGTTGGTTTCTTCCTTGAAATAAGACTAGCTTTCCTTGTGGTGCACAAATAGGCCACTGTAACATAGAGAAACGTTTGGTTGGTTAACATGATGGGAATCTAGAAGAAGACTCACTCTGGGTATCTTACATGTGAAAACCAAAATTGAAGGAGGAAAGTAAGTGTGGGGGTAAAAAAGACTCAAGAAGTGACCATGACAAAGGAGGTAAGAGTATATTAAATGGAGGAGGAATCAAGAATAAGGGAACCACTTGGAGAACAAAATAGAGAAATCCAAGAAATTTTGGAAAAGCACTCACCTAAAAAAGGAAAACATATTGCAGAGAACAAGGTTAAAGAGGATAGGGAGCAGACTCAAGAAGGCAGAGTCATAACACCTTTGATATAGAAAAGGGAAGCTTCAGGCACAAAACATAACATAGAAGATTCATCCTTTAGTGTAGGTATGAAATTCAAAATGATAAGATCATGTTAAAAAAGAAATGATGAAGTTAGTTATTTGGAATATTAGGGAGATTAACAACTTGAATAAGCAACTTGCCATAAGAGATTACATCAAGAACAATTATGATGGTATGCTAGAAACAAAAATAAAGGAAGAACAACAAGAAAATTGTATGTGGTTCCTTGGGAAATAATGGAAAATTATCTCTAATGATACTTGTCATGTGAATGGGAGAGTGGTAATATGGTATAACCCCTCAAAACTTAAAAGAATCTACTAGAAGTGCACTCACCATATGATCTATTGTGAGATGAGAATGAAGAAGACCAAAAGACTCCTTGTTATCACCATAGTGTATACTGGCAATTATGGTTTAAAGACAACCATTTTAGGAGAGGATCATTAGAATAAATAGCAAAATGAAGATGTCATGGACAACAGTAAGGAACTTTAATTGCATATTGTATTCTTATGAATCATGAGGTGGAAGGAATTGGTCTCAACAGAACAATAAAAAACTACAAAAGCCTAATACAAACTACTAGAATGAAAGAATTAAAAGGCCTTAAAAGTGTCTTTACATGGAGTAATAAGCAAGATGGAAACTGGTTCTAAAAAGACTAGATGGATGTTTAGTTAATGATAAATGGATGTAACAATTCCCTAGTAGCACAACAACAGTCTGTTTGGTTACCGTCTTCAACATGCAAGGACAGGACGAGACGGAACAAGACAGGACATGACAGAACAAGAATTGAAGATAGGGAGATGTTTGGTTGCGGTGGACATAACAGAGATAATTGTCCTCGTCCTAAGGACATAAATGTGTTTGGTTACAGTGGACAGAACAAAAAATAGTGTTTAATGACAAAAATACCCCTGCAGTATAATATATTAGAAAGATGTAATTCATTGGTTATTTCATAATTGTATCAATATTTATATGAAGTGTATTTGCAACTCTAATAACATTAATTATCTTATTATTATAATTTTTGTAATAACAATAATTAAAATTAAAATTAATTATTGTAATTGTTGTTATTATAATTCATTAGTTATTTTATAATTGTATCAATATTTATTTGAAGTTTATTTGCAACTTTAATAAAATTAATTATCTTATTATTATAATTTTTGTAATAACAATAATTAAAATTAATATTAATTATTGTAATTTTT
>JANVCQ010000005.1:19310852-19325373 GCA_025531925.1 Erythroxylum plowmanianum | reverse complement strand
TAAGCAAACACGTCATAGGACAGAACGTTTATGTCCTCGTCATCCGTCCTCACGTCCGCAGACGGTAACCAAACACAGGGCAAGTTTTGAAAACCCTACTGTCTCTAATCATAGCCCTGTGGCGATTAATTTGTTATGCCATAAGAAGAAAAGGAAGGCCCCACTTAGAGTGTTCAATCACCTTATAGAGCACCCTAACTTTGGGTTATTATTAAGGGACGGAATGAAGTTAAAGGTAACAGGCATTAAGGGGTACACACTGTCTATGATACTTTATGAAAGAAAAGTCTAAAAGTTATCAGCAGAGAAAAATGCTTCACTAAGGTAGGAAGAAAAGTTTAATGCATTGAAGAATTCGCAAGAATGTCAAAGAATGATAATGAGAAGGCCTGAAGATCAGAAATTAAGAAAAGAAGAAGCAAACCTAATCAAAAAGTACAACAATGTCCTCGAAAGCTATAACAACCAGATGAGACAGAAATCCAAGATGACCTAGTTAATGGATGGTGAGAGGTACACTGAATATTACATGAATTTTACTAAAATAAGAAGAAACAAGAATAATATCAAGTACCTGCGAGATGAATTTGGAAAAATATTCCAGGATCAGGAGAACTTGAAACAAATCACCTATGAATACCTCATAAAACATTTTGGACAAGAAGAAGGCATTAAAGGAATCCTTGAGATAATGGTAAGAGGAATCAAACAAATTACTAAATAAGAAAGGGAAGAAGTTGCAAAGGAGATTAAAAGGGAGGAAATTAGAAAAGCAATATTCTATATACATCACAAAACACCTAGTCCAGATGGGTTTAATGGAAGATTCTATTAACAAAATTGGGATATTCCAGGTGAGGATGTGACAGAGGTTGTGAAGGAATTCTTCTAAAGTGGAGTAATATTGAAGGAATGGAATAAAACTTATGTAAGTCTCATTCCTAAGCAGATCAATGCAAGCAAATTTGAGGAATATAGGCCTATAGCCTACTGCAATATATCTTACAAGATCATCACCAAAATACTCATAAACAGACTAAAGAATAGCCTCAGAAACATCATTAATCCATTCTAAAATTCCTTCTTATGTGGAAGACCAATAGGTAATAATATTTTCATATTCATAACTCCTTAAAGGCTATAATACCAAGGATAATAAGAGGGATTGAACAATCAAAATAGACTTTGAAAAGGCCTATGATTTTGTAAATTGGAGGTTTATTTCAAACACCTTTAAAGCATCAGATTACCCCTTGAAATTCAGAAAATGGATTGAGGAGTGTGTAACAACTTCGATAACTGCCATATTAGTGAATGAAGAACTTACCAAGCTGATTAAAGAAAAGAAAGGGCTAAGGCAAAAGGATCCACTCTCCCCTCACTTATTTGTGTTATGAATGGAGGTGCTATCAACCATTCTTGAGAGGAACACAAGACATTCATTTGGATTCCAACACCACCATAGATTTAAAGGTACTAAAATAACTCATCTTGCCTTTGTATATAATATACTTCTGTTTTATAGGGATAAAAAACACTCCATTAAAATTCTACTACAAGTTATGGGGGAATTCAAGGAAGTTTCAGTACTAAAAAGCAACCCAAATAAGAGTTGCTTATATCTTTTAAAGAATGCTAGTAGAGATGTAGTAGTAAAAGCAATGGAGATGAGAATAAAGAATGACAATCTACTATTATAGTACTTAGGGGTGCCAATATCCTTGAAAATAATTAATGTAGTAGATTGCAAGCCACTAATGGACAAATTAATAGACAAATTAATCATTAGTGCAATATGTTCCTTAGCTATAAGGGTATATTGCAACTAGTTCAAATCATTTGAACTACCTAGAAACTTACTGGATCAGTCATATTTCACTCCCTAAAAGAATTCTAAAGGAGATTGATAATAGGCTGGGAAGGATCAAATCACAACAACAAGAAAGCAAAAGCTACCTAGAATTTCATATGTCAAACTAAGAACAGAGGAGGGTTGGGAATCTGTTCAACTAGATTACTCAACAAAATCAGTCTAGCTAAGAAGTTGTGGTGGTTGTGTAGTCAAACAACCCCCCTGCCAAAGAATAATAATCTAGGAAAAAGAAGAGTTTTGGGTCAAATGAGTGCATAATGTTTACATAAAAGAGAACAACATATGGAACCTGAAACTAAAACAAAGTATGTCATAGGAACTAAGACAAACACTGAGATCAAGATAATGGATGCAAAAGTTGATCATCCATATAATTGGAAATGGGGAGTCTACATCATTTAGGTTTGACAATTGACACTTAAAGGTCCATTATACAAGGCAGTGGAGATCTAACATCTAAAACCAGTGATAAGTCCAAACACCAAAGTCAATAAATTTATTAGGAACAATCATTGGGAATGGCCTTATCGTAATAATAGGGGAGCGGATATCATCATAAACAATATGCCAACATGTCAAGTTGCAAAGATGAATGAAACCTACGAATTGCTAATGTATCTAAGATCTTCAGCTCAAAAGCATTTAAGAATTTTATACAGAAGGAACCAAACAAAATAGTGAACTGGAGCAAACTAGTTTAGGAAGGTAACATTTGCCCCTCATATGCTTTTATCATTTGGTTAGGAATTGTTGGAAACTCACAACCAATGATAGAATTAAGTTCTTAATTACTGCGTTAACTTTTTTTAGTTAGTACTTTTGCATAGTAAATAATAGAGAAACTAAAATATGATAAATAGCCATCTATGCCTAGAAGTTTAAAGAAAAATATAACCGTATCATAATATCTAGTTTAATATATTTTTATTTTTAGTTAATTAAATGTATAATCAATAAAATTAACATGAATACAATTGCAAGTAAAATCTTTATGCTAATTTTTTAAGGTTAATTACACCATACTCTCACACAGTTTGGACGTTTTCCATTTCAGTCTCTAATTTTTAGGACTATCATAAATGTATTAAGCTTTGATTTTTATTTCACTCATACTTCTTAGCAACATTTTTGTTAATTTTTGGCAAATAATATCATGTGGCTTGATTAGTTATTACATAGCTAGCATATGTCATAGTTATGACATATAACACATGACCTTAGTTGTTATCATCTCCCAGATTCATGACTTCGTTTGTCTATATAGGACAAACTCATTTGAGTGTTAAATCTCCCATAATCACACAACAATGTACGTTATATGATACAAACATAACAAGTAATTGTGCCATGTAATACCTAATCAAGTTACACAATATCGTTCTTATTGTTTATATTAGAAACTTAACAAAGAATGATGACAAGTGTAGGAGCGAAATAAAAACCAAACCTTGGAAGAATATATGATAATTTTTAAAATTCACGGATTAAAGTGAAAAAGATTCATACCATAAAGAGTATGATGTAATCAGGCCTTTTTGTTATTTCCCTTCGCTCCTTCGTGGATTATAACTATATTTCACTGCTGGTTTTGGACATTTAGGTTGAAATGTAAATTAAAAGAATAGACCATATTTTCGCTGTTTTCAACAAATGTAGTTCAAATAAGATGAAAGCAAGTATTTTTGGGCAGAATGATTTCTCTTCTATTGAGGTAGTTTGACATCAAAAGCTTCAATCGCTAGTTATTTATTATAGGATTTGTCGAAGTATATATGGCATGGAATCATGTTGGATTGCGTATATTGTGGTTTATATAAGAATATGTTGAGACTCTTGATGAAAAGTAAGTTTAGTGAATGTAACGAAAGAAATGTTCTCTTTATTGTTTATTTTGGATATAACTACAAGTCTTCAAGGCCGATAATACTATTAATCAATTATAACATAACTGTTTTCTGTGAAAAAGCCGAAGTGGCTCGTCACAAACTAGCATAGGCATGCACATGACAGATTATTATCCTGGTTATATAATTTACAAACAAAATCGAAGGCAATCTGTGAAAAACAAAAAGGGTACAGAGGAGGAGAGATAAGAAGTGGAGATCTAGGGAAGGGACCCAACAACAGCAACAGCCTAGCTACTCAAGATCCTCTGTCCAATATTACCCTGTTTTATTCTGTCTCATAAAATCTCAACCATTTATTTTGTGGGATCCACGCAGGACCCACACGGGATCCACATAAATAAATGGCTGAGATTCATTGGACACAATAAAACACCATAATATTAGACAGGAAATCTGCACTCCAGCCTAGCCTGATTCCTATTCTCGTCAGAAGTAATTGCCTTTAGTTTAGCAAGGATATTTTGCTTTCTCTATCCTCCATAACTTTTCCTTTCTCCAATAATTCTTCCATTATAATTTTCTACTTTTCATGCCCTCCAAAGCTCCTTTATTCTCTGCCTACGCTGCACCTGCTTTTTCCTTTACGATTGCCAAGCTTCAGGATAATCGCACTTTTCCATCTAAACAACCACAAATAACCAGCCAACCATGCTCCTCTTTTACCTTGCAGTCTGGTCAGTTTCTTAATCCAACTCCAAAGGGAAAGAACAAAGCTAGGCGAAGAAAAATGGTCGACTACTTTGACTATGAACAGCTAGTCAAGGCGACTGACGGCTTCTCTCATTCCAGGCTCATTGGCAAGGGCAGTCATGGCTCGGTTTACAAGGGAGTACTTGAAGGAAACAAGCTGGTGGCCATCAAGAAATCCTCCATTGGCGTGGATCACGTCTCTAAAGACAACTCCAAGAAGCTTGAGAACGAAATTCGTGTCTTGTCCTCTTTGCGTGATCCAAGTCCACATATAATCAAGTTTCTTGGACACAGCTTTCAAGATTCGGCTGTAAAAACAAAAGTGATCAACAAGCTCTTGGTCATGGAGTTTATGCCCAACGGTTCTCTCCATGACTGGTTGCATGTCGCCAACACACCACCATCCTGGACCCGGAGGGTAGACATTGCTATTCAAATTGGTAGAGCACTCCATTCGCTTCATGAAAGAAAACCTCTGGTTATTCATAGGGATATTAAGACTGCTAATATATTGCTTGACTCAAATTGGAATTCAAAGTTAACGGATTTTGGACTTGCTGTGATGCGACTTGACTCATGGAGCCATCAAACGACACAACCTGCAGGTACCATGGGATATTTAGACCCTTGTTACACTACACCAAGTAAACTAAGCACTAAAAATGATGTCTTTAGTTATGGGGTGATCTTGTTAGAGCTCATTAGTTGCAGAAAAGTGATTGAAGTTTCCAAGGTACCGGCATCTCTAGTAGATTGGGCACTACCCTTGATTCAAAAGCAACGACCAATGGACGTTTGCGATTCCAGAATTGCTCTGCCTCAATTCATGGAGAGCACGATCAGGCACTTGTTACATGTGGCAGCACGTTGTGTGTCCATCAAAGAAGAGACTCGTCCATCGATTAGTGATGTTGTTATGGGGTTGGATAATTGTATGAGTCAACTAGTTAAAGTACCCAGTTGGACAAGCCTTGTGAGAAGTATGATACTAATGAGAAGACGGAGAAAAGCAAATTGTGGAGCACAGAAATGTGATGTTCATAATGATATTTCAAAAGGGAAGATTCTGTTAAGAGAGATATTGGCTGACGGTGGTAGACTCAAGTGAGTTAGTGTTAGTAGTCGTATAATCCATTTGGGTCAGATTTTTCATTTATGTTGTTTTGATTTGTGAATGGAAAGTGGGGAGGGTCTTAATGGACCTGGTGCGCATGCACTCCAAACACAAGATTCCCAAAAGTTGGTGGGCAAGCCATACAGCAACATTGGAGTTGTTTGATTCCTTGTCATCCTACGGTGATGTTACATCCATACTTTTTCCTTCTCATTCCCCATTTCTTTTCTGTTGTATATTAGATATATGCAGTAGGATATATATATATAAGCCATATTTCATGTATATGTCTCCATTCACTTGCAAATATAACTTTGCGTGTACATATATATATATATGTGTGTGTGTGTGTGTGTGTGTGAATGGAGATATATATATATATGTACACGCAAAGTTATATTTGCAAGTGAATGGAGACATATACATGAAATATGGCTTTGTTCCTACGTGATCTCTTGTTTAGTCGTATTTTCTAAAAGTATACTGTAACGCTCGGCCCAACCCACCAGATCAAAATCCAAGTAGAAAATTGACATTTGACCTAGTCAACTTGAAGCATGTATCAAGTCCATAGAATCAACACCTTTACCTGGACTTCATCTTTTGTCCAAAAAAAAAAAAAAACAGATCCCAAACTTGTTTAAAATAAGTGGATAACAAGCAAAATATGACTGACTGGCAAGCAAGCGAGAGGCATTTGGCGAGCAAGCGAGAGGCATTTGGCGAGCAAGCGAAACATGCGAGAGTGGAATCCAGAGATCGGCGAGAGCAAAGCGGAAGAGAGGCGACAGTGTTGCAAGGAGGAGGTATTACACTGTAGATTAGGTATAATTAATAAAGTATTTTGGACAGCAACAAATTCAGAAGAGGCAAAAAGAAACAAAAGAATAGGAGTTAAAAAAATCTTTTGTATTATAAGATAAATTGTTATAAAATAAAATATGAAATATGCCCATATAAATATAGGTTTACAAAATCAATTCTTGATAAACTAAACTACTATAGTTTAACTTAAACAATAACTAAAAACTTTAAGTAGGACTCTAACAATCATAATTCAAGTTTATTATCTAATAGCCACTCTTAAATTTGTAATTAAACCTTTAATAACTTCAAGAGTAGCTCTCAATCTACAGAAATCTTCACAGTTTAAAGATTTGGCAAATATAATTGCAACTTGATCTTCAGATGTTACATGCTTCAATTGAATCTCTTTGTTTCCAATGCATTCTCTTATAAAATGGCACTTGGTGTCTATATGTTTACTTCTATTATGAAAAATTGGATTCTTTTTCAGAACAATATCGAACTCATTATTAACAAAAATATCCGTAGCTCCATCTTGTTCAAATTTCAGCTCATTCAATAACTTTCTTAACCAAATAGTATGACAAACACAAAAAGCAGCTACAACATACTCAGCCTCACAAATTGAAAGAGTAACAATTGATTGTTTTTTTAAACTCCAAGCAAACACAGTACATCCCATAAAAAAACAAAACCACTTGTACTTTTTCAATCGTCGATATCTCCCCGCAATCACTGTCACTAAATGCAGATAATCTGAAATTATTTACAGTAGTATAAAATAAGCCATACTCTAGTGTTCTTTTAACATATCGAAGAATTCTCTTTGTTGCCTTCATGTGCATCAAAGTTGGAGCTTCCATGGAACGACTAATGATACCAACTCCATATAAGATATTTGGTCTTGTACAAGTTAAAAATCACAATCTTCCAACCAATTTTTGAATAAAGTTGGGTTTACCTTTTCTGCATTATCGAACTTAGTAAAATTGATCCCACATTCCATTAGAGTAGAAACTAAATTGATTATATCCATTTTGAACTCCTTTAAAATTGCTTCAATATAAGTTCTCTATAAGAGAAAAATCTCATCTTCACTTTGCTTCACTTCAATTCCAAGATAATAAATTATAAGTCCCAAATCAGTCATCTCAAATTCTTTAGTCATTTTCTTCTTAAATTCTTCAAATATCGTAGGATTACTACCTGTAAAGATCAAATCATCAACATATAAACAAACATGCATAATTTCTCCATTCTTGTTCTCTTTGACATATAAGGCATGCTCATACGGACATTTTGAAAAACTATCCTTCTGAAAATAATCATCAATACATGTATATTAAGCCCTTGGAGCTTGTTTAAGACCATATAAGGCTTTATTCAACTTCAACACCTTGTATTCTTGTCCTTCAATGATGTAACCCAATGGTTGTTCCATATAAAGCTCTTCCTCTAAAGCTCCATTAAGAATGTTAATTTTACATCCATCTGATAAATCTTCTATCTCTGTTGAGCTACCAATGAAATAATTAGTCGAACGATCTCAAAGCAAGCCACCAGAGCAAAGACTTCATCATAATCAATTCCAGTTTTTTAAGTGAATCCTTTTGCAACAAGTTGAGCATTTTACTTCTTTACTTCTCCTTTTGAATTTTTCTTCACTTTATAAATCCACTTTACTGCTAAAGGTTGCCTCCCTTTTGTAAGATCTATCAATCGCCAAGTATTATTCTTTTTAATTGCTTCCATCTCGTCATCCATAGCAAATCTCCATCTTTCGTCTTTGGCAGCTTCTTCAAATGTCATTGGTTTCGTATCTGCTAACAAACAAAACAGAGTAGAATCATTGATTTCTTCTGTTACTTCATATGTTTCTTCTAAACTCCGCAGATGATGTGGCCTCTCGGAGGAGCTTTGTGGAGACATAATTGTTTGAGTTGTTTGAACTTCACATGGAGGAGTTTGCAGTGTAACATCAGTAACAATTTCATTCTGGGACTTATTTGCATCAAAACATTTATCAAGCAAAGGAAGAAATTCATAATTTTCATCTTGTGGTACATTCCACTCCCATAAGCCTTCTTCATCAAACTCAACATCTCTACTAATGATTATTTTTTCATTTTGAAAATCGTAAAATTTATACCCTTTTGAATTTTTAGCATAACCAACAAATATGAACTTCTGACTCTTATCATCCATCTTGCTTCTTGTTTCATCAAGAACATGCACATAGCCAATACTTCCAAATACTCTTAAGTGTGAAATACTTGGCCTCCTTCCACTCCATGCTTCTTGTGGAGTCATTTGCAGTAGACTATTTGTGGGACTACGATTATTCAAATACACAGTACATGCTACTACTTCAACCTAAAACTCCTTTGGCATCTTCTTACTCTTCAGCATACTACGAAACATGACAAGAATAATTCTATTTTTATGCTCCACAACTCTATTTTGCTGAGGTGATCTAGGAACCATCAAAGAATGTCTAATACCAAGATACTCACATAATTGATTAAATTTATTCTACGTGAATTCACCTCCTTGATCAGTCCGAATTGCTTTAATTAGATAACCACTTTCATTCTCAACTCGAGCTTTAAATTTCTTAAACATGTCAAATGCTTCATATTTTTCCTTCAAAAAATAAACCTAAGTCTTGCGAGTATAATCATCAATAAACAATAAAAAGTATCTATTCTTTCCATATAAACTTGGTGCGATAGGACCACATATATTAACATACACCAATTCGAGTGGTTGTATAGCTCGAGATAAAGACTCCTTTGAAAAGCTCCTCTTAGACTACTTACTAAACATACAATCTTAAAAAATTTGATCAAGATGACTTATAAAAGGCAAGCCATGTACCATCATTTTCTTATACAATAGCTCCAATCCACCAAAATTCAAGTAGCATAGCCTAAGATGCCACAACCATGACGAATTGTTCGTAGTATCTTTTAAATATATGGGACTATCTTTGTTGATCTTGAGTATGAATATCTTGTTCTTCGACAATGGTACTTTTACAATCAATCTTCCTTTTCCATTTTGCATAACCAATCCACTCTTTCTCATATGTATTTCATAGCCTTTCTCCAAAAGTTGTCCAATGCTCAATATATCTGTTTTCAAAGCAGGAACATAATAAACATGAGATATAAACTGATGATCTCCATTCTTCAATTTAATCAAAATTTCTCCTTTACCTGTGATTGGAACTTTAATTTTATCACCAAAAGAAATATTGCCTTTAACAGATTCATCAAGACTACAAAATAAATCTTTATTACTAGTCATATGACTGCTGGCTCTTGAGTCGAGATACCAAGACTCATCTCTCCTTTCTTTGTCACCATTGCAAGTTAATAATAAGGCAGATGCTTCATCTTCTTCTTCTTCGACCTCAACACAATTTGCTTTTTTTTCTTCATTTAAATTTCATCTACATTCCACTACATAGTGACCATATATTTCACAATTGTAACATTGTATAATGGATCTTCAACCATGACATCGTTGAAAAGATCCACCTATACCATATCTTCTTGGATATTGTTGCTAAAAATCTAACTCTTCGTTGTCATTTGAATTATTTCCACCTCCTCTGTCTCTTCCATGATTTCACGATTCTAGCCTAGAGCATGACCTCTGTGTTGGACCCAGTTGTCGGAGCCCAACTATCTGGAGTCATAAAGCATAAGTGGAATACCCCATAGGGTTCTTTCAATGAACCCTCTCTAATTTATTTTGAAACAAAAACCATCTCATTCAGAGCTCTATAGCTCAAGATATACTTAAAAACCCAAAGTGTGTTCATAACCCAGTTATGTCCTTCCAACTAATCTCTCATTTTCCTTCCATAAATATTTATTAAATAGACCCTATAAGCTACAAATTTTTTTAATTGAGAGATAGTAAAATGTGTCAGAAATCTATTGCTTCAAGAATCACTTAATTTGGAGGTCGGGTTATGAAGTTATGGCCAAAAGAATCAACCATACTCATGTCCTCAATCACATTGCACCTATTTTGGAACAATTAGCATAACTTTCATTAGAGATATCAGATTAAGATATTATTTAGACGGTTTAGAAGAGGAATTTTAGATCTACAACTTTATTCAAGAACTCAAAATGAGATTTTATCATTTGAAAGGTCAAAATATGGACTGTGTGAAACAACACGGGCAGACCGTGTAACCTTCGGGTCTAGAAATTTTTCTGCATCAAGAATACACTGCTAGTGTGAATATACATGGTCTAACCATGTAACCTTCTGGTGTAATAAAAATTTTCGCACTCCAAGACTCCTCCAATGGATCTTAACTCCATTCTAACATCCTTTTTACTCATAATATCCTCAAATTCACCTCTTTTAGTGCAATATCACTTCATTCTCTATAGTTGTTCCATATATATACATCCTCTCCAACACCCTAACTTGTAATGGTCATAACTCTCAACTCCAATATCCAAAAATTATATACTTTATACCGTTGGAAAGCTAGAACGTTAAAATACAACTTTTATGAAGACAACTTTAGCTAATTCTACCTATATTGATGTAGTTTTTCCTTTGAATTTAGAACATAATTTCTTCACCTATGAAAGCTTGCAAAAATGCAATATCTCTTTATATCAATTTAACTGCTAAGCACTTTTCGTTAAACTCTTGCATCTCACCTCAAATGATTCATCACGTACAATCTTTCCAACTCTAACATGCTATTCTAATACTAACAATAATTTGCAATCTTAACAAAGAAGAATATGCACATACACATTCTACTTCCACATCCATTATACCCAACCTTTAAAAATAACACAATCATACACAAAAGGAACTTCTCAGTTTCTCATTCTCATTTCTAAACAAAGTAAATGTTTGAATAAGCTTTACTTACATATCAACATACTCATCAAACTCAATACAAAATACAAAAGGATGCTTATGTTTGATATGCATGTAAAGCTATCCAAAATAGTCACTAGCTTAGTACAAAAGATTGCTAACTATCTTAGAGTTCTGAATGCCTTGCAAGGATGGTTAATCTTCTCATTCTGCACCTGAGGAGGGAAAATTTTGGGTTGAGCTATATGGCTCAATGACTAATATACTTATAGTCATTGGCAACGATCCACACAATTAAACATATATGAATATTCATATAGGCATACATAGCTTATCTTAATCCAGCAATGAAGTTTCAGCATTCACAATTCCAATTCACATCTCATAATTCAACACATATTCTAGGTATCAAGAAGACTTGAGAACTAATGAGGTTGACCAGATATAGGTAAACTTTGGAACTCATAAAGTTGAATAGCTAATCGTTGAAGCAAATAAGGATTTGTTTAAAAATCCCAAACCAGTGGAAGAGACTCTAGATCTAGTAGCTGGTCCTAGTGGTCTAAATAAGGAAGACACCGACAAGGGAATAAGTGTAAAGAGTTGGAGGAAGGATTGTTATCTACAAAAGATGACTAGGATTTAGTAGAGCACCAGTTAGAGAAGTGCACTCCTACCCTAAATAGAAAATCTGGTATGAAAAGGAAAAAGACTAGCGGAGCCTTGTAACTTATAATATCCTGTTGCTATGATCTTTTGAAATATTAGAGGAATGAATGATCCTCTCAAAAGGCAATCAATAAAAGACTTATTATTGGATAAGAAACTTGTTTTTTTAATTTTTGGAGAGGCATATTAAAACTCACATGTTATAGGATTCTATGAAGTTTTTAGGCCCTAATTGGAGACTTGGTTCTAATCACCAAAACCACTACAATGTCAAAATAGTTTTTGCTTATGTGAGAGACAAGTTTTAAGCATCAACAAAGTGCAGCTAAGATCAATATATACATCTTGTTTGTAAGACTTGACTTATAAGTTTTCATTCGATTTGACTATCATTTATGCTTCTAATTTTACTTTTTAAAGATCCAGATTGTAGGATGATTTTTTTCTATAAAATCTTCTATAGTCAGCCTTGGATTGTTATTGAAGATTTCAATTATGTATTAAATCTTTCTGAAGTTTAAGGGGACAATATCAACTTAATTCTCTTGGGAAAGAATTGGAATCTTCTTTAGGCTTATTGGAATTTTTCGATTTGAGGTATGTGGGATTTTGATAGGTGTAGTTTATACTATATTTTGATAAGTGATTTAGTATGTTTATACGTGTTTGATTGTTGCATGCATAGGCTTAGAATTATGTTAATGTGAGTGCTTATTTATATTATAAGTGTTTGTGTGGTTTGGTGCATGTTTTTATTTTTAATTATTTGTTTCTTGAGGTGTTTGATTTATTTGTTAGTGTTGGAAATTTGGACGTGAATGGAGTTGCATGAGGTAGGTCGTGATCGTGACTCCTATGTCACGATCACGACAAAAGAGACTTACCTAGAGTCATGATCGTGACTTCATACGCATGATCATGGCAAAGAGCAAATTCACTGAGTCACGATTTTGACTCCATATGCACAATCGTGAAAGTGGCTTTCAGGCAAGATTTTTTCCATCTGGTTTAGGGCTCGGGGGCATTTTTGGAACCAATCAAAGGGTAAAAACCCTAGTTATACTCCCAAGACCCTCTAAGACTATTTAAGAACATTATAAAGCCTAAAAAACACAGCCGCCATCTTGGAAACAAAGAAGATCAAGAAAGACATCTAGATTTCCAATTTTCCAGATCAAGCTCCGAATAGAGTTTTTCTTTTTTTCTCCTTTGTTATTTTCATATTACTTGATGTGTAAAGTAAATTTTCAAATGTCTATTATATTCATGATATTCTACTTTCCATATTGGGGATGATTCTATATTTATTTTGTGACTTTGATTGTTATTGATTCAATATATATTATGTGTTGTGTTAATGGTGCATGTTCATACTTTGCCAATAAATTGAGAGAGTGAGTAAAAAGAAATTTGATTAAATTGCACACTGAGAGTTGGTGATTTAATATGTCATATATTTAACAAATCAACTATCATTCAAAGAGAGATCTTGTATGAGAACTTTATCATTCAATAGATAACTTCAAATCTAGTTGAAACGTTAGGAAAGTTTTGTGAATCGAGAGGCTGCAAAATTTGGAATCTTCGTATTCAATTAGGGTTTATTGGTTAGGTCTTGAGAGAGAGTAATCAAACCTTTAGAAAATATGGGATTGACACATAATTGAATCAATAATCATTAAGGGAACAAATAACGAAGGAATAGATCCTATACATTCATCCTTGATCATCCTTGAATACGTGTGGCAACTCACTTATTATTTTTTATTTTCCTGATTTTATTTAATTGTTTTAACTTTCTGTTATTATTTTACTTCAATCATCTTTCATTACTTTATACAAAGATATTTTCAATTCATTTTATCTAGTTCCTTGTGGGATCGATAATTTTTTATACTACAAATTTACGATCCACGTACTTACGAATATTGAGAGTTTTATTATAAGTAAAACTTGCTCATCAGATTTCACCTTATTTGGTCTAATATGCAACAAGGGAGTAGCTTTCATAATGAGAAGCCTGGATAGGGTGTTAGTCAAACATCTTTGGACTAATCAATGCCTTGGTCTCTTTACTTATTTTGGGCCCCTAATATGATCTGATCACTACTTATGAAGGTTACTGTCTCTACTTATCAAGTTTCTTACAATGCACCTGTCAGGTTCTACAATTTCTTGGCTTACAATGAGTGGTTTTTTTGGATTTAGTCAAGGGTGTTTAGAAAATTTGTGTTAAGGATAAGGGTCCTTTTATTAAAATTCTTCATAATGCAAGGGTGACTCTTAAAGATCTCCAAAAGAAAGTTTATCTAGATCCTAACAATTTGGAATTGAAGCATAGGGAGAGTAAGGCACTTGAATGCTAGTCGAGGGCCCTACATGATCATAATTCCTTAAGTTTTCAAAAAGCAAGGATTTCTTATATTCAAAAGGGGGATGCAAACACCAAATTCTTCCATAATTCTAATTTTATCAGAAGAAATATGTTGGACCCAGAACTTTTATTAGAAGATTAGAACTGGTAAACGAGAAATTTTGGTGATTCGTCCTGAGTAAAGAACAAATGATGAAAATTCTTGAACCAAGAAATGATAGGCA
>JANVCQ010000005.1:19297662-19310752 GCA_025531925.1 Erythroxylum plowmanianum | reverse complement strand
TTTTAAAAATTAGTGGATTTCATATTAATGTTTTATGATTGTTGATGCCATGTGGAGTGTTTGTGGTTGTTCGTAGCGCTCCCTTATCGGAGGGTGTGTATCGGTATAACCTACGGGCGTCCCGGTACATATCCTATGGTAAGGGGGTGCTACACCGTTGAACTCAAACCACTGCTACATCTTCAAAAGGATCGGAAGGTCTAGCCAAGCATAGCTCCAAGAGACTTCACCACCGAGAACCCACTGGAGATACCCATACTAGCAACCGATGGTGTAAAAATGGATGAAAGATTGTGAGAGAATGAAGGTGTCGAGATGAGAGAAACGTGTTGATGCTTTGAGTGTGTCGGCCTCCTCTTTTTATTGCTCCCACTTAACCTAAAATAGGTAAGTCTTGTGAAACAGGTTGATGGATCGGGTTGTATATTGGGTTATTTTGCTAAAAATGGTCTGGGTCATGCCGGTTCGAAGGTTTCGCCATGGCGAGGAGATGCGTCACCACGGTGAACTTTTCCTAAAAGTTTATTAACTTCATTTTCAACTTTCACCGTGGCGTAAACACATTCCCTTGTCCCGGTGAACTTTTCCCAATGAGTTTCTGCGTGAGTTCTTCATACTTCGCTGCGGTGAAACATTAACGTCGCCGCGACGAACTTTCTTGTTGCCTTGTTAACTTGTAGACCTATCATCTTCAGCCTTCACTCATTATCTCAACTTCTTGAGTCTCCTACAATAAACAAATGATAGTTTGCAGTATCAATTGTTTTAGAAAATTAATTTAGCGCAATTACTAATTATTTGTGACAATTTTACTCTCAAACTACATAAAATAAAGGCAAACACTCAAGAGTCAAATTAAGCATAAAATCCAAAAACAAGGGCTAAGAAGTGTAATAAAAACCATGCAAATGTCACCAATTTATATAAGAAACTTGGGTTCAATCAAGCATCTTGGTTGTAATTCTTATAGCCTTGATTCTCAAGCATCCTTTATTCTTTAGGGTGAAAATGTTTCACTACTTAACCTCAGCAAAACCAATTTATAGAAAGTTCTTTATGACTTTCTCAATCTGCTTGATCAATTTAGTGGTATTTATAAATGACGTCACCGGTAAGTTGAAGGCTATTAAAGATAGCTGATATAAGTTGTAACTTGCCTACATAAAAAAAGAAACTTGTTATTTTAATGATTAATTTTCCTATTATAGAATCAAACAGTGGCAACAATTTTGGTAAGTTAGCCTTTTATTTGAGATTAGAATGCTAAGATATTTTAGAGGCAATTTTTTACGTTTCAAAACTTAGATACTGAGTGAGCTGATGAGATTTATTGAGTTTTAGGAGATATATATACAACTCTTATGCTTAGTCTAAAGAACATACCTATGGTATTTAGGGAATCTATTAATATGTTTATAAAAGTGGAATTAGCCCTAAAAAGAAGCAACACATCATCTATGAATAAGATGCTGATTAATCCCACTCTTTTACAGTTAATATGATATTTAAACATATTTCTCTGCTTAGTCTTATGGACCATTAGAGAGTAAGAATCTCTAAACAAACAATAAATAGGTATGGAGAAATTGGATCTCCCTGCCTTTATCGTCTTCTCTTTGAATGACTTATTAGCCTCGCCATTAATGAGTGTGGCAAAGTGAGTACAAAAATATATTTCAATCTATTAGATGAACTTATAAGGAAAACCAAAAGTATTTAGAGAATTTAGAATACATCCCTAACTAACTGATCAAATCCCTGATCAATTTTCACAAGGCAAGTCCTTGTTAGCATTTTATTGTTATAGCCCTTAAGTAATTCCTGAATTAAAATCATGTTATCCCTAATACATCTTCTTTTTGGATATGCATTTTGACTTGCATCAATAAAGCCCTTTAAAACCACCTATACTCTTGAAGAAAGTAAATTAGAAATGAACTTATAAATCATATTATAGCAAGAAATAAGTCAAAAACATTGAGAGAGCTTGCATTTGGTATTTTAGAGATTAAGCAAATATAAATATTGTTAACCTCACTCAACAACCTTCGACTTTAAAAAATTCTATGATAGTCTTGATCACTAATCGTTTGTTAAAAATACAAATAGATGGGTTAATTATTTTTCTTCTAACTATACATTCAAAATTTAAGTAATAAAATATTGGATCCAGAAAATAAGAAAAAGTTGTTATATAAGTCTTTAATCAGCAAAACTTGAAGATTAAAATTTGTAAGTAGTTTAATAAACGATGCATACATGATGATCTTATAATAATTGAAATAAATATATAATAAACAAAGTACCATATTTTTTATTAAGGAAAAAAGAATTGGTATAAAAGAAAATATATCTTTGATTGAGTGATTGATAACAAGTTTTGATAGAGAAAGAGACAAATAGCAAAAGAAAAAAAAAGTGTTTGTAATCTTAATTTCTCAATTTAAAATATCTTAATAGATGAGTGTACATGACATATTCTTAATAAAATTAGATATATTTGTATAAATTTAACAAGATAACATTATAAAATAAAAATGTTATAATATAAGCCAAATATACAAAAGGTTTTCAAAACTCACATATTAAAAAAATTTAAACTAATATATAAAAAGCATTGAATTGGATATTAATAAAGCTTTATCAATTTATTTTTGAATATTTTTAGTTAGTAATTGTATGACTTACTTGTGTTTTAAGATAATGGATATTACATTATTACAAGAATTTCGATTTAAAATTTCTTATTTTAATAAAATATTTTGATGAGTGAAAAATTGAAAATACTGGGCTCCATCATGTAAATTTTTTTTTAAAAATAAGATTAATTGATTAGAGAGAACTAGAGGAGTAGAGGTACAAGATTAAATGTCCAAGCCGCAACAATAAGAATTTTTTATTGTATCGGTAGGTTCCCCAATTGGTACCATATCAACTAAGAAATGGTATAAAATATGGGTGTTTCGTACCTATAGGTGGTACTAGTTGAGAGTCCGAATCCTCTGTTGAAGATTACTCTGTCCTATTCTGTCAATTTGAATCTTAACCATTCATTTATGCGGGACTTACACTAGACCCAAATAAATAGACACGAGATCCACATAAATAGATGGCTGAGATTCAATGGACATGATAGGATAAAGTAATCTTGGACAAAGGATCCTGGTTCACTGGCTGGTACTGTGAAATTTAAAAGCTTTGGGGATTGAATTGAAAAAAAAAAAAACACTATATAGATAGTCATAGTTTTTCACACTCTCACTTTTGCTCTCGTTCCCCTCTCCACCCTTCTTCATTCTTCACTCTATAAATCACCAAATGTTTATAGTGATGCTACCGGCCACCCACTGTCATTGCACCACCACCTGCCACCAACTGCCATCGCACCATGCTCTACTGCCCAAACCCAATGTTGCTTGTTGCAACAAGCTTCCTCCACCTTTGGTAGGACTGCTTGCCTAAGCTTGCTCTCTCCATCGTCGCAGCTGTCTCCACTCTCCACTCCACCATCACTGCTTTTCTCCAATCCACCATTGCCACTACTCGTTTGCTCATCAGACATATTGTAGAAATCTAAGATTTCTAGATCTAGATCTATATTCATTTTGTTGAACGTAACTGACCTACCTGACCTAACCCTAATTTTGCTTTTCAAAGATCCAAAATGTGGGAGGATTTGGGTTCTATAAAGTCTTCTATAGTCAATTGTTGCTAAAGATTTCAATTATATATTAAATCATTCTAAAGTTTAATGGGACAATATCAATCTTAATTCTCTGGGAAAGAATTGGATATTCTTTAGACTTGCTAAAACATTTTGATTTGAGGTATGTGGTATTTCACTTTTCCTAGTCTAATAAGCAGCAACGGAGAAGTTTTTCACAAAGAGAAAACTGGATAGGGTGCTAGTTAACTATCTTTGGACTAATCAATGCCTTAGCTCCTTGTCATATTTTGGTCCCCCAGTATGCTCTGATCACTGCTATATATAGGTTAATATCTCTAAGAGAAAGTTTATATAGACCCCCATAATTTGGAATTGAAGCATCAGGAGAGTAAGGCATTTGAATACTACTCGAGGGCCCTACAAGATCATAGTTCCTCAATGTTTCAAAAAGAAAGGATTTCCAAAATTCAAGAGGGAGATGCAAACACCAAATTCTTACATAATTCCATCCTTTTTAGAAGAAATATTAATAAGACACTCAACTTGCTTGATGGTGTTAATCATTTGGTAATAAATAGCCATTCCATTTATAGGATGATGTATGACTACTTCAAGGGGATTCTTAGTTCAGGCTATACATCTCATTGTAATTTTCAGACCATAACAGATCTTCTTGGTGCTTCTACTCCTTTAAATGTTGATATATATTGATGAGCTTGAAAAACTTGCCTCAGTATTGGAAAATAAAAACTATTTTTTTAGTATGAATATGAGGAAAGCTCTTATTCCTAATAAGCACTCTTATTCCTAATGGCTTGAATGCTTATTTCTTTCATTATACTTGGGATATCACTGGTGATTTAATTGTTAATGTGTTTGATGAGTTTCTATCTTAAGGGAGAATGTTAAGGAGCTAAATTCTTCTTATATTTGTCTTATTCCTAAACTTTCAATTGTTGTCAACCTTATGGATTTTCAACCAGTACCTGTTGTAATACTATGTACAAAGTAATCTCCAAGTTGCTTGCGAATAGACTAAACATTTTCCAACAAATTCTTGTCCATCACTCTCAAAATGCCTTTATTCTTAGAAGATCAATCTTTGACAACATCTTCTTAATATAGGATTTATTAAGGGAGTATAAGTCAAAAAATCAATCAAAAGTTATTTCATTAAATTTGATTTTTCTAAGGCTTTTGATACCATTAGATGGGACTTTATCATGAGCTCCCTTGAGTGGTTTGGATTCCTTAGCAGTTTCGTTTCTTAGATAGATGCTTGTATTCCTATCATTACTTTCAATATACTAATTAATGGTAATCCCACTCCACATTTAAGGGGAAGCAGAGAGATTAGGTAAGAGGATCTCCTTTTCCCTTATCATTTTGTGGTTTCTTTGGAAATTCTTACAAGGTTTAATTTGAAAAATTCTCAGAATTGCTCTAATTTCAAATATCATCACAAATGCAAAGCTCTGGAACTTACTTATCTCTGTTTTACAGATGACTTGATATTGCTTTCTAAGGAGGACTACTCATCTGTTTCGAATTTGTTGAACTCTACTAAGGTGTTTTGTAGGGTTTTATGTCTTGATATCAACTTTAAAAAGAGTGTGTTGTTTTTGTTATTTGATGTTAATTTAACTATAAGATTGGAGTTATTGATAGGGATGAATGTTCACCCTCTAGTTTTAAGTATCTGAGGGATTCCTATTTCTTCTAAGAAGTTAAGTTGCTAAGGCTATCTCCCTCTTTTGGAAAGATATAGAAAAAGAATTAACTCCTGGAAAAATAAGTCTCTATTTTATGCAAGTAGACTTGTACTCATTACCTCTATGTTGAGAAACCTTCACATTCACTAGAGCTCCCATTTATTCTTGCCTAAAAGGATCAATAAGGAACTTATGAAAGGTATTAAAAACTTCCTATGGACTAGTACTACTAACAATTTTAGAGGAGATAAAATCAAATGGGAACATCTTTATTAGAACAAAAAGGAAGGGATCTAGAGCTCACTTCTTTGCAGAAGAGCCAAACCTTGTTAGTTTCTAAGAGAATTTGGAGATTGTTCACATACAAGCAATCCCTTCGGTCCAAGTGGATCAATGAAGTATACCTCAAGCATTCCAATTTTTAGCAATTAGATGGGAGGAAAGTATACTTTTAGTTTTTCATTCATAAGCTTAGAAAGAGGCAAACCAGCTTATAAAAGGAATAGTCTCTTCTGTTGGTTTTGGTTTGATAATTGGTCTTTACATAGCCCTCTAATTCTAAGAGAAGAAGTTTCCTTCCAACAATAGAATTCTTACTCGATAAGAAGTTTCCTTCCATCAATAAAATTCTTACTCGATAAGATGTTTCCTTCCATCAATAGAATTCTTACTCAATCTCGAGTGAAAAAGATTATTCAACATAATAATTGACTCATTGCTTTTAGAGGTGGTGAAAAAGTTTGATCATAACTACCGAATTACCCCCTAAAACATATATAGATGATAGTTTCCATTGGATGCCTAACAAAGGTAACGATTTTTCTAATCAAATATGTATTAAAGTTATTAATCATCATCATCATAAAGTTGATTGGTAGCATATTGTATGGAAAGGATTTTAAGTGCCTAAGGCCTCCTTTGTAACTTGTTTTATTGCAAGGCTTAGATTGAAAACTAATGATAGAATGAATGGAGGCACATATCATATTATGTATGCTATTCAACTTACAATGTGAGTCTATTAATCACCTATTCTTTAAATGTGAGTCATTTGGAGCATAACGATATAAGTAATGGGATTGCAATGTCTTCACCAAGAGTGGCTTGACACACTTTTTTGGGTTGATAAACTTTTTAAAAGCAAGGAGGTGACCATACAGATTTGAGTTTGGCCATAAACAACTCAGTTTGCTCTATTTGAAGAGAAAGGAACACGAGGTTACTCAATGGAACTAAATTAGATAACTATGAGCTAGCTCACTTTGTTTGTTACTAGATTAGGGAGCTTTTACATACTCATGCCTCAGAGAAAATGAATGCAACATTGAAAAGAAGATTGGGACTAGTTTTAGATTGATATTGTTATATGTTTGTAGATTTCATGTATTGGTTACTTATGTTTTGACTGAGTTATACTTTACTCTTTTTATCTACTTCTTGTCATTGGAAATGACATTCTCTTATACATTCTTGTAACTCTTTTTAGAGATAATGGAATTTTCAATTTTTAAAAAATTCTAATTTTTTTACGTGTTCTAAGTTGCTTGTTTCTATTATGAATTGCAATTGTATTGTGTTTTGGTTGTTTTATGTGTGTTTTGTGAATAGTTTATAAAATATACATTGGGCAATTTGGGTTGAAAGTTGGAATTGTTTGTGTGAATTAGTTTAATTTTAATAACATTTAGGCATTTTGAATTTATGAAGAAATGAGATGAAAATAATATTGTGTATGAATCATGGAAGAATATTTAAGTATTGTGATTTGTGTATAATTCAAGAATATGTCATATTATTTGTAATTTTAATGATCATAAAAATGAGATCAAATTTAATTCATTAGCTTGTTAATTTTTAATTAATTTATATGAAACATACAATTTAATAATTATTTTTGTATATAAAAAGTATTTAACATATGATTAATCATTTAAATATAATATTTAATATATAATTAAATCATTTAATATAAGTAATTAACTTAAGAAAATTAAATGTTTGCATTTTACATTATTTATTGTAGTCATTAGGAAATAAAATTATAAATATTAATCTTATCTTATGAGTAACAGATACGTATTCATCATCTTATCTTATGAGTAGTTAAATACACAGTAGAAAATAGTAGGTGAATCTATGAGAGAATTCTCATCACTCTATACAATGCAAAAGTTATAAGTATTTAAATCATTTTTTCATGTGTATTATCATAAAGAAAAGTTATTTTTGCAATGTGTGCTATCATAAAGAAAAATATAAGATAAAGTCTATCTTGAATTTGTATATGCTTATAATTGAATATTGAATTTTTATAGTTATGTAAAGATATTATTATTATAATATGCAAAAACTGTATTTTTGAATATGAATTTATAATTTAATTTTAATACATGCTTCATTTATTTTTAGTAATAAATGGAAGGAAATTTAAGTACTCTTGATTTAACCAATTCAGAAAGATTCAACAATCCATCTTCGACTTATACTGAATTGGTTCCTGGAATGAAGAAACAAATCATTTTTTTCTATTGTAACAAGAATTTAAAAGGTAGAGGGAATCACCATATTAAAGAAGCATTTAGCTTGGGTCAAAAGTGATGTAGGACCTTTTAAAAAAGTGTGCCACGATGTGAAATGACAAATGAAGACTTTGCTTGAAGAGTATCAACATGAGAAAGATAGAAGGCAAAAATTGAATTATGAAATTAGTAATGGAAATTCTTTTATTGGTGGTCAGGATGATAGTGGGAATGTTAAAGGTAGTAGTATTCCTACCCAAAAAGAATGAAATACTTCACCTGATGTTAGGAAGAAAAAGACAGATGCCTATTTTTTTGCACCATCAATAACTTTTGGAGCTCAGCCTTCAATCCGTAATGCTTTATAATCTATAGAAACATCTCATAATGTAGATATGACAATGGCTAGATGGTAGTATAATTTAGGTATAACATTTAATACTTCCCAATCTTATTATTATCAACCTTGGTTGATGTTATTACCTTTTATGATCTAGGATACAAAGCTCCTTCAATTAATGATTATAGAGCTAAAATTCTGAGTAGCTTTGTTAATGAAATGAAAAGTTATTTGGATGAAAGAAGAATGACTTGAGTTACTTATAAGTTTTCAATCAAGTGTGATTGTTTGCAGATATAAGACATGAAGCTATTGTTATTTTTTTGGATTATTCTACAAAAGGCATAACATGAGCCTGTTATTAATTTTTTCACTTATTATACAATTGGGACAATGTTTTTGATGTTTATTTATGGATTTGGCCTTATTAGGAATGTTGATACTCTATTTGAAATATTTGATGGAGTTGTGAATGAAGTGGAGCCAAATAATATTGTTCAATTCATTACTGAAAAGGATTCTAGATGCTGCATATTGCATTAGCTTAATGTTGGAAAATATAGGGGATGCTAGGTATTTTCCTACTATTGATGAGACTATGCGAAAAGCAAAAAAGTTAACTAAGTTCATATATAATTGTGCATAGATCTTAAATTTAAAGAAAAAGGATTTCGCCAATGGTAGGAATTTTTGTCGTCCTGGTATTACAAGATTTGAAACAAATTTCTTATCACTTTTGTGTTTTATTATAATGAAGAAAGATTTGAGACAAATGTTTCTAACTGATAAATTGGTTGCATTTCAGTATACTAAGTCTAATGCTTAATTGGAGGTTTTTAGAATTATACTAGATAAAGAATTTTAGTCCCAATGTCAATTTGCCATCAGAGTTTGCGAGTTTTTGGTGAGGGTATTTCGTATAGTTAATAGTGATGAGAAGGCAATAATACGTTATTTTTATAATGCTATGGAGAGGGAGAAGGAAGCAATCAAGGGTAATTTGAAAAATAGGCCTTCTTTGTACACACCTTATCTTGCAATCATCAATGAGTGATGGAAAAGGCATAGTTACTCTCTGTTGTTTGTAGTTGAGGCATTTTTGAATCCTAATGTCTATTTTAGACCAAGTTTCACAAAGAAAGTTGAATTTAATAGGGAAATACTATTGACTATTACAATAATTGTTTCCTGTAAGATGATGAAAGATCTCCTAAGCTCACATATGGAGATTTATAAGGATGTTTCTGGTGATTTCCGGATGTCAATTTTTATTCGTCAAAGAGACAAACTTAATTTAGGTATATTTTTTCCACTTTTGTAACTTGTTGAAAATTAATCATCACTTTATTTTGTTTATAATGTTACTTTTGTTGTCTTACGACTTACAATTGCATAGTGAGACCAATTCAGAAGTGGTGTTCTAGAATTGCAAAAGTTTGCAATTCGAATTCTAAGTCAATGTGTGAGTGCAATAAGATGTGCAAGGAATTGGATGACACTTGAATTCATTCATTCCAAGAAAAGGAACAAATTAGAGCACAAAAGATTGAACGACTTGGTCTTTATTCGATATAATTTAAAGCTTCAAGAAAGATACATTATTATCATTATTAAGTTGAATATAGTTTCTTGTAATTTCTTAAGAATTTAATTTTATTGCTTACTAGGACTCTTAATAGAACAAGTAGTTACGTAGATCTAGTTTGCCTTGATTGTACCGATCTTTTAGCAGATTAGGTTTATGAGGAACCAGTTTTGATAGATGAGAGTAAATTAGAAGATAATATTGGGTAAGAAAGTATTGATATATCATTTGGTGTAATGAATTTTAATGATGGTGATGATGAGGATTTTATACCAAATAAGAATGGAGGTCAATGATGAGGATTTTGGAATATAATTGTAAATATTTTTGTTTTAGGTTTCATTTCTAGTTAGTTTTTTTCACGAATTATTGTTGTAAATTATAATAGTTAGAAAGTCATAAATATTTATCATTTTTTAATTTGATATTTTGATGTAATTATTATTGTTTGTGTGATGAAATTGTAACATTTTAAGTACTTTATATTGTCATTACTTTTATATTTTTATGATGATTAAATAAAACTTCATATTAATTATATTTATTATTTATATGTGAAAAGTAATATTAATAAAAATAAATAGATTGTTCTTATTTTAAATTTCTATTAGTATAATTTTTGAGACATGGTTGATATAAAATTATATATTATATAGTACAGTATATTGAGGGACCATTTTATAATTTTAAAAATTCAAAATGTTAAGATATATGCTATAATATCTTATTATTTAATTTTGAGCATTATTTGAAATTGGACTTAGTTGGACATACTTAGAATTTTGTATTTTATCTTATGTATGACTCTTTCAATATAAAGTTGATTAGGTTTAAAATTATAATCAAGATAAGATCTAATTTTCTCAGCGCCGGTACCCGAACTGTTGTGCTAGCTAGGCTGGGCCCTAAAGAGAGGTGGGCCTTAAGGGGTGGAAAGTGTGACATCCCTTATCGGTTGGAGAGGAGAACGAAGTACGCCTTATAAAGGTATGGATATCTCTCCCTTATAGACGCGTTTTCCATGGCCTAATGCACGGGATCCCATCAGAACTCTGAGGATAAATGTGCGTGGGCGAGAGTAGTTCTAGGATGGGTGACCTCCTAGGAAGACTTTAGGAAAAGCAAAACCGTGAGGGCTTGATTGGGTCAAGGCCCAAAGTAGACAATATCTGTAAGGGGGTGATCTGGGATGTTACAGGTGGTATCAGAGCCAGTTCTCTAGCCGGTTGGACTGGCAGGAGGCTAGGCCTCTCTTACAGGTGCGTTTTCTATGGCCTAATACACGGGATCCCATCAGAACTCCAAGGTTAAATGTGCTTGGGTGAGAGTATTACTAGGATGGGTGGTCTCCTGGGAAGACTTTGGGAAAAGCAAAACAGTGAAGACTTGGCTGGGCCAAGGCCCAAAGCGGACAATATCTTTAAGCGTGTGATCTGGGTTGCTAGAAGTGGTATTAAAGTATGGTTTTACGTTTCCAAAAGTGTTATTTTCATTTTCAAAAAGTTCATGAGCCTTAGGAATCGAGTCTGGGTGTTGAAAGTCTTTGGTCGAGAAGTTGAGTCTCGGATCGTTAAGTTAACATCCTTAACGGTCGGATGATTTCGACCTCGATCAGAGTACTTATCGTCATTCCTTGGGATGTTTGGGATATCGGATGAGCTAGGCTTAGTTCAATCAATTTTATTAAACAATATCTTTTTTTGATTTCATAGAGATAGCATTCCCCCATCTATTTGATCAATCAAGCAAGAATTTCGAGGATGAAATTTTTTTTAAAGGGGAGAGTTGTAATATCCTGCCTCCTAAAATTGTTAAGAGATTAAAATGTTAGATTGAGTCAGATGAGTTATTTTAGAAAAAATTGCAAGATAGTGTATATACTTATTTGGCATGTTCCGACGTAGGAAAGGTTTTTACTGATCATGATGTAATTATGTGTGATTTTGTCCTCAATTTTGTTTTGATGGATTTTAATTAGTGAATTGGGAATAAGTGACAAATGGCTTAGTTAAATGGATGACAAGTGGCTTGAGTATAATTGTGACAAGCAGCCCTTTAAAGTGACACTTTAGAATTGTGACATGTGTATCTTTACAAATGGTGAAATGTGTAACCTTAAAATGAGTGATCTGTGGAGCCTTAAAATGAGTAACATGTGGAGCCTAAAGTAAGTGACACATGGACCAATGAAATGGTGACACATGAATTAGTTCGACCTTTTTGAATTTTCTAGAGAAAATAGATGAAAAGGTAATAGAAGTAAGGGTGAAGGTCTACCATAAGGCTAGAAGAGAGAGAAAAATGAAAATGAGAAGAGAAGGAAAAAAAAGAGAAGGAAAGAAGTTATCAAGGTAAGTTGAAATTCTGGTTTCAATTTCATCTTTCTCTTTCGATCTATTTTTCATATCCTTAGAGCACGAATTTGAAGAAACTCAAATAATAAAAGTTGTAGATATATGTCTTAACTTGACCTTTGTGAAAGTGGATTGACAAAATAGTGACTAGAGCTCTAGTTATACTTATTTCCCTAATACTGCCTGTGATAGACCCCTGTACAAGAACCTTGTATTACTTCCTGATTTTTGAGGACCTTCGAGTCCGAATTAGTGCAGGTGTAAAACACGAAAAAATGATTATTGATGTCTTATTAATGCTTCTGTGAAACAATTTTGTTATAAGATGTATTGGTAATGATTTATTGAGGGTTGAGTATCAATTGCCAGTCTATTTCTTACCAGAAATAGGACATAATTGGATGGTGATTATATTTTAAAGAGAGATGTTGTTTGTGTCATTTTTTGATATATTAAGACTAACGGAAGTCTACTTTCAGGGGGAATAAGAATAATGGTAATTGGATTTTCTTAGAGAGAGTTATGATTAAAAGAGGACAGCTTGTTCGTAAAGGAACATTAGGAAGAAAAAGATGTAAACATTGCACATAAGGTTAGGTTAGCTTGATGGTTGGGGAGATGAAGGGGGAACTTGAGGATACTATGAGACGTCAGTACCCTCATTTATTTGTGCTCTCGACTTAGGAGTTTCGAGGATGAAACTCTTTTGAGTAGGGGAGGACTTGTAACACCGAACTTTTTGAGCCCTTTTGTATTGGTCTGTACTTGGAGATGTTAGTATATATTGAGATATATATGGTTGTATATGAGTTCAAAGATGTATTTAAGTCCTTTAGATATATATATGTAATGATTTATAATGTTATATGCCCTTACATGAACTTAGAGTTCATCGGTATGTGAAATCTTGGAG
>JANVCQ010000005.1:19285290-19297562 GCA_025531925.1 Erythroxylum plowmanianum | reverse complement strand
AATCGACTGATGTAGTACGCCACCCTCGCGGGGCACGGACTCGGATATCACCAACGATATCGGGTTCGGGTCACTCGAGAGTGGGGTGTTACAGTATGAGTCAAACAAATTAATCAAAAAATGTGCCATTAAGTTGAATTTTCTAAGGCTTTTGATACCATTGTGTGGGACTTCATCAGGAGCTACTTTGAGTGGTTTGGTTTCCCTAAAAATTTCATTTCCTAGATAGATGCTTGTATCTATACTATTACTTTCAGCATATTAATTAATGGCAATCCTATGCCACATTTCATGGGAACCAATAAGATTAGGCAAGGGGATCTTTGTCCCTTTCCCTTTATCTTTTTGTGGTTTCTCTGGAAATTCTTATAAGGTGAATTTTGGAAAATACTTAAAATTGCTCCAGTTTCAAATATCATCACAAATGTAAAGCTCTAGAGCTTACTCGTCTAAGTTTTACAGATAACTTGATATTACTTTCTAGGGTTGACTCCCTATTTGTCTCAACCCTTTTCAAATTTGCTAAGGTGTTCTGTAGGCTTTCAAGTCTTAATATCAACTTAAACAAGAGCATAATGTATGTTTCATTTGATGTTAATTCAACTACAAGATTAAGGTTGATGATAGGGTTAAATGTTCACTCCTACATTTTAAGTATCTGGGGGTTTTTATTTCTTCCAAGAAGTAAGTCTCTATCTTATGTAGGGAGACTAACACTCATCACCTCTATGTCGAGAGGCCTTCATATTCACTGGAGCTCTTATTATTCTTTCTAAGAAGGATTAATAAGGAGGTTATGAACAGTATTAAAAACTTCTTATGGACTAGTGTTTCCGACATATTTCAAAAGGGATAAAATCAAATGGGAACATCTTTACTGGAGCAAAAAGGAAGGGGTCTATGGCTCACTTCTTTACAGAAAAGTCAAACCATATTAGTTGTTAAAAGAATTTAGAGATCATTCACAAATAAGGAATCTCTTTGGTCTAAATGGATTAATGAAATTTACCTCAAGCATTCCAACTTCTAGCAATTAGATGAGAGGAAAGAATACTCCTAGTACTTCATTCATATGCTTAAAAGGAGTCAAATCATATATCATCTTATTAAAGCTTATATAAGGAACTGTCTTTCCTATTGGTTTTGGTTTGATAACTTGTCTTTATATAACCCTCTGATTCTAAAAGACGAAGTTTCTCATTTCATCAATAGAATTCCTACTCAGTCTTAAGTGAAAGAGAATATTTAACAAAATAATTAGCTCATTAATTTTATACGTGGTAGATCATAACTTTCAATGTGGTTCCTAGACACTTTGTATTCCAAATTGTAAATAAATAACTTAGCTAGGTCATATTCAAGTACTGTAATGAATCAAAAAGAAAATATCGAAGTTGATGATAATAAAAAAGAGATGAACATTATATAATCAATAATACGTCCTTCAAAGCGAGCATTATAAAATTAATAATATAAAAATAAGTTGATATATGTCTCTAGTGCATAAGGGTTGTACGTTTTATTATAAATGCATAACCTTGTTATAGCTAACATAGGCAAGATGAACCTTTATATATAAATACATCTAACCATATATTTACTAGAATTAAGTCAAGTTCCCCTAGGACTTTACTATATTCAATTTCAATCTATATTAATGAATTCCTCTAGATTCTTAGACTATTAATAGTTCCTAACGTATATTATATTCTCTTTTTCGAGACATACAATCCATATTCATAGTTTAATCAACAAAAATATATTTTAAAACTAGACAACCTATGAATTCTTTAATTAGTTCTACAAACTCTCTTGATAGGTTTTACCTTAACCTTAAAAATTTTTACAACTTTCTCTAGAGTTGTTTCATTCTTAACCCTCTTTATCTACGTTGTGACCTAAACATATGTCTCTTCTCTTAAATCTTGATGCATGAATCAAGTATCATACGTTTCTTCTGTTAAATCTTGATGCACGAATCAACTATTGAAATTTTTGCATTTGCTCCTTCAAATCAATCAATATAAAAGCATGAATAAATTAAAAAAAATAGAATTTCATTAAATTAAAGAATGAATTAGATTGTATCACATACTAGGTTCTTCCTACCTAAAACTAATGCCTGTTTAGTTCATAATCATATAAAGAATATCAAAAATAATAACAAAAACAAGATAAAGCAGTCATGTTCTTGAATCTTGTAATCTCTAAAGAATTACTGAAATCTTTCTCTATCTCTAAGGAGTGGTGAACTCTTGATCAAGACTAATACAAAACATATTGAAAGTGACTTTTGAATGTTTTCTTTTGCCTTTTCTTCCACTTCTCTTTGTTAAAAACTGAAACTCTAACTTTTAGTGAGCTACATAATTCTAAACACAGGTCCATATAGTTGGTCGTGCTCTTTATAATTTTTTTATAAATAATAGTACCAGTATAAGTATACACATGAGATAATATAGTGTATTGTTTTCTTCATCCAAGAAGGTAACGCAAGGAATGTAGGGTGCATTGGAGAAATATAAGCAATTACATTTGTACAAGGCCCTCAGCATGGGTTTGTGTATGATGCCATGTTATATGATTCTTCTCCAAATCTTTCAAAATTGCTCCATTTTGCTCTAATTCTTCTCCAACTTTGCATATTTTTCTTGTATGGAAAAATTAAGATCTAAAATGATAAAAATTCTAAAATTAAGTATCTAATCCTATAAAATCATTTGAAACATGAGCAATATAAAATGAAAATAACGCTATGAATAGTGTATGTCTAGCATACATTAACAAGACTTCATATTTCATAACATATTTAGCTACTACATCTTCTCTTTTTCTCCTCTCTTATTATATCGTGTGAGTTAGATTAACGAGTTACTCTTCTTTAACTTGATATTGTATTAAATTATTTTGATTGATCACTTGATAAGTGCTAATTAGTGTATGTTTTTAACATGATTTTTAGAGCATTAGATTTGTTTTTGATAATTTCTATAAGATTTGGTATTTAATATGCCTTATATTTCATTTATAGGCCTTGTTTTAACTTGGCAACAAATAAAGAAGAAGAATGAATTAGGACAAGTTAAAGCTAAGTTAAAGAAGATTTTATTGGATTTTAGAGGAAGTCAAACAAAGACTAATGTTCTCAGATTAAGGGTAAAATAAAGTCCCATGTTTATGCATTCAAGATCTATGTTCTATGATGAACTTTAGATGATATATAGTAGCTAGTAAGCTAACATGAGTCAACTACCTTCTGATGCTCCTCTACTTTCTCTTCTTGGATGAAGACTTCTTATTTATCTGAAAGCTCTTCTTGTAATGTCATTCTAATCATGAAGTCAATCATTACCTTTTCTTCTCTCTTGAACTCACATCGCTCAACTTTCATATCAATTAGTAGTTCCATTAATTTATCTATAATACTTGCTTCCTCTTCCTTTTCTTCTCTTGAGAACTCATATTCACTACTAAGGTGATTGCCATTACAAATTCATCAGGATCTATTTCATTAGGACTAGGCAAACTCCCTAATTGTTCGTTGGATAATATATTCGCTAGTTAATCGGTTTGATTCACCACATTTTGTATATGAGCCTCTCTTTCCTAATGCCTCATATTTGATTCTAAAATAAACTTAGTCATCACATTTTTCAAAGCAGCAGTTACCTTCTCGCCTTCTTAAAATATATGTTCATTTATGAAGTTGACTGTTGTCACTTCTTCGCTCTGAAATAGTTGGAAACTCAAATTATACTCATCATATATAGGTGAAGAAAATCTCTCATCCAATCCACATTGACTAGCTACTCTCTCAACAAAGCATTCCATTAGTTTATCTGCAATGCTTTCTTTTTATTCTAGAAGCTCTTTTTTAATTGTCCCTTCATTCATGAAGCTATCCCTTGTCTTTTCTTTACTCTTGAATTTGTGTTGGTCAGCTTTCATTTTAGCAAGGATCTCCAATTTATCTTCTAGAGTTAGCTCATTAACTGGAGGTGTTTGGTGTTGTAAGTATTTAGTTGAAGCATGATTATTCTATACATAAGTATAATAATTATTCCATTCTGAATTGTAGTTGTTCCCGTAAACTGCACCATAAGCTTGATATCACATGTTCAGTCTCCTATATGGTGATGTCATAATTTGTGAAGACATATTCTGGCTCCCATAAAAGTATTGTCCACTTAAATCTTCCATTGTGAGTTATAACTATGATGTAATTCCTACGATAAACCATAAACTCAAGATCAAGTAGAAAAATTCAAAAGATAATTAAATTGATAAGCCAAAAATACAATAGTTTGCAATAAAATAAAATAAATAAAAGAAAAGAAAAGAAATAAATATAAAAAGAATATTAAAAGAAAAGAAAATATAAACAAAGATAAAACAAACTAAAATAAAAATGACTAGAGAAATAACATTCAAGCATTCCTAATATCAAAGTCCCCGATGATGGCGCCAAAAACTTGATTGACCTATTTTGTAATAGTCATATTGTAATAAATTGTTGATTGACCTATTTCGTAATGGTAAATATTGCAATAAATTGTAAGTGCATTGTAACATCCCATCACCGATGGGAAGGGTAAAACAGTCATTTGGGACGGGTTAGAAGTTTGGAAATATATCTCGGCATGTTCATACATCATATGGCCTCTATGTATATATGAATAGTAAATTTTGCCAATGCACATGATTGTACATGCATTCATGATATTTCTCGGCATATGTGTTTATAAATGTGATTTTTTGTGTGAAAAATGTGATATAAGTGATAGAAACATTGAATTGGAGTGATTTATGTGTGTTTTACATTTTTAGGGACTTTTAGGAATTTTTTTGAAATTTTTGGGAAAAATTTCCGGACCGAAAAAATTGCCAAGTGACAGACTAATTGGATTTTCGGTACTGAAAATGACTGTCCAATGGCATTGGACAATTAGATACATGTTTTTAGGAATTATGAACGTTGAGGCCATATGATGTATGAACATGCCGAGATATGTTTCCAAAATCACCATCGATGTCGGGTTCGGGTCATGCAGGAGTATGGTGTTACATGCATAGAGTAGCTGTAGTTAGTATCGGCAAGTACAAGTCAATCCCACAAAGACTATAAATATTAGTAATCACCCATCCCTTATTATCTAGCTTAAGGATTAATTTTAGATTTTTAATAAAAAGAAAATGAAAACTAAAAAATAAGGAAATAGGAACCAATAATTAACATAAAGATAGTGTAATTCACTTAGAAAACTATCGTTATCAGAAATTAGTATCTAGGTTTGAATCCTTTTAAACCCTTAATAGATTGATATTTTATCATACAATTGCTTTGTTGATGTATTGGACCTTGGAAACTCTGATGGTATGCTAATAACTGACCTTGAGACTTCTAACAACTAATCCTAAGGTCTTAACCGAATTATTCAGGTTAAATCTTATAGGACTGCACTACCAATTTTTGAGTACCTCTATTAGCTTTGACCCTAATACAGAAGATTTATTTTATCCTATCTCTAAGTTGCAATCAATTCCTTCTAATTATGGTATATCTTTTCACATTAGGATTTCTCATTCTCTATATATGAAATCAGATTATCAAAAAAATACGAAATCAAATCACAATAATCAATTGAACCAACTGCATTAATAAAGGAATCAATTCATATCAAAGTATTAACATAAGGTTCATCTAACCTAAATACTAACTGGACGTTTAGTTACACTTAATCAAATATGAAATCAAATGTACAGTAAAGGAAAAACAAATAAAAATAATGGGTTTGTAATTCTAAATCTCCCTCATTATCTTCTATCAAATGTTGTTGTGATATAAAGGCTTGATCTTGCAATTCAATGGATCTTTCGATGATTTCTTCATGTTTTCCACTTCCCTAGACCAAAATAATCCCTTTTGGACGTTCTCGAAGTCTGGAAATCACCTCCCAAAGTCTCCTCCTCTAATTTGCCTCCAAAATGTTGTTTTTATATGAAAATCTAGGTTTTTTGGGTTATGCACGATCGTGCACACGGTCGTGCATAATTGGATATGGAAAGGCTAAGATGACTTTCGAATAAGAACTAGCCTTGCTTGATCATCATAGAAATTTTCCTTTATTGCATCCAATTTAAAATGGAAAGGCTGATAATCAATTCAAACAATTTCCTCCTCATCACTTTTCTGCAAAAGCAAAAGTTGATGAAGAGATGAAGAAAATAGAAATTGGGACGAATCCAATCTCTCCCTGAAAAACTTGATAATTTGCATATGTTTCCATAGTGAAGAAAGTCTCCAACGAAGACTTCCCCTATACTGTGATATTTGTAGGGAGAATTTCATATGCCTTAGTTGTCTTTGAAGTAAATATATCAACAGACACCTCTATTAGGATTAAATTTGTATCTTATTGATCCAAAACTTCTATCATTTTGGTCGACATAATATTTACAGCTGATCCATTATCAACCAATGTTCTTAAGGTTAGTATGCTATTAATATGGGCTTTAATGTACAAAGGTCTTACATATTGAGCCATATTATCAATTGATTTCTCTAAAATTACTTTCTTTAGAATTCCTAAAACCATAACCAACATAAATATTTTACATTTTATCTTCTCATAATAAGGCTCTACTTTCTTCTATGAAGTTTTGCTAATAGAAGCAAGAAGCTTCATAGAAGAAATAAGACATGGCAACTGAATAGGGATTTCTCTTATTATAAAGAATTCACTGGGACTTTCATCTTATCACTTAGATCGAAGAAATTCTTATAAAATCTAAGATCGTGTCTTTCCTTTTCTTGTTATTCTCTTTATCAATAGCTTCTACACGTTCTTTCTTCTTCTTCGGGTCTAAAGTACTTTCCTCATAAGGAATGGATCTTGTTAAAGGAAGCTTTTTTGGGATGGGCTTCTCAAAATGTAATAATTTACTTCCTTTGAACCTGAAACTAGCTCTTTATTGTTGAAGTCATATTTTTTGAGTCCTAGTTAATGGTATTGTTTTCTTACAATGCTTCACTCAATGCTATGGATAAGATGGAGGTAGTTTAGTTGGTATTACAAACTAAAGTTGCCTATGCTAAAAGCTTGGAATCCAAGTAACATATATTTGCTTAAAAATTTTAATGAACTTTGTCTTGTGATTTTGTGTTGTAATCTCTACTTTTTATTAGGTTATAGTACTGATCTAATTCTTATTCAAACATTTAAACTATAATTAGGCAAAAAAAACCAAAACCAAAAATGTGGCCATTGCCAAACAATCCTCTATGATCTTTAACTTCCTTTTGACATCTAACAAAAACTGTAAGTCAAACTTAGTTGCATTACAATTGCAACTGGTGGAAATGGATCCTCATCTATCAATATGGTCTGATAAGCTTTAGCAAATAATAGAATTCCTTTATTGATATGATCTTGAATAACATTCTTGAACCCTCCACCATGAATTCGTAGAGTGACTCTATGTATTATAGTACTTATAATAGTCCTTCCCTTGAATCTCTTCATTTATGAGAGTCTTATGTTTTAACAGCAAAGTAAAAAACTTCTCTTATGCCAAAAAACAAAAAATTTCCCCTATTTTGGAGATAACAAATGTATTGCATTGGAGTAGTGGTGTTTGTGTTTTCCTTTTAGCTTCAAATGATTTCCATTTTAGAGTAGGGCAAACACAAGTTTCATGGATATTAAGCTTAGCCGTCACTAATCATATGGACTTATTTTCATAAAAAAGTACATCTTTTTAATATATCATTCTTCCCTAAAAAGCTCTTCATATTCAAAAAAATTAGTTATTAACTCATAAAAATCTCGAAATTCCATACCTTGAAATTCTTGTCAAAGTTTAACGTTGAGGACCCTTTGAGTCAACTTTACGTACTTGATGTCCATGAGTGTAATTTGGCTTATACCCCTTATTCTCCTAAATTAAGTAATGAACATATTTGCATTCTCATCACTCTTTTGAGTAATTTTAGGTAGTTTGGCTATACTGATTTCATGTTTAGTTTTGAAAAACTGAGTAATCTTTCCTTTTCTGTAAATATAAGGACAAAATTCATGGTAATAAAGCATACCAATAAAAATCCTCTCTTATCAAAGAATTTAGAAATAACCTAGGCTTGAAATTGTTGAAATTTTCATATTGAGCCAATTTATTCCATTGAATAGTGAATATGACATGTGCTTGATAGTTGACTAGCCATCTTCACCAGAAAACAAAGTAACCTCAGGAGTTTTGTAATCATGAGGATAAGGAATCATCTTGGTCAATATGCTCCAAATAAAGTTTCTAGAATTATAGGCTACCAATCTATCTCAAGCCAAGCCTATAAAGTTCTTGAACAAATTCTATAATAACTTCAATATCAACTTGAAGCCTCATCTGTGGACGAGCAACAATAGGAACAAGATTACAATTTATAGCAAAAACGTTGCCTCCTAAGTCTTAATTTTACCCATTAGCTTTAACTTCAAAACAAAATCCTTGCCTTTTAGAAGCTTGGGGCCTAACAATATATCACCTAATTATAAAATTAGCACACGGAGGCATAACAAGAATATCCTATTTTTATGAGGATGAACGTATCTTTCTTCTATAAAGGAAGAAACCGGACGACGGTTAAACTCACCAACTTTCATCACATATGGTATAAGCTGCCCCTAAGCTCTTCAAAAATCTCTTTTGTTAGAGAAGGAAAATTCTACCCAATGACCTATACCAAAGCAGTAGAAAGCCTTTCCTTATTGTTTGTTTAACATCTTAATTACTTCAATTGTAGAGGCCAAATTGGCTTTTAACTATAAAATATCATTTTCATAATTAACATCATTTCTTTTTTATAGTTATGGTGGTTTCAAATTCTTTTTAACTAGAGACTTAGCCAAAGGTAATGTTACCTTCTCCAGACTTTCAATCATTCAAGATACAAACCCTTCGTTCTTTACTACGGTATGGACTTCTTCCTCCATGGATAGAGGTATGACAACTTCTTTTGCATTATTTGTATGTGACATTGTTGTCCCACTAGGCCTGCCAAATTGTTTATCACTTTCTATGATCAAGAATTCGAGCATGCCAGGGAGCAATTCTCTCGAAATTACACTTAACTTCTAATCGGTGTTATAAGTGGGCTTTGGAAAACTTAGATAATAGAGTTTTAAGTTACCAAATTCTTAAATGCTAAAGAGTGTTGAGGCTTAAATTTTAAATTAAAAATAATTTTATTTAAGTAAAGGATAAGTACAAAGTGCTAAGAAAACTGAACAGTGATAAGGTTTATTGTGATACTAGTGTGTTTATACATCCCTCTTAGATTCAACCACCTTAAATAGTTCTCATGTAACTATTTAACTTTAATTATCCTCCAATATTGGCCACATCCTTACTAACTGGTTATAAATACACACTTTTTTAAAGTACATGTCAATCATGTTTCAACTATCTTGACTTCTAAATCTTAGAGTTTTTTGTTGATTCCTGTGTCTAAGAATTTCCTAAACAATCTAGTTGTCTTTTTAAAATCTTAATAATTAGGCCTTTTCATCTTTAGGCCAAATGGGCCAAAGCTCACTCAAGTTATCAATAATATGGTTAGGGTCAAAGCATGGACAATGAGAGTTGCTTGAACCTTAAAGATAAGGCCATATAAATCTTCGAGATTAGGATAACTTTATCATGAGAATTCACAAAATGAATTAATGTGTTCTTAGAGATTTTAATTAGAAAGAGATTTCGATTGATCAATTTAAGGATAAAGGTTATACATTCTGAGAAAGAATATAATAGAAAGTTTGAAATTCTTATTGGTGTAGGTAACTATGGTTAATTATTGAATTAAGATAAATTTAAGCATAGGAAAGATTGTTGTGGATTCATCAACATAAAATGTAAGATGTTTATATACCTTTTCGATGATCTCTTTCGTTCTTTAATCTTCTCTGTGTTAGGTTGTCGCAAACCATAATGATCAACGTAGACTGCCTCTAATGAAAGTCCACACAAAAATAGAAGGATGAAACCTGACTAGGTGATGGTTAGAATTCTTTCTTTGTTCTAGCAACGACAAGAACTATTGTGAGAGTTATAGAGAAAAAGTGTGTGTAAATCATCTTTATTTTTTACACCATTTGGCCTTCCATAACCCCATCACTAATGGAGAGTTATAGGAAGTTAACGGTCATGAATAATATGCATTAATGGAAGTTATGGGAAGTTAATGACCATGAATATCATTCATTAATGGAAGTTTAGGAAGTTAATAGCCAAATTGGTACCCAACAACACTTGTTTCTAATCTATTTTATGCAATATTTTCTACCATGATCACATCGCGATACAATCCTGAAATACTCTCTCATATCTTAAATCATCAAGATCATTTTACTCATCCTTCGGATCTCCTATGTGTGTGACCCATTAGGTTCCCAGTTATATTGGCCACTTGAATTAATATTTAATTCAAGTAAGTCAAAAGTGATATTTAGCAACATGTCAAGACCCCCAATTGACTAGAAAGTCAGTGGTTTGACTACGAACCCTTCCATATGCAGTGTTTCCATACAATTTGTCCTTTTATCATTTATACCCCACTTGGTTTAAAGTATGGTCAAAGTGTCAACTCTCATTAGACTGACTACGTCACATCTAGTCCAAGTGTTATTAGATCTTGTCCTAAGGATCTTATTACTCTATGTATCATTGAAGACTCTTTTCATAACATATATCTACTCTGGCCAGATATTCCCAATTAATGACCCCGACAAGAGGCCGTGGGTATCATCTCCTTCTATTAGGAGTGGTGAATCATTTATTGGCTACCCAGTTACCTCTGAATACCTCAAGCTATACTCATTCACTACCCTATGAGTAACCCCTAAAAGGCACCGATGAATGGAGTCAAAGCACAGGATCAGTATCTGAGATATCTTTAAGCACCTCAAGTCAAAGGATATTTGCACCATTGCTATGATGAGATTATCATTGACACTGGAATAGAATATCTATATGATTCTCTCATAGTAGGTCAATACAATGTACTTATTACCTTTAGTAAGCATCCATATAATAACTCTAAACAACTCATGTCTACAATTGCTTAATCCAATCAAGAAGTATAACATATGCTAGTCTATTCGGATTAATGATATCTCATCTTATTAATCCTATGACTAGGGAAAGTTTAGGTACTAACATAATTACATATGATAGAAATCTCATTATCATGATCTCATCATGATTTCCACCATGCTATGTTTTGTATCAATGACTTCATTAAATCAATTTAAGGTCAACATTAAATCCATAAATATATGAACATCAAAATAATTAAAAATTTCTTTATTAATCATAAAATTATTTGTACAATAAGTGCTAAAGGTGATTGCCTTTAGAGTATTTTTCTAACAGTAGGGACTTCTTCCTCCATAGCTGGAGGCATGACAACTTCTTTTGCATGTGACATGCCAAATTGTTTATCACTTTCTATGATCAAGAATTGAAGCATGCCAGGGATCAATTCTCTCAAAAATAAACCTAACTTATAATCAGCGATATAAGCGGGCTTTGGAAAACTTAGATAATAGAGTTTTAAGTACCAAATTGTTAAATGCTAAAGAGTATTGAGAATTAAATTTTAAATTAAAAATAATTTTATTTAAGTAAAGGATGAGTACAAAGTGCTAAGAAAGTTGAACAATGATAAGGTTTATTGTGATACTAGTGTGTTTATACATTCCTCTTAGATTTAACCACCTTAAATAGCTCTCATGCAACTGTTTAACTTTAATTATCCTCTAATATTGGCCACATCCATACTAACTGCTCATAAATACACAATTATTTTTAAAGTACATGTTAATCATGTTTCAACTGTCTTAACTCCTAAATCTTGGAGTTCTTTACTAATTCCTATGTCCAAGAATTTCCTAAACAATCTAGTTGTTGGACCCTGAACTTTTGATGAAAATTAGAAATATTAAAATGAATTTAAATGAGAAAGAAATTAGTGAGAAAATTTATGAATCTAAGAAAAATTTAATGAGAAAAAGAATCGATTAGTTTTGATGACTTTGATATTTGAGAAAATTTATTTGGGTTATGAAAGTGTTAGAGAATGAGTTGATTTAAAATGGAAGTGAAAATTTAGAAAAAAAATTATGGAAGTTTGACTTTTTGGAGTAAAAGTTGACTTTTTGATTTAGGCCAAATTTGAGGAAATGATCTTCTTGAGACTTGTAGCTTCTGTCGAGAGCTTT
>JANVCQ010000005.1:19227718-19242123 GCA_025531925.1 Erythroxylum plowmanianum | reverse complement strand
ATGGCTATAAATATATTAGCCACTGAGCTGTATAGCTCACCCCACGCTTCCCTCCTCAGGTGCAGAAAGAGAAGATTGGCGATCCTTGCAAGGCATTGGAACTGCAAGATATTTAAAGACTTTTGTAATGAAATTAGTTCAGGAAGTATTGTAATTTAGAATCATATTAAGCATAAGCATTCAATTGTATCATCTGTATTTTGTATTTTTGTATCTTGTAATAAGCCAAAGGGGTGTTTTTTGAAATGTTAAGATATTATGAAAACAAGCATTATGTTCTGTAATGAGCCCAAGTGATTACTGAAACTTTGATGTGTTCAATAATGTTTGCATCTTTGTTACTAAAATTGTTTAAATAAATTAGGCTGGTTTGATTATCGATTTTTCGCATATGCATTAATTGTTTAAGAAAATTTGCAATGAGATTTGAATGTTAAATGTCTCTGAATGCTGGGCCCCGAGAGTGGGGTCCATTAGATCATAACTCACTCTCAAACAAAATTATAAAGGCAACTTACTAAGTTAGTGACACTTGTCACTTTCCTAATGTCTAAACTCTAACTAAGTTCCTTTGGAACTAATTCCTTCAATTCTCATCTTTGCAATCCAATTATCTCCAATACCCTTTTGATTTCTTTTCCTATTTTCCATAATAATCTATAATTTTTGAAAATTATTCCTAAATTCACCAAAATTCACAAATACTATAATTGCACTAATTAATAAAATTTCCAATAAGAATAAATTTTAAAATTCTCGAAAATAACACAACTCGATCCAATTATATCCGGAATTATCCATGAATGCATTTACAATTATTTTCATGTGCAAAATTTCACTATTCATGTTTATGTGTATGACATTTTATGCATGAGCATGAAAAATGCATTTCCAATCTCTCATTAATCACTCAGATTTACTATTCTAGCCTCTCTACAGGTAATGGGATGTTACATTTTAATTTAATAACCACAAACACTTGTATGGCCATGCATTTTAATAGCCACGTATTAGGGACACTTAATCAAAATATTTTGGATTTCTACTAGGGAACTATTTGAGTTCTTCTTGGTTTATCAATATTCTTTTTTAACGTTGAGAATGCACACAAACAATGAAAGTGTCCAACACCTTCTGTGTTGCAGGTTGGCTAGCCATTTACTTCGCAAAGGTTTTTGTCATTTGATTATAGCTTTTAGATTTTTATCTAAGGTCAATTTTTTCATTTTTCCTTTATTGATTTTAACTTTGATTCCATGGTTACAATTGATGCAAGGCACCTATTTTTTTGCTAAATTTGCACTAAAAGAACTTCAAGGAGCACTAACGGCTGCCAACTAGGTAATGCTATTTATTTAAGAAGTTTGATTTGAGAAATGATCACAAGAGTTAATTCGAGCATAGAATATCATATATATAATGCAACTTGTGTGCAAATGGAAGAACATATATGTAATGATTCTATCAACTTTTTCAGTATTATTCTGTAGCTTATGATATGCACTGGAGTGTCGGTTGGCTTCATAATTGGAACAATATTGTCATGGAAGGCTTTAGTCTTAATTGGTAATTACCTTCGCCAATATGTGTTGTCAAAAGACAATACAATATAAGCAATGTATGAACACTTGAATTATTATGTAATGCTTGTCATCTGTCATAACTGCAAGGCTTATCCCTTGTGCAATTATGCTTTTTGGTTTCTTCCTTATTCCAGAGTCACCAAGATGGCTGGTAAGGAAGGGAGCCATTTTAAATTTTATGTTAAACATGGTCTCTGTATATGATTTTTAAAGGTAACTTTACATATTCAGGCAAAAACAGGGAGAGGAAAGCATTTTGAAATAGCACTACAAAAGCTTTGTGGCAAGGATGTTGACATTTCTGAAGAGGCAAAAGAAATCAAGGTTCTTAATACAAAACTTAATACTCAACATTTCGGTGTTCACAAGAGAGGGATGGATATGAGAAGGTGAGGGATTCTAGATGGTGATGGATTCCAGATGGTCACTGATTCCAAATGCAGAAACATAAGACGAGGAGAGAGGAGGGAGGGAATTCAGAATAAGACTAAACAAAATGCAGCAAATGAGATCATTTTGTTAATATCTTTAAGTTGATTTTTGTTTTAAGAAATGTTTAATTAAAAATGGTGAGTCCCACACTTATAAATAAATAAAGTTTTTATATTTTTAAAAAATGGGTCCACCTTGCCATATCAGAGATGACGTGACACTAGGGACTCATAATATATATTAAAAAATTGTTAAGTCAACGTTAACATGACACTTAACAGATGAAATTAAATTTTATATTAGGATGAGGTCCAATTTTAACATTTTCTAAGTTTTAGGATTATAATTGTTCAGTTTGAAATGTTAGAGTTAAACTTGTCGATTGGTGAAAAAGTTAAAGTCAAAAGTAACCCTTTTGCTTTTTTTTTACTCATCTGGTCATACTAGTTGACTTAGTTTGGTGGACCAATCTTCTAAAACATCATCAACTTTCTTTCCTTTTCAATGAGTTTTCTCATAGATTAGTTGCACCTTTGATTGACCAGTTATGTACCATAGTTAATCAATGTCTTTGAGTGCTTAACCAATGTCCCCTTATCTAAGAAATTTTATCATTTTAGTGAGTTCATAGCTTCTTTGGTTGATAAGTGTGATTGACCACACAGAAACATGGGCCAATTAGTGAAGTTGTATATTCAACCAGTCTTCATATTTTAAGGGATTCCTCGTTATCCTTTATTATATTTTCCATCTTGTTTGTTATGTCTTCTAGGACCTTAGACAACTCATTCTTTTTTTTGGAAACAAAATCCTTTATTTTATAAAAATCTAGTTATGTTGCATCAAATTGAAATTATGTCACTTTTAAGTTAGGGATGTTAGATATGATAATAATCTATATACATGTCTATTATAGAAAAAATGGAAATGCGAAATGTTATAACATACCTCCTGCTATTGATGTTGAGAGATTTCTGACAAATATGAGAGGGCTCTTCTAAGCTTTTAGTAAATGCAAGAGATGGTGTATGCAGAATAATGCTAAGCTTAGGGACCCAATCTCCTTATATTTCTTGTTGTCTTCCAACAAAACAACAGAAGGACATGACGGTCCGCAGTAGAATGACACAAGGTTTCAAAATGAACAGACACGACTCATCATAAAGGAAACTAACGGATAACAGTCTCCCACTTAGGTCGTAGATGTAATCTAAAAGTCATAAAACCTCTACTTAATTAAAGAAACCAAATGCACGAATCATGGCGATAAGTCCTCTAAATGTGAGTATTATCTTCCATGTATCACAATGCATCTTATTTCTTATGCCACTTTAACTAAATGAATATACCTTTATGTTTATTTTAGGTCCATAATAGTTGTAATTCTCAAAATAAAAATGTATACACCAGAATGAGAAAAACAACTAATTAATAAGAGTTTCGTGAAAGTACATATATAAATCACATAATAGAACTAAGTCCCATTCTAGCAATATGGTCCTTAAAACTCTTTGGTGGCATGCCTTTTGTTAAAGGATCGATAATCATTAATTCAATGCATATATGTTGAATGATCACTTTATTCTCTTGGACACGTTCCGTAATAGTCAAATATTAATGTCGATGTGTTTACTTCGACTACTACTTTTGTTGTTTTTGGCTAAGAAAACTGCAGCTGAATTGTCATAATACATTCTTAATGGCTTAGAAATAGAATCCACAATTCTAAGCCCAGATATAAAACTTTTCAACCATACATCATATGATGTTGCCTCAAAACAAGAAACGAACTAAGCCTCCTTGGTAGAAGTAGCAGTCAAAGTTTTCTTTTAACTCCTCCAGGATATGGCTCCATTGCCAAACATAAATATATATCCAAATGTTGACTTTCGTGAATCAACACATCCAGTAAAGTCCAAATCTGAGTAGCCAACTACTTAGAGATTATCAGTTTATCTGTATGTAAGCATGTAATCTTTGGTCCCTTTAAGGTACCTCATCAACTTTTTGGAAGCTCTCTAGTGATCTATACTTGGATTACTCTGATATCTTCCCAATATTCCAACAACAAATGCAATGTCAGGTCTTGTACAAACCTGAGCATACATTAGGCTCCTTACTGTAGAAGTATATGGAATATTTTTCATTTGTTCCCTTTCAACCTCATTTTTTGGGCACTGATTAAAATTGAACCTATCACCCTTTCACCCTTTACAATAGGTGCTATACTCGGTGAAAAACCTTTCATCCAAATCTTTCTAAGACCTTATTGATATAGGTTCTTAGGATATACCTAATGGATCTTAATGCCAATGACATAAGATGCCTCTCCTATATCCTTCATATCAAAATTCTTAGAAAGGAACTGTTTCACCTCACATAGCAAAACCTTTGTCATTTATGGTGAATAAAATATCATCCACATATAAAACAAGCAAACAAATTTTACTCCCACTAACTTTCAGATATATGCATTAATCCATGATATTTTCTACAAACCCATATGAAGAGATGATATCATGGAATTTTAAATACCATTGATGGGAGCCTTATTTCAATTCATATATGGATTTCTTAAGCTTACACACCAAATGCTCAGCATCACTAGAGGAGACTCCTTTCGGTTATTTCATATAAACTTCTTCCTCTAGGTCTCCATTTAGAATGATGTTTTCACATCCATTTGATGTAGTTCTAAATCAAAATGGGCAACCAATGCCATAATCACTCGTAAGGAATCCTTTTTAGATACAGGAGAAAAGGTTTCTATGTAATTGATTCCTTCTTGTTGAGTAAATCCTTTGGCAACAAGTCTAGCTTTATACCTTTCAACGTTACCTAATGAGTCCTTTTTTGTCTTAAAGACCTATTTGCATCCAATGGCCTTTGCACCATTAGGCAAATTGACAAGACCCCAGACTCTGTTAGATGCCATAGAATTCATCTCATCTACCATAACATTGTACCACAATTGCAATTCATTGCAACTTATGGCTTGTGAAAATGTTTCAGGGTCATTTTGAGCTCCAGTGTTATAGTCAGCTTGTAAATACACAATGTAATCACTAGGTATTGCTGATTTCCTGTCTCTAATTGATCTTCTTAATATTGTATTAGTGCCCTCCTAAAGAGTAGCTTGTACAACTTATTGCTCAACAACTTGTGGTAATTGCTGAACAACCGGATCTACTAGATTGTCATTAGTAGCTTGTGGAACTTCAATGATTGATTGTTCACCTCCCATTTGACTTTAAGGGATGCTATGAATGACAATCAATCTATTACTTGAAATAGGAGTTTGTATTTCATAATGATCCTTCTCAAGAACTAAGTCCTGAGATTGATCACTCCCACAAATCAAGTCATTCTCAAGAAACTTTGCATTTCTTGATTCCACAAACCTAGGACTATGAGATGGACAATAAAATCCGTATCCTTTGGACCTTTCATTCGAAATCTTTCTAAGTCCTTACTGATATAGGTTTCTTAGGATATACCTAAAATGTATTGAGATATGTCCCTATGGATCTTAATGCCAATGACATAAGATGCCTCACCTATATCCTTCATATCAAAATTCTTAGAAAGAAATTGTTTCACCTCATATAGCAAACCTTTGTCATGTATGGTGAGTAAAATATCATCCACATATAGAACAAGCAAACAAATTTTACTCCCACTAACTTTCAGATATATGCATTAATCCATGATATTTTCTACAAAACCATATGAAGAGATGATATCATGGAATTTCAAATACCATTGATGGGAGCCTTTTTTCAATCCATATATGGATTTGTTAAGCTTACACACCAAATGCTCACCATCACTAGAGGAGAATCCTTCTAATTATTTCATATAAACTTCTTCCTCTAGGTCATTTAGGAATGATGTTTTCACATCCATTTGATGTAGTTCCAGATTAAAATGGGCAACCAATGCCATAATCACTCGTAAGGAATCCATTTTAGATACAGGAGAAAAGGTCTCTATGTAATTGATTCCTTCTTATAGAGTAAATCCTTTGGCAACGAGTGTAGCTTTATATCTTTCAACGTTGCCTAATGAGTCCTTTTTTGTCTTAAAGACCTATTTACATCCAATGGATTTTGCACCATTAGGCAAATTGACAAGATCCTAGACTTTGTTAGATTTCATAGAATTTATCTCATCTACCGTAACATTGTACCACAATTGCGATTCATTGCAACTTATGACTTGTGAAAAGGTTTCAAGGTCATTTTCAACTCCAATGTTGTAGTCAGCTTCTTGTAAATACACATTGTAATCAATAGGTATTGCTGATTTCCTGTCTCTAGTTAATCTTCTTAATATTTTATTAGCGCCCTCCTGAAGAGGAGCTTATACAACTTATTGCTCAACAACTTGTGGTAATTGTTGAACAATTAGATCTACTAGATTATCATTAGTAGCTTATGGAACTTCAATGATTGGTTGTTCACCTCCCATTTGACTTTAAGGGATGCTATAAATGATAATCAATCTATTACTTGAAATAGGAGTTTGTATTTTATAATGATCCTTCTCAAGAACTAAGTCCCGAGATTGATTACTCCTACTAATCAAGTCATTCTCACGTAACTTTGCATTTCTTGATTCCACAAACCTAGTACTATGAGATGGACAATAAAAGTTGTATCATTTGGACCTTTTAGCATATCCAATAAAATACACACTCATAGTCTTTGGATCTAGTTTATTTTCTTGTGGATTGTAAACTCTTAATTCAGAAGGGCATCCCCAAATGCGTATATGTTGCAAACTCAGTTTCCAACCATTCCATAACTCGAATGGTGTTTTAGAAACAACCTTGGTTGGAACTCGATTTAATATATACACTGCCGCTTTAAGAGCTTCTGTCCACAAGGATTTAGGAAGTTTAGAGCTACCAAGCATACCTCACACTATGTCTAATAATGTTTGGTTTCTTCTTTCTGCTATACCATTTTGGTTCGGAGACCCAGACATGGTGTATTGAGCTATTATCCCATACTTTTGAAGAAACTTTGCAAATGGACCAGGTGCTTGTCCACCCTCAATGTATCTACCATAAAATTCTCCACTCGTATTTGATCTCACGATCTTTATTTGCTTACCACATTGTTTCTCTACTTTCGTTTTAAATACCTTGAAGGCATCTAATGCTTCATTCTTGTTATGAAGCAAATAGAGATACATATATCACAAGTAATCATCTATAAATGAGATGAAGTATTTCTGACCATACAAGTCTATTTTTGGACTACAAATGTCTGTATATATGATCTCTAATATGTCTGAACTCCTCTTAGCACCTTTCTTTTTCATGTTGGTCTACTTTTCCTTTATACAATCCACACAAACATCAAAATCAGTAAAATCTAGAGTATTAAGTACTCCATCATTCACTAGTTTTTTATTCTTTCAAGGGAAATATGTCCCAATCTTCGGTGCCATAACAAAGAGGATTGTTCATTCATAACACATCTTTTAATACCATTATTACTATAGACATGCATTGTATTATGGAAAACATTTTCTTGCAAATTAATTTGGAAAAGACCATCAATCATTGTACTGTTCCCAACAAGATTAGATTCACGATACAAACCAATTGATGTATTAGAAAAGTTAAAGGAATATCCCATAGGTACAAGTCTTGAAACTAAAATCAAATTTCTTGAGAAACTTGGAATATAAAATGTTATTTCCAAAGTCAAAACAAAACTAGAATTTAAAACTAATTTGCATGTCCAAACAGCTTCCACATGTGAATGCATCTTGTTACCTGAATAGATGCATTTTTCACTGCTCATTGGTTTCATGTGGTTTAGAAAACCCTACAAGGTATTGGAAATATGGATTGTAGAACCAGAATCAATCCACCAAGTGTTATGAAAAACATTAACCATATTAGATCCATAACAAACAAGTGAGATTGAAATACCTTTCTTTATAAGCCACGCCTTAAATTTGGCACAATCCTTCTTTATGTGCCCTTTTTTTTTTCAGAAGCGACACGTGGGATTGAAATCCTTTTTGACTTGCCCTCTATTCCTTCCTTCGGTTGCCATATGTGCACTTTCACTCAATTCCATTACTAACCTCGCTTCCTCTTGAACACACATGGTCAGAAGTTCATTGATAGACCATTTATCCTTATGTGTGTTGTAAGAGACTTTAAAGGGTCCATATTATGGTGAAAGAGAATTAAGTATGTGATGCATAAGGAAAGACTCAGACATTTCAACCTCAAGAGACCTCATTTGAGTTGCAATGTCCCTCATTCGCATGATGTACTCACACACACCTCTAACACTTGTGAGCTTCATTGATGATAACTTAGTCATTAAGGTTCTAGCTAAGGCCTTATTTGAAGACTCAAATTGTTCATCAATAGCCTGCAATAGATTCCTAACATGATCACACTCTCCAATAGAATCACGAGTACTAGCATGAATTTTGGTCTTTATGTACATCAAGTTTAGGCGATTAGATCTCTCCCAACGTTCATAAAGAGCAATTTCAACCTGAATGCTAATTTCAGTAGGTATAGGTGGTTCATCTTTTCGGATAGCATAATCAATGTCCATACACCATAAATGGAGGAGAATCCTCTCTTTCCATATTTTATAGTTATAACCATTCAATTCAGGAATATCACATTGAATATCAGAAAAATTCACAAGTTAAATAACTGCACAAAATTCAAAATACATGCTTATGTCACTAAGTGCCTGTTTGGATAGGCTTATATCAGTAGAGCTTTTGTTAGTAGAGCTTTTGTCAATAGAGCTTTTCCAAGAAGTTAGTTACTTGTTTGGCTGTCATTTAAAAAAAATATTTTTTTAAAGAGCTTCATATATTAGATTGTTTGGCAACATAAAAATAAAAAATACTTTTAATTTTAACTATATTTTATTTTGTAATATAAGTTATTTATGCATATAAAAATTATTTAAAACATATTAAACAATATGCAAAGCATAATATATTAATTATTATATAATTTTAAGCCATATAAAACATAAATAAAAATATATCTAACTAAATTTTTTATATGGATTATAATATAAGTAAAACTAATATAAAAAAATATATATTAAAATATATATATATATTAAATAATATTATATAAATCTCAAAATAAACGTAAAGATATGTTTGTGAGAATTGTGAAAATTATGTGTAAAACATAAGAGTGAATGAGACTAAAAAATAAACTTATTAATTGATCTGAAAAATTTACCTAAAAAGTGCTTTTTTTTAAGCTCCAAATTCGAGCTTCTCAAAAATTGTATTTTAGCTTCCAAAAAAACCTTTTCTATAAAACAAGTGCTTTCAGATTTTATAGTCAAACACTCAGTTTTCTTTAAAATGGCTTTTAAGGTGAAAAAAGTGCTTATTCATCCTCCAAAAGCTGAACCAAACAGGCACTAAATTTGTTGAAGCAAAGAAACATGTATCATGTTTTACCAATGTTAAAACATGAAATTATATTTGATATATAAATCATATAATAATTAAATCTGCCTATAAACTAAGCTTTAATTAAAAGATTCATATATACTCTTTATGATCAAACTATCAAATTATATTCTTTTTCTTAATACCTATGGGTAAATTAAGAAAAAAAATAATTTGCTATTCCATCCTAATTAATCATGCAATTATAATAAATCTTCCTGTGGGATAAATTTTGTTATATTTAAATATGATTAATTATAATTTATTTCATTTTACTATATGTGATCCATAACACATAAAATATATTTTAATTAATCAAAGATACTATGGCTAATCTTTAACTAATTAAAATTATATTGATCAGATGACACCTCATTTTATGCAAAACTATAAATAATAAAGGTTCTACTTCATCCTTTACAATTTATTATAATGAATCAATATCATATATTTGCATAAAATAAATATACATACATGAAGGTCAAATCAAAAAATGATTTAAATCATGTAATTTAATAAAATTGAAATATTTATAACTTATTTTTAATTAATCAAAATAAATATGAATCATAATATATATACAATATATTTTCAATGAAGCCCTACAAAATATAAGCCTCAATTCATGTACAACTTTTCTAGAGTTCACGATTGTCAAGACTCATACAATAATAAAAGCTAATAGTGGACCCCATGAAAAGCTTTGTGAGGTACAAAAATTATATTAATGCTATATAACTAAATTGCAATAAGGCCTACGAATAACTAAGGATTCTGCATCCTTTCTCAAACAATGGCCTACGTGAAAAAGTTTTGATATTATCATAAGTTTTCATAGAAAGGCATGAAACAATTAAGGCAAACACCAATTAACACTTATAACTGTGGGTCCCGTGAAAAGAATGATTTGTCTAGACTTCACGACAAATTGATGGTGTTTTGTGAACCAAAACAACAAGGATGACGGTAGAAAATACTGCTAACACTTCATCATAGTCATCTCCACCAAGATGAAGTACCGCAAGTTACAGAATTTTTAAGAAGGCCCCATAAAATGCATAGCCTTATCTTTATTTAACAAAAAGCTTTTTCGATAAACAAAAAGAAAATCTCTAGTCAAAAACTCGAGAATAAGAAATCAAGTTTGAATGGAGACAAACCGTTATTAATCAACTATCACGTCTTCAGAGAAATCAAAGCACAATAATAGAAGTACGACTCTCATATGATCAATATGTGCAACAGAAAACACACCCAGTTAAGCTACCATTTGTCACACTTCCATTAAACCATTTGTCACTTAATGAATGTTACCAAATGCCACAATTTAATTAGGCCACTTGTCACTTTGTTAACTATGTCATTTGTCAATGTATCAACTATGACATAAATGTCACTAACTCATAGGCTTAATCATTCCAATTTTTATATACCAACTTATCGTATCACTTCACAATTTTCCTAGTCCAAATGTACCTTAAACTTGATTTGAGTATCCAGAGCCTTTTACAGACTTTTCCAAAATCTCGAAATAAATCAAATATCACAATCAAAAACAATAAACAATGGCACCCACTTATTGTAACATCATTTGTCAAAGCAACCACTTTATCAGATGTACACTCACAATAATTGATCAACTTAATCTTGAGGGATTCTACATATATTACTTTCATTTAATTCATTTTACTTGAATATATTCTCAATCAATTCGGAAATTTAAGATACGTAACCATCACGAAATTCTAATATCAAACTCAATGTTATAATCTTATACAGAATCACAAACTCTCAAAAAGATACCTCATCAACAACCTTGTGAGATATTTCCATATGGAAATTCTAGAACCAAAATATGGGGAAAACTGCATTAGGCCAGACACAACTCTTATATTCAAGTACAAGAAATAGTTAAGCATTGGTTAAACTAGAATCACCTAAACCATACTCTGATTCCAAAAGATATAACACCCACATACCCCCTGGGAGGATATGCAGATGCCACACATAACAACACCCAAAACATATCATACCAATAATTCTAAGCGTTCTCAGAAACTGAAGCACCATACATTACATTACATTTCATTATGTTTTAAACAAACTATACAGAATGTAGTGACATAACACAAAACATATTTCATGCCTTGAAATCCAAATTTCTTCCTATTTATAAATATTACAAACCATATATGCAAAATACAAACTATCTCATCATATTGAGTACAAGTCAGTAACATCAACAAACTGAACATTATTCACAACGAAAACACACTCTTTATTGGCCACTGCAGTTGTCTTTGTCCTAGTCTTTATACCTTTCTATCTAAACCTACACGGGGCAAATCCATCGTTCTAAGCATATAGCTTAGTGGGGAATAACTAAACAAGATACATAATGAAAACTATCTCTAAACATTCACATATTCAAAAGCAATCCAAATATCATGAATCACAAAACATAATGTAAAATAGTAGAACATAATATATATTTGTTCCAGAGCAAAACTCACTAGTATCAGAATTCAAACACAATGTATTTCAAAATTGAATATAATTTATCAATATAGAATATTTCTCATGTTGAAGCAAATCATTTACGTCTCATATCAAAATGTACAAATGTCAAAACTGAATATCAAAAAAGGGTATAAACCCTTCAGATCAAAACATAATTTGAACCAGAACAGACTTTGTTTATATCAAAACTAAACATGTATCAAAATATGAAATAAGTTAGACTGCTAATCCATTTTATAGAAGTGGGTAACGGGACTCATACAAGAGATACCATGATCGGTATCACAAAACAGGAGAGACTTATATCTTAATAATAGGAGACACCAAAGTGTCAATAACAGAAGACACTGAAGTGTCACAGGAGCATCTGCAAACACTTCTAGGCATGCCTATTTACCCACGACTAAGACTTAATAGTTTTAAAACAAAACAAGTTTATATGTCATCTAATTACACGTATGTGCCATAATATATCAATAAAGGTATTGAGTCACAAATAGGAAACACTTCTAACACAATCCCAAATATCAAACTCCTCAAACACTGATGATCTGGAATTATCACAATATTATTGCTGAAATTCTCAATTCACAAACATCCATTGCCAATTTATAATACAAAAGCCTTTGAAACTCATTCATTCATGATCACACCAAGCAATTCAACATTATTAAACCATACATCCTTTAAATTATCATATCAATTAATAATGCATAATTAAACGAACTATTACTCAATTACATCGAATACTCAATTTAAATTCAAACACACCTTAAACAAGTCCAATTAAGTCCTATTGTACCAAATAAATTAACTAAACCTTACATAGTTCATCAATTGTACAAAACCCCATGTTTTTCACCTTCTTAACCATTTCCCACAATTTTGGGATAAGTGACCCGAAACCTTCAAACAGTTGTTTTCACAAGATAGGTTTTTGGATCAGTTTTGTATGGCCATTCTGACCTAGAAAATGACATTTTTAGATAATATGTTATTCAAAACAAATGTTCCTTTATGTTTTAAGTTTCTAATGATACCAACTTTATGCAATTTGGTTTAGTATTTTGAAAGTGGTATCCAAATTACTACAAACTGTCCTCAAACAATGACAGAATCTAAAAACTCAACTTCAAGCCAAATTTAGACACTCTTAATGACATTTTTAGAAAATATGTTCTTATAAACAAATGTTCCTCCATGTATTAAGTTTCTAATGACACCCACTTTATGCAATTTGGTTCAGTATTTTGAAAGTGATACCTAAATTACTACAAACTGTCCTCAAATAGTGACAGAATCCAGAAACTCAAATTCAAGACAAATTTTGACACTCTTAGTGATAGAAATCAAATTGGACTCCTTCATGAAAGTTGTAGATATATGTATCTAGTTTAATCTTCATTTAAATTCATCCCATTTAGATACCTATAGGTTAAGATATAGTCAAAATACTGATACCTATCCAATGGAACTACTCTTTCTAACCAATATCCAACATGTATCTAACCTCAATTCTTTCTTAATTCAATACACATTTGATCCATTTCAACCATCAAATAATACATGTTATAACAAGATACCAAGTTTATAATTCCCTTACCTTACTAAACTTGAAATTCAACTTCAATAACCCAGCTAAGCCAAGCTTCCAAACAACCAGCGCATACCAAAATTCAAATGATGACAATCCAAATTCTAGCAAAAATTATAAAAGCTAGAGAGAAAATGGGAGTTTCAGTGAAGAGAAGAAAGCAAAGTGAAGAAAGAACAAAATATAAAATTTTTCCAGCAGAAACTTGCTTCATCACCATCTAGGTGTCACTCCCACCGTAAGGCATATGTCTTCTTTGCATGTGTCACATATGTCCAGACTTAAGCTACCATTTGTCACACTTCCATCAAACCATTTGTCACTTAATGAATGCTACTAAATGCTACAATTTAATTAGGCCACTTGTCACTTTATTAACTATACCATTTGTCAATGTATCAACTATGCCAAATGTCACTAACTTATAGGCTTAACCATTCTAATTTTCATGTACCAACTTATCTCGTCACTTGGCAATTTTCCTAGTCCAAATGTACCTTTTAATTTAATACCTCAATGCTCTAATGGCATCAATTAATCCCAAGTTACAAACTATAGTCCATCAATACCAAAATTCAAGTCATATGAAATTCACATTCTTATCACAATTTTTAACACCTATCATACATATACTGTTGGGTCCCGACTCTCAGAACCAGACCCCATCCGAAAAATTGAAAAACAAAAAACAAAAACAAAGTGGTGAATAGAAATCGGAACGGCATCAAAGCAAAACAAATACGAAAGCGAATACAAAGTATCGGAAACGAAAGAACGGAGATCATACATCGAAAGAATCGAACGGACAA
>JANVCQ010000005.1:19186896-19218541 GCA_025531925.1 Erythroxylum plowmanianum | reverse complement strand
TCTTTACGTACGTTTCTATCTCTGCATGGAAGGTTTTCCCATGCTGACGGGCCGTAGGGAGCGTGGATCGGACTTGGACTTGGCGTGATAATTAGATAAGGGACTGATCTTTGAAGAATGGACCGATCGACCCACGAGTTGTTTTGAATAGGTCTAGGCCCTGGACAGCCGATCCGACCACAATCCAACCCTTTTCTACGTATTTCGTATTTACTCTGTTTGTTTAAGCTTGGTAAACACAGCATTCTCTTTCTATAAAAATGCTCAGGAATTCATGTTTGGATTTCCTAAATCTTGTGATTAAAATATATAGAAAGTCAAACGCAACTCTTTACCATTACCTTAACTGACATATGGATTACGGAATACGGACACGAACCTAAAAACAACAATTATATATTGGATTAAAGTTGCCTACCCACCATGACGCATTATAGGTTATAGACATGGCGTTGTCTCCCTCCTCAGATCGCAACAGACAAATCCAACTTATCATTGTCTAATTAATTCGAAGCGTTAGCTTTGTTGCAGATGATCGAGGAGGAGAAGAGGGGAGGAGGATTCTGTTACCCGTAGTCAAACTTTGTTTTTGGCTTGGGATCTATGTTCATATTAGATATTTGTATGTGTATAGATTTATAAATAGAGGGCTAGAGATTATGGGAAAGGGGCCATTATGGTTTTTGAGAAAGGGAAGCAGGCGCCGCCTGAAGACTGTGGTGGAGCCGGGACCCCCACCTCCCCCGTTGAGAGCGTCGTCTCCACCGCCGCTGGATGGAGAAGCTAACGAGAATGGAGGGTTGGCGGTGGGGAAGTTGAAGAAGAAGGCAATCGGGGCGAGGCTGTGGATGAGGTTTGATAGGTTTGGGAATTCAGAGGTTGTGGAATGCGACAAAAGCACCATTATTAAGCGTGTTGCTATTCCTGCTCGGGATTTGAGAATTCTTGGCCCTGTTTTCTCTCACTCCTCTCATATTCTTGGTAATACATTTCTTTTTCGACAATTCGCTATGGAATTTTGAGTTTTGACATTTATGTTGTTAATGCCAAATTTTCATCCCTCTTTGTTTTTCTTGGGTACGAGTTCAATCATCATATGTGCTTGTGATGAGCCTATGACTTCCCCGTTTACGCTGCTTCTGCACCTGGTGATTGGCTGTTTGTGAGTCTTGTGTACGGGATATTGAGCACAAACATAGACTGCTGTTGGAATTTCGTTTTTAGTATACAAACAAATAGTCATCAAGGTTTTCTGTTCATAAATTTGTATTCTTCATAAAACGGTTTGTTTGTTTCCCCCATTTTCCACTTTGATGTTGCTTGTTTTCCTCATTTCCAGTTTACCTATATCCATCTATGATTTTCTGATTCCTGTAAACACTTACCTCCTATTTCTTTACATGGAGTCGCACAGTTTAGTATTGGACTCATCCAACAATTTATGGGTACTACGGAAAATTAGTATGTACTTTTGTTTAGTTTATTGAAGTGGCCGGAGTAAGGCTAAGAATGTCTTTTATCACCATAGAGATCTTGGGCTAATATTTATCTGTCTTCTCTTCTGTCTCTTACTCTTTTCATACATTTTCTTACTGGTCTTTTTTTTTTTTAAGAATTATGATAAAGATTTGGAATTAGATGTGATTCATCTTATTTTCAGCCAGGGAGAAAGCCATGGTTGTCAATCTAGAGTTTGTAAGGGCTATAGTTACAGCTGAAGAAGTTCTTATTTTGGATCCTCTCCACCAGGAGGTTGTTCCATTCGTGGATCAGCTTAGGCAACAACTTCCTCATAAAAGCCCACCTATGATTCAAGGTGCAAGACATGCTGATGGTCAAGAAAATGAAGCAAGCGTAAATGTTATCGCTGATGGGCAATGGTTACCAGTTTCGGAAGCTGCTGAAGGATTGCAGTGTGAGCTTCCCTTTGAGTTTCAGGTTCTTGAGATAGCATTAGAAGTTGTCTGCATATATTTGGACTCCTGTGTGGCAGACCTGGAGAGAGAAGCTTATCCTGTACTAGATGAACTGGCAAGGAATGTAAGTACCAAAAATCTTGAATATGTGCGGAGTTTGAAAAGCAATCTCACTCGTCTGCTTGCACGCGTCCAAAAGGTACTATTGATTTATATTGTTACTTTGTCGCAGTTTGTATATCTTTCAGTGCTCTTCTTTAGTTCTTCATTATATCAATCTTTCTGTTTACCCATAATGTACATAAAGGAAAGCAATGAAATACAGAAAGAGGAAATCTTGGATGATTTATGCCCAATGATTATTCAATATAGTCTTTGATAGAGGAGAGACAAATTGATGCAAAGTAAGTAAAATGGTAATTATTATAATAATAGTAGTTTGTTGCTTTCTTGGAATGGAAAATATCATTGAAAAATAGCTTAAACTTTATTTCATGCCTTTTTTGTCATGCAAAAACCATGTCCAGACACAGTTTTCAATGGCAAATATGAAACGCTTGTATAGAGAAGTAGGTTTCTACCTAAGGCCAACTGGTAGCTAAAGGATACTGATCCCTGCTGTAGAGTGTTAATACAGGGATGCCTTTCTTTTTCTAGCAACCAATGTCATGAAATGAGCATAAGTTAGGGGGCAATGGGGAGGGGAGAGAGGGGAGTTCAATTGTCAGCCCTCTCTGCATCGATGGATACCTGGGCCAATTTTTCGTTAAATTGTTGCGATGGGATTTGATAAACTTTTAGGGCAGACCAGGCTAAAGTTTCCTTTTATGATTTTTACTTTGTCAATATCTTTCTTGACATTTGAGACTTATCATCCAAGTTGCTCCCTGTATGTAGAACTTGGAGAATAGAGAATCCAATTGCTTATTGGGGCCCATGCTCGTTTTTGACTCAGCATAGTGATATCTGTTTTGCCATATAGGTTTGGGATTTAGAATGCTCTCGTCCATCCTTTTCACATTGCTGGACTCTGTGCTGCTTGCCTGCAGTATAGAACTTTGGTTGGAAGGAGCTTTCCAGCATGTGTGAGGCATTAAATTGCATATTTCTCATTGCTTGATTCTGAGCTTCTTGCAAGAAGGTGATCTGTCCGAAAGAGCAATAAGAAACCTCGGGGAGGGGGCAGGAGATTGAGTTTCAACAATTAGTGAATGGTTCTTCTCAGAAATGAAATGTTCATAATAGAAATAACAAAAGATCCACCTTTCATGGAAGTAGATGCTGGTTATCTATTCTTTCCACTGAAGCTATTTTCTGGCTGTGAACCTCTGTTGGCAACCTTCTCTTGTTTGAATTGTGGGTATTGTTTAATTGAGCAAAAATTGGAACAGATTCAGCTTTCAAACAGGATCGATGGATTTCCATTTAATTTATTCAGATGAGCTTAAAATAATGAGCATTGACCTTAACTTACCTGTGTGTGGGCATTTTGTTAGTTTGCTTATTTTTCACTTCCCTGACTTCCTCAGTGAAAAGAGAACAGAAGAATTTAACAATGATAATGCGCAGGCTTGTTTGTTTATGATTTTGTCATACGAATTTGATGTCTCCAGCTATGGGGCATGATGCTTCAAAATGATTTTTGAATGCTAAAGAACTGACTGTATTATGCCTATTTCAGGTTAGGGATGAAATTGAACACCTATTAGATGACAATGAGGACATGGCTGATTTATATTTGACAAGGAAATGGATCCAGATTCAGCAGTCTGATGCTTTGTTAGCATCTGCAACTTCAAATTGCATTGTCCCTTCAGCACCCTCCCTACCTCGACTTGGTTCTCATAGGAGCGCAAGTCTGGTGACTGGCAGTGCATTGGATGATCAGGATGTAGAAGATTTGGAGATGTTGCTTGAGGCTTATTTCATGCAGCTGGATGGGACACGGAACAAAATATTATCTGTGAGTACTTGATTAAAACTATAGAGAACATTGAAATTTTGTTGTTAACCTGTCCAAAAGATGTAATAAAGCTCGATATTCAGTTTAATGATATTCTTATAACATAAAACAGGTTTTATTGTCATGTTAAACATGAATATTAGACAGGTATATATAGGCTTGGAAAATATCATTTTATATTCCCTGGAAGATTTTGTTTATCCGAATGTGCTTAGGTTAAGGTTCAATTAATTGCAACAGTCTGTAGGTGAATCTTGGTTACTCGTATAAACTTGTTTTCTTACCAGGAAATATAAAGTACATGGGAAATATAAATGTATTTTTTGCTTTGGAGCTTCTTGCAGGGAAATAAAGATAGAATATATTCATCTTTTCCAGAAGTCCATCCGCAAATGAGCATTAATAGAATTTTGTTTATGATTTTACTTTATTACAAAATTACATATTAGTGTTGGTAGTATCAAGTGAGATTGTGTGGGGAATTAAAGAAGTGTGTGATTTGAAGTAGCTGAACTAAAGGGTCATGCTATTGAGGAATTACAAATTATAATGCTGCTTAGTTATGTTATTAATAGAATTACTAATCTACTTTTATGGTGAAGTAACTGAAATTGTTCTTCAACTAATCTGAATTTGCAGGTTCGTGAATATATTGATGACACTGAAGACTATGTGAATATACAACTTGACAATCAGCGAAATGAGCTCATACAGCTCCAGTTGATATTAACCATCGCGTCATTTGCAATAGCGATGGCAACTCTGATTGCTGGAGCATTTGGCATGAATATACCTTGTCAATTATACGAAATAGAAGGCATATTCGGTTATGTTGTGGTAGGTTTTTTAGCAGGTTGTTTTATCATTTTTCTGCTTGTTCTAGGATATGCCAGATGGAAGAAGCTACTTGGTTCATAAGTTTAGCCAACTACAGTTTTGTGATCCTACAGAATCAGACAATTAAATGGATTCGGAGCACGTCAAATGTTACATGGAAAAGTGAAAGTCTTGTCTGCAATCTTTCACATATCCTGTACGTTGTATATATTCGTATCCTAAAGTTTGCAAACAAATAATCGACCAATGCATTCTCATCATTTAAAGGACACAAGCAAACCTTATTTGGAACTGCTCAGATACTACAATAAGATAATCAATTATTCAGATTTGGTTTGATCAAAGTATAACTTACTAAAAGTTTCATTCATGCAATGTTGAGCGGTTAAAAATGTACCAAGGACAGAGGACGCGGTCAAGAGGAGCAAACCTAAGCTGTGAACTATGAAATCAGGGAGTTAAGAAAGTCTCATCTTTCATTTTAAACGCTAGTTCACATTAGCTTTATGGAGGCAGTGCAAGCTAGATGTAATGCATATGTTCAGGGATAGTTTGGATAAAGATTTAATATTTGAAAATCAGAAGGAATATATAATCGATAAGGGAAGAGATTTAAGGTTCAACTAGTATTAGATTATCATAAAATTAATATATAATTAATAAATAAAAATAAGCAAAAATATAATATAAAATTGAAATACTTTATTGGAATAAATAAAATACAATAATGTATACTAATGTATAATAAATTTAATAATTTAAACTAGAATTGAATTTACCATAAATATAAAATGATAGTAACTATTAAAATTGTGCTTCTGTCTCTAATACCATTTAAAGATTCATAAATTAATGCATTTTATCAAAGTATCTCTAACAACATCTTCTGTTGCATTTAAATAAATTATAAATCAATAATAAATGAAATTACTTTCTATTATAATACATTGTACTTTTAATCTTAAATATATTCAAAATAAAATAACTACTAACTATTAGTAGAACTTAATTTTAGGAGTGGTAATGTACCAAGGCCACCTAAATCTAAGCCTACTCGACAGCTTCTACATTCAAACCCAACCTGAGGCTCGAATGATTGACTGCTGAGCTTGAGCTTGAGCTTGAGCCTGAGTCTGACTTGACATTGGCAACCTAAATCCTTATTTAGCTCGAGTTGGCCTAACTTGAAATTTTTAAAATTTTTAAATTAGAAAAATAAAAAATGATGTCATTTTTTTATAACTATTAGGTCTGACCAGGCCTAGGTCGATTTGCCAAGTCTACTTAATTTATTCATTTTGACAAATCATTTAAATCGCCTTTTCTATTCCACTATAATTAAGATCAAGCAATGTTTTTTTCTTCTTTAATCAAAAAATGAATATTGTCAATATAATTAATATCAATTGAATTTTATGTTATTTTCTTACTAAGCTTTCTAAATTCATTTAGAGAAATTATAAAATCAATCATAAAATGTAAAATTTCTTTTTTTTAAATCAATTTTAAAAAACTTATTCTTTTTCTACAAATTATAAAGTCACTAAGCTTTTGATGTTCTAGATGATTTTGTTTCTTCATAGAAATGCATAAAAAAAAGTTCCAATTATTTCACAATCTAATACAAAAATTGTCTGATTAAGCAATGTAATGGCAACTTTTCTCAATGCTGAAGCACTTGATAAAATAATACCCATTACTCATTTGTATTTTAAATTAATAGTTATAAAATAAAAATATTATTAATAAGTAAAGGATAAACTAAAAGTATGAAAATTACTCACTCATTGCAAATGCCCTAACAAAAATCTTTAGACTTTTTTGATATAATTTAATTTTATTTATGACCTTTGATTGTTCTTCATTAGAGAAAATATTCTTGCATTTAGTCACAATGAAAAGACCACCTATAATATCAATATTTGTACATAAATCTCCTCTATATAAGCAATAAGGATTGAGAAAGTAAGTTGTTAAATAGATCTTTTAAGTAAGAACATCTACATAAGACTTGTACAATTTCTCCTTATCTTTAAAAAGATTAATAATTATTTTAAAAATTCTATACATGCCTTATATATATATATGTGTGTGTGTGTGTGTATATATATATCACAAAGATGGTTTCTCTTTTGTATCAATAATTGTGTATGCTACTACTACTAGATTTGTAGCTATATATAACTTTGGAAATTGTTTATGATCATAAACAAGTGCTTCAAATTTTAGTGAAAAGTAAATAATTTTTAAGTCATAAGTAATTAGTGTGAAAGGAAAAGAAGTTTATGTTATTATTCTGGATAATAAATTATGGGATTCTTGCTTAAGTGTTGCAAAGATTGTAGTTCTACTTAGACAAAAACATGATTACATATAAAAACTATGATCTTAGATACATGTTAAGTAAGATTAGAAACATTATTCGTATAAACAATATCTTTTAAAATGAGATTTGTACAATGAGCAAAACATGGAGACTAATAAATGCACTCATAGTTTAAGTTTAACAAGTACTCAACTGATACATAATTAGTTGCATTTTCTATAATAAAGTGCACAATATTTTTTAGTCCAACCCACTTGACAAATTTATAAAATAATATGAATAAAATATGAACATTTGTTTACTAAATCAGAAGCATAAATATATTTTGTTAAACAATTTATTCCAGCATTATAATAAACAAGAAATTTATCAAGTTTCTTTATTTTTGATCATTCCCCCCATCCGGCATAATAGTGCATCTTGTTTTTCCCTAATTAGATTTATAATAAACTGACATATTTTTTAAAATCTTAAGGTAATGGTACACGGATTTCCTAATAAGAAGGTGCCTTAAATCTTAGACTTATCATTATTATAACATCTACTACTTCTTAGATATAAGGTGAATTTAAAGCATCTAAAGGAATACATGAATGATAAAACCATCTATCTGAAGCTCTTATACATTACAAAATAACATCCTTATCAATTAAAACATTTTTTAGATTAGGTTGAGAACTAAGGGGTGGTTCTTCAAAGAAAGTAAGAATTTATGTTAATAATAGCTTTCTTTCTTATTTTATCTAATACTTGTTGTACTTCATCATTTCCAAAAGACATATTAGGGGTCTCTTTGTTTTCTTATTTTGTCTTTTACTTGTTCCTGTAAATAACTTCTAATCTTCTTATATAAATCAAATGATAAACTTTTACAAGAAGTAATATTACCTTTAATACCAAATATATATTCTTTTATTCTGTAAATATCTCCCCTTTAAATAATCAACCATAAACATACAATCATATTGAATATTTTCATTATATGTTTAAGAAGAAGAAAATGATTTCATGTTGGGTCAACCTTTAATCACTACACTAATACACAAATTCATCAATATCGACTTCTGTTAACTATTATAAGTTTTAGTTATGTTGAGAAGAAATTAAAGGAAGAAGATGTGTTCAACAAGCAAAAATTGAACACCAACAAGTTAAAAGTTCAAACAAAAGGATATAAAGTTGCCCTTTTTTTTTGCAAAAGCAACTCTTCTTTTTAGTGAAATAGAGTATAAAGAAATCACATTTTCTCTTATAAAGAATAACATAAATGATGTTGATATGTATCTGATAACCAAATAAACCTTTTTAAATTTAAAAGATGAATCATATATCTCTCAAGTCTCACCTTACCATTGTTCGATAGTTTTAATTGAAAAACTTTTAATACAACAAGTATGTAGATTGTAACTTGTAGTATAAAAGATGTGGATCCCACGAGGATTGAATATAGTCACCTAAAATTTTGAATTACATTTTTTCTAAGGTAACAAAAGATTGAGTTAATTGAAAATTAAAAAAAACTAATGAAACTTGATGATTGAACAAATAGATGATAATAATGAAATTAAAGTACTCAATAGTGGAAACTTAGGGATTATCCTATCCTTGTTTTGTCTTCTCTTTGCCATGTTAATTCAAATATGTTTGATGCTAGTTATCCAAATGTTTTGATTACTTCTCTTAAGATATAATCAAGTAATCCCAATTAAAATAAATAAAAGTTGAGTTGCAATCTCTCGATCTCTTAAAACTACTTCCAACTAATTAATTAGATTTGAAGCAATCTTAAGGATAATTAACTCACAATGAAAATCTCTCTTCAATTGCTTATTAACCTGATATTTTTAAGTTTATTAAGGACCAACTTTCGTTGCATAATAATTGACTTTTCCTGAATTAGTCAATATTTTAATAACCGCAAGTACACAGTGTAACTATAATTAGTACTGACAAGTATGGATCGATCCCACGAAGATAATGAGTATAAGTAATTATCCTTCCCTTATTATCTAGCATAAGGATTGATTTTAGATTTTTAATTAAAAGAAAAAACTTTAGAAAACAATAATGAACAAAAAGATAATGCAAATTACTTTGAAAACTATCAATATCAAAAACTTGTATCTAGGTTTCGAATCCCCCTAAAACCTTTAACAAATTGATCTTTTATCATACAATTATTTTGTTAATTTATTAGACCATGGAGACTCTTATGGTATGCTAATAGTTGACCTTGAATTCATTAATAACCAATCCTAAGGTTTTCAACCAAATTACTTTGGTTAAAGTTTATGAGATTGCTTTGCCAATTTCTAAATCCCTCTATTAGGTTTGACTATATTTTGGAAGATTTATGTCATCCTATCTTGAGGATTACAATTAACTCCTTCCAATTACGATAGATCTATTTATCAATAGGATTTTTCAATCTCTATGTATGAAATCATATTATAATATAGTATTCCTAGGTTTATTAGAACATAAATAAAAAAGTAATCAGATCACAATAAAACAATCAAGCCAATTGCATTAATAAAAGAATCAAAACATATTAAAGTATCAATATAGGGTTCATCTAACCTAAACACTAACAAGATGATTAGTTACACATTATCAAAGACCAAATCAAACATATATACAAAGAAAACAAATTGAAAACAATGGATTCATTATTCAAAATCTCCTTGATTGTCTTCTATTAAATGTAATGGTAAGAGACACATTAAAAGTGGCTAATATTATGCATAGTCATAAGCTAATGGTGATGAAGATAAGGATGCTTTGTTAGATGTACAACCTTATTATAAGAGATAAGGTTAGGAATGTAACGATAAGAGACATATTAAAGGTAGCCAATATTATTGACAAATTAAGACAAGCAAAGCTTAGGTGGTTTGGACACGTTAAGAGAAAACACTCAAATGTTTCAATGCAATGATGCGGGAATATTGTATTTAGTGATTGCAAGAATAAAAAGAGAGGCTTAAGAAGAATTGAGGGGAGGTGATTAAAAATGATATAACACTGTTAGAACTTACAGAGGACATGACCCACAATATAAAACTTTTACGTACTAAGAAACAAATAAAAGATCTCTTGTACTCATAGATCTTTTAACATTTTGCTCTTGTTATTAACCTAAAATTTGAAATATGTAGTACTTACCTCTTAAAATCTTAGCCTAAACTTTTTTTCCCTACTTAACTTGATTATGATTATGATCATGATTACAATTATGATTATGATTATGATTATGATATTGATGATGATTATTCCTACTATTATTTGTATTTCTATTATTTTTATTCTTTTTCATATTTTTAGTTTATTACTTATTTTACATTTTATTTAATAAGTATTTATTTACTTTTTATATTTTATTTATTTGATTATTGATTATTTTTATTTTATTGTTATTTTTTATATGGACCGCTTGAAAATTGTCTCTGTAATAGTTAGAGATAAGACGAATTACTATTAGAACTTCCAAATTCTAGATGTGAGTGGAATTTTTATTGTTATTCGTAATTATTGCTTAAAACATCCATCAAGATAGCAACACAACTACAAAGGAAAACTAGTGCCTCTAATAATAGAATAGTACACGGGGTTACAGATATCCATTCTACACAGAATAGCAAAATCAGAATCTATAAGTTACATCAGAATCTCTAAGTTACGCAGAGAGTAGAAGGATAAGAATCATACAACAAAGCATGTGGAGCTTGAATTTTAGGGTCATGCATCGCTAGCTCTGCCAAAGATGCTGCACCCAACACCAATTCCAAGAAGGAAAATGCCCAATTTAGTAATGCCCAATAACAAACAAACTTTAAACTGTTAAAGAAATACACGATGACTGGAATATTACCTAAACAAGAAATCTAAACACCAGGGAGGTTAAGGATCCGGGGATAAGGAGTCGACCAATCAACCATTATTAAGAAGGTTCTAATGGAAATAGGAATATAGGTCGAAGGACCCCAACATCCACCAAAATTTGGATTAATTAACATCCAAGGATATCTCTTGCGAAAGATTGGAGAATGGAGATTGAAGATTGATGATGATGTTGGAGTACTCTCTCCTGTACATATGGTCCATATGATTCACAACGTTTAAGAAACGTTGTGATGTTCTGTTGTTGTCCGTTGCCTCTGTAATGGGCAGAACAATATATGGACAATTGTGGGTTATTTTTGGGTCCCTAACTTTCTACTTTCGTTTTAGAAAAGTTTACACCATTAACTTGAGAGTTTGGGAAGTTAGAAATTCATAAACACTTCATTCGACAATGAGATTGAATAAATGGATAGAGTTTTTGGGTTGCAATGGCTGGAGGTATGATGTTCATTGTTTCAGTTATGCTTCTGCCTGTTTATGATATATACATATATACATACATGACTTGTATGTGATATATGAGGACTTGTATATATTGGAAACAGTCTCTCTACTATGTAGGGGTAAGGCTGCGTATTATCAGGCCCCCCAAACCCTGCTTCAATGTGGGACTTCGGGGTATGATGATGATGATGATGATATGAGAACTTGTATGTGATACATGAAATGCATGTACATGAATTTTTCTAATAGATGAATCATCAGGTGTTGAATTGGGGAATGGAAGAGGACGACATCAATCCCCTCATAACACAAAAATCTTTTGTAAACTAGTTGGGTTGAACTCTTAGTTGATAATGCTTTTATTGGGCCCAACAAAAATGTTGTGATGGTCTGTTGTTGTCCGTTGCCTCTGTAATGGGTAGAGCAATATATGGACAGTTGTGGGTTATTTTTGGGTCCCTAACCTTCTGCTTTTATTTTAGAAAAGTTTACACCATTAACTTGAGAGTTTGAGAGGTTAGAAGATTCAGAAACACTTTATTTGACAGTGAGATTGAATCAGTCTACAGAGTTTTCAGGTTGTAATAGCTGGAGGTATGATGTTCATTATTTCAGTTATGCTTTCGCCTGTTTATGATATATACGTGTATACATACATGATTTGTATGTGATACGTGAAATGCATATATTTGAATTTTTCTGATAGATGAATCATTGGGTGTTGAATTGTAGGATGGAAGAGGTCGACAACAATCCCCACATCACATAAATATCTTTTGTAAACTAGTTGGGTTGAACTCTTATTTAATATTGCTTTTGTTGGGCCCAAACATTACTTTTAGGGCTTGGGCTTAAAGCCATCAAATTTTAGTGTTTTAACACCTTTGTAACTTAAATTGATATTTCTATTATTTTTTTGTGATTCACTAAAATTTTGAAAATAAATATATTTAATTTCTAAAAAAAATATGTTATATATTTATATATATGTGTGTGTGTTGAAATATCTTCATACTAATTTTCACACATTATACTTTTTCTTTATAAATTGTATACCTTTTATTAACAATTTTAATAAGATTATATCAAATTATATCTAATTAGAACTATATTTGAAATATTCAAACCAGGGTTAAAATGTGTTTTTAAATAATACTTTCATATATTTATGTGGTTTAAGTTTTTATATTGTTTATACAAATTAGTTATAGATCATAAATTTGACAAATAAGAACTTAAGCTAAAAATTCTACAATTAAGTAAAGTATTGTCTGTTTTATTATAGACATTGAAAGCGCGGAAGCCGCATTTACTGTTGGGCTTCTTATTACGGTACGAGTATGGTATGGTATAAGCAAAAACAGAAGCTGTACGAACTTCAATACAAACAAGTGGAGAAGTGTAGATTACATTTACATGTCTTTGATTTTTCTTGTTATTTATTATTCAACGACAAACAAAGGGAGAAAAAATTACAATTAACACAGAGACAGACATACACAGGTTGTTAGAGAGAGACAGGTGAGTACTTTTGTTAGACTGTAGGAACCAGAGACCAAACCCTAACCAAAAAAGAAGATCCAATTAGTTACTCGACTGCTTCTTCATTTGGGAGAGATCTCAATTTCAAGGTGACTTTTTTTTTTAAAAATTCTAATTTATTGTTGTCAATGGACCAGCTCATTTTTTCTTCCTCAGCTTCTTCTTGCATGCTAACCCTCTCTTTAAATATAATTGCGAATCCCGTATTCTTAGGGTTGCGTGCTTTTGCATCCGATTGTACCCCACTCTGGACTTGTCTATACTGTTTTGATTTGACGAGAAAATGTGGGAGCATAATCAAAGTTGATATTGCGGTTTCTATCGTGGTCTTATTGTTCTTGTTTGTGGATTTTTTTCTTCTTTTCTATATATATGATAATGTATTTGTTTGTGGCATTAAGAATAGTAGTTTATTCTCACATAAATGTTTATTACCATTTGGTTTTCTTGAATTCTACTGTGCTTCGTACTATGAAATTGCAAGTAACTGAAAATTTGGTGGTCTATTTTCTTTTCTTTTCTTTTTTTTTTTCTGTTTAAGATTTCTGCTGCATTGGTGGCTTGATTTGTTATTTAACTTCACTAGTGATGCACAATTGTAGTTACAAGTGGGTTATTTTGTAGCGTGTCCACTTGCTATCACCGGATTCAAATATTGTTTTTGTGCTGAAACTTGGAAGACGGCACACTGACTTCTTCTGATTTTTGAAATAGTGATGTTTTTAAGGTTTTTCTAGGTTATCCTTAGATGGATTGAGCTGATCCTTTCCTATGATAACCAAACTCCAAAGCCATATGCTTCATGGATTTGTTTTGAGGTTTCATCATGTGCGTAATATTTTAGATATTAGGTTAGTACATTTTAATACCCGGGCAAAAAAGTTGGTGCCGAATGACAAATTGACGAAACAATCATTTTTTATGTCATGTCATTTTTCATTGGGTGCCTAAAGTTTTCTGGCTTAAGATGATATCAATTGCAGGGATTTGCAACTCCTTCACCATGGAAAATTCCAAAGGTTCATCCAATATCCGAAGTTTGATGTACTCTGGAAAGCATGCTTTACTACCTCCAAAAAGTCCATTTCCAATTGTTTCACCATCCTATGCTGATTATGCTTCAAACAGTGTGATAGGATCAAAATCTGTACAAAAACCAAGAGAGCATAACATGCATCACCAGCGAACTTCTTCTGAGACTCTCCTCATAGATGAACATCCTTCTTGGCTTGATGATCTCCTTAATGAGCCAGAGACACCTGTTCTGAGGGTTCATCGCCGTTCATCAAGTGATTCCTTTGCATACGTTGATGTAGCTAATACTTCTAACATGGCTTATGTAGGATCAGATAGGTATAGACCTAAACATGTGATGTCGACACCCTTCTGTGGATCTCAAGAATTTGATCATCATAAAGATTTCCGACAAAATGCTATCTATACTGAAACAAATATGGTAAAACAGAAGAACAGGTCTTGGGATTCACCTTTAAACACAACACACCATGCAAGTAGGCTCCTTCCGACCAGGGACAATTCTGTTTCGCCGAATTTAGGATCAGCATGTGTCTCACAAGAGTCAGATGGAGTTCTATCTTCAGCCAGTGCAAAGAAAGATCAATCTGAATCTGGTGCCTATGATTTGGAAACTACTGAAAAGAAGGATGGTTCTCATTCTAAGTCCTCTGCATCAGAGACTGATACAAAACGTGCTAAACAGTATGTATGGAGTTGTCTTGTTTCTAATGTGATTCAATATGTTTGAATGACATTCTTTTTTGGATCAACAAGAATGTTCTTCAATAATTATCACTTTTGTTTCGCTAGTAGTAAGAAGCTAAAACTATACTTGATTGGTATTGGTGTAGTAATTGTTCTTTTGGACCTATAAGTTAGTTTCCATATATTAGCTTGCCAGAAAGACAGAAGTGCAGTATGAAGGATGGGTAGTAGTGGAATAATGAAATTAATTAGAAATGATCAAGTGAACATTAAGAGTTGAAATATTAAACGCAAGCATTCATAAATTGGAATTAGTATAAAAATTTTAGTATGGATTATACTAGTAGTTTAAGATTGCTAAATGTTTGATTCAGAATCTATGTTTTTTTTCATAAACCGCCTTGATTCTTAATATATTATGTTGTAGTTCCTCTCACTAGGTCATAATTCTGTAATAAGATATTAATTTTTCAAAAAGCGTTTATTGTATATACCTGATCTAAAGGATTTGTATGCAAAAATTTAATGTCTAAAGGAAATATTGCTTTGCTTCAAAGGTTTGCCATGAAAAGGTTTTAGTTGGAAGAACCCAAAAAAAAATTTACTTTGATAATCTAATTTTAATGAAATGGTTAAGTTATTTTAAATTACGTTTAATTCTGAGATCTGTTGTAGTTTGTTCCCTGAATGACTTCTTGGGTTCGGTAACTTTTTCCCTTTTCTTTGTTGACATGGACAATCAGTTACATGTTTTAATATAAAAGAGGATGGTCAAGGAGTGAGTCGGACCACTTTGATAGCCTTAAGACAATTTGCAAAATCTAAGATAGTAGTCGAATTAATTTATGTTGCTTCTTGATATTGCATTTAGATTTGCTTGGATTGAGAAAAATGTTTTGCTTCTCATGGTTTATTTCTTGTTATCTTTTGGTTGATGGATTTTTGGCACTTTTTTTGTTTCCTTGCATGGATGAAGAACAATTTATTCAAACTACCTGTGACTATAAAACCTGAAATAATATTATACTTATTGAAGATATTGAAAATTTGGACATGCGTATAGTCTTATTAGTGGCATATAGTCTTATTAGTGGCATACAAAAGCTACGCAGTATTTAGTCATATTAAAAGTGATGCAAATGAGTCCTTGTAATGGATGTGCATAATAGACATAATTTTAACAAAGAATAACCGCTAAAAATTGAAGTCAAATTATGTTCTGTACTTTCAAGTTCTTTTGTTCTGATATCATTGTTTTGACCCAAAAATTATGCATCCTAGACGTAGTTTTGTGACAAGCTCAAATTCTCTGTACAACAGGGGTGAATCTTCTCCTACTCCCTGATTTTGATTTTTATCTTAAACAATCTGTATGGAAGATAGGTACCGATTACTATTTCTAGTTTCATTAGAACATCCAATCAGGTAGTGATGTGTTCTTCCTTTGAGGTCAATTCTGTAAAGAGAGAAAAAGTACACACTCTTACTTTCAGTGTCACTTCACTGTAGCAAATTCATGGGTTTTGAGTCTCCACCTTCTTGCCTGCCATTGAGGCACTTAATTCAGTATTTAACATATTAGTTATTAAGCTTTCTTACAAGTTCAAAATGAGAACTTTTAAGGATAATTTGAGTCCCATATTGAAGTTCTATTATTGAAATGCCAATATTTTATTTTAGAACTGATATTTCTGACATCCAAGAATTAATCTATTGGACTTTTACTTGGGCTCTAATATATTTTCAACAAGCATTGGAGATGCCTTTCTAACCTTTTCTCTTGTATTGTCTTTTGCCATGTGTTAAGTTTAATACAAATAGAAGCATATTTCCTATGTATGTGGTTTAAAGGCTTTATTTCCATCTGCCCAAAATCTTGCATCTTCTTTTGCTTGTTGTTCTAAGAATTCTGATATTTAATGCCTTGAGAACTCAAATAAGGTTTGATGTCTATGGGAAGGTGAATTATTTGATAAAATCCTTATTGTTGGAGTTCATACATGTGTTGTTAATTTACAAGCTTCTTACTTCCTTCTGGTTTTTGGCGTATTAACTTCTAGCTTTCCCTGTAAGTGAGGGTTCAAAACTAAACAAGTTTTTAAGAACACAACTTGACAACCCTTAGATTAGATCCATAATGTTTCTTCCTGTTTCTTCATATAGTTAGGCAGGCTTTATTGTTGGATTAGTTTGCACTTAATTCTCCAATTTATGTTTACAACATCAACATGATGGATTCTCATTTTTTATATTATGATTTTCATTAGAAGTATGAACTTTTATACTCCTTGACCTCTTATACTCCTTGAACTTTTATACTCCTTGAAACATGAACGAGATATTGGTTAAAAACTATATGTAATATCTTAAAGGAGCGCAAGGACAGTTGAGTGAACTTAGGTACAAATGTAGAACTGTTTGGATGTACAATACTATTGCACTTCACAGTTGTGCTTATTGTTGAACGATTTTATTCTTTGGCTTTTCTGAAAATAATTCACCAAACCATTTTTTTCTTTCTCATAATTGGTCTAACGGTTTTTCTTATACCTAATTTTCAATAAAGACTCACATAGTGGAGGAGCATAATAACATTTAAAAGGCTACGTGGGTTGAGATAAACTTTCTTAAAGTTGTTGCTAATTTGAAATGTAGGTCAGACGTAGTAGTTCTGAAATAATCATTGATTGTTCAATTATTTTGTTTGGACGACCTGCAATTTTTGGAATTAATCTGAATTTTTTTGTAGACCAACTACTTGAGGTATTTATATCACGTGATTTAAGTATGTTCTTGAAGATTTAATATAAATTATCTCTTTTGAAGATCTTTCTTTTAAGAATTCAATCTATGGAAATGGAATAGTTTTCTCAGTTTCTCTTTGGTTTCTTTATATAGGTGGTATATATTCTTTTTCACAATTTATGCTACATAAAACTGTTAGCTACTCCACTTTTGCATGTAATATGATTAATAACAGAACCAGAATAGATAAGCCAAACTCATGAATTGAGTTACATGAGAACCAAAATTGACTTAGTGGGTCTCTTGTAAATAAAAAAGATAGAAAGCAAATAGTGCAACAGAAACTCACCAGATGTGCTCAACTCTCAGAGATGCACATTCAGGGGCCATTTTATTGCATAAATTTGGTTGTTTTTTTGTTTACTTTTTGATCAATAGTTGAGCAGTTGCACTTCCTCTATAACTTTTTAGGCAAATCATCAATTTTTTTGGTTAAAATTAGCATGTATATAGTACAGGTCTGCTCTATTATGAACAGACCGGAAAGGATTATAGAATAAGCTGTAAGAAGACAATGATCTATCCTTTTCAACCTTAAGACTATTATAGACAATTTTATGGTTATATACGATCCATTATTGGCCCTCTCGATATAGCTTTTAGCTGTTGGGTTAAATGGTTTCTTGACATAGTAACAAATCCTTGTATATCAAAGAGTTTTCAAGTTCAAGTTGCCCAGCTCTTATATTTGGTGGATCTGTGATTTGTTGTGCTCGTCGACATTTCATGTAAGGGGCCATAATAGATTAATGTAAAATTTATTCTTCTTTTGGTTGAATGATTTGTAGATAATGGTGACATGAGAGGCTTCCACAGAATTGCTCTCACTTGAAGGCAATTTATGGAAAATGCTGTTAAGTATAGATGCATACTGGAAAATTACTGCATTCTTTGTTGATTGGACTTGGTGTGCATGATTTCTCATTTTTGTCTTGACCTTTTCAGCGAAATGTCAGATTATGGGGCTGTCTACATCCTAGAGAACAAATTGGACTATCTTTAACTGTTTGTATATAATCTATGGTTGAAGCATGAACTTATTATCTTGGGATAATAAGATTTCGTTCTTATACCTTGAGATGTGCTACCTGTTGACAAAATTACAATCTTTATCATGGACTTTATGTTGATGATTATGAATACACTTGAATCAACTGAAATGTAATATGACATATATGTTAATGTAACCTATAATTCAATGTATGTAGGCAATTTGCTCAACGTTCTCGGGTTCGAAAGCTTCAGTACATATCAGAGTTGGAGAGAAATGTACAAGCTTTACAGGCAAGTAATGTTAGAGCCGCAACAGAAACTGAACCTATCCTCATTTTGAAGTATATGCAATTTACCTCACAACAGAATGACAAAAACCTAATTCTGATATTGTCAAATTTCCCTGTACTCAACACAGGCAGAAGAATCTGAGGTTTCAGCCGAGCTTGAATTCCTCAACCATCAAAATCTTATTCTGAGCATGGAAAATAAAACCCTGAAGCAGCGTTTGGAAAGCTTAACACAGGAGCAGCTTATTAAGCGCTGTAAGTTATATTACTCAACTTCGGACAGTTGAGCTATCAATATCATGTTCCTGACCTTTATTTGATTTGGTTGGTCACATTGGTAAACAGCTTAAAGTACTTCTCTTTTCCAGAATCTGTTTCAGAGTTTTTCTTTTTGGCTAATTTATCCCTTCATTTGTTCTTGTGCTTGTTATTTATATAACTGTTCACCTTTGCATCCAAGCCCAAAGTGCCTCTTTCTAGCACTTGAAACATGTGGGAATTTTGTCAGTTCTCCAATTAATGAGTTAAAGGATGAAGTTGAATGCAAGTTAGCTAATGAATACGAATGCAAAAATGTCTCATCATAAGGAAACTTATGCTTTTTTTATTTTCTTTCCTTTTGAGATAGTTAATTTGTCCGTTTTTGTGTTGATTAACTTGTGAGAATGGCATCAGTGGAGCATGAAGTTTTGGAGAGGGAGATTGGAAGGTTACGAGCAGTGTTTCAACAGCAGCATCAAAAACAGCAACTGTCTTATGGTCATCATCGTACTTATAGCAGGGATCTTGATTCCCAATTTGCAAACCTCTCTTTGAAACACAAGGATGCTAATTCTGGAAGTGAACCTGTCTCTGGGCCACTCCGCTTATAAGTAAAATTGTTAAGCCAGAGGATTGTTGTGCAACTAATTTTGGCCTTGGCTGGTTTACCAAACTGACTGCACTTGTTTTTTGAGCCCAGATAGGGCAAAACCACTACAGCAAGTGTCCATGTGGAATTCAATGCCAGTGGAGATCTACTGTAGGAGATGTCACATTTGTACTTAAAGAGTATCGGCCTTGTGGATTTCAATGTAATGAAGGATCTGGAGGGCTTTATTAGGTAATTGTTATTGTAAGCCTCATGTTGAGGAATGCTTTCGTGTATAATTTGTCAAATGAAATCCATGTTCTTAGATCCTGCTTTATTTGTATGGTTATGAGAATCCAAGTTATCTTTCACAAGGATACTCGAAACGGATGCAAATACTGCTGCAAATTCATCAATATGTGACTACTTTTTTCCCTTGTTCAACTCCTCACTCTCAATACATCACTACAGTTACCCATTGTGTTTTGTATTTCAGATTTAGTGTTTTGCTTTTAATGTCTAGATCGCATGAACTTAGAACTAGTTATCATTTGAACGATTACTTGATACATGAAGACGGTTAAAGAGGGAGGAATCGAAGGGCATACTTTCTTTTTCTTCAGCTTTTTTACAGTGATAAAATATAGTCCATATACATTACTAGCCACATCAAAATAACTGTTCAGACTTGTTGAAGATCACGGGGATTTAGTTTCACTCGAGATATGATGCATCTAATAGAACAATTTCTTTTGTAACCAATAATAAAATAATTTAGTTACTGTTTAAAAATATTGTACTGTTTTTATAAAATGTTTTATTGTCTTGGTCTTTATTTAGCAACCTACGATTGCATTAATTGTTAGTTAATTCTATCATGGTTAGCTGATAGGGGGATTATATCAATTGATTTGACCAAATGGGTAACGTTAGCTGTTTATTTAAAGATATTTGATGAATTAGTTGCTTATGTGTAAAATGATTTATGATGACATGATTTAAAAAAATTTATAAGGATATGAATATTATATCTTAGTTTTTTTAATATTCTCGTAAGAATATAGATTTTAAATATTTAATTTTACAAAAATTAAGTTTATAACTCTAACAAAAACATAGAATATATACTAATAATAATAATAATAATAATAATAATAATAATAATTAATATTATTACTATTACTGCTGCTACTACTACTGCTTTCTTTCTCCATATTAATCATGCTGAAGTTCATTTTTTCGGTACTAACTTATTTATTAGGCTAATACTAACTTATTTATTAGGCTAAGTGCCTAATTTTGGGCCAAATGTCTTTTGATTCGATCAATTTAGGGCTAAATATTTTAACCTACTCAAAGTCTAAATTTTATCGAATCTGCTCAATATTAGGCTATTTTGGACAAAAATATGACAAGTTAGTGTCATTATTATTTTGGAGGTCTAATACAAAACTCACATGCACTCACTCGTCTCCTGGCCATAACCAATTAAATGAAAAATGAAAAATTGCAAAGAGAGGGAGTTAGGACAATGTGCTTAGGTTTGAGAGCCCTCTCGTGTTCATCTTCTTCCATGTCTCATTGATCAGATAGTGTATCTGTTCACAGCTTTCTTCTTCAGAAGCTCCTATTTCGTGGATGTAACATTGAACTGATTTCAGAACATCACCACTTTGTAACTTGTACTATTTAAAACATCCAAAAAAAGAAAATAAAAAATGGTATAGAAGACCTGTAGACTATGAATAGAAACAAAAAAATTTAGGTTTTCAATACTAAAGATGTTCCAAGATTGTCAACTAACCTAAAAATCATTGACGACTATTAGATGACACTAGGGTACCCATCTTCCTTGACTGATTCCATAGCCTTGCCTGTGATTGGATTTACCGTTAGAAAATATGTGTGGACTAGAACCAAAGGACCACCTATAGATTGTCAACAATTGTGGTTGTAACGGTCAACAATTGTTGGCTAGTAGGCACCAAATTCGATGCCTACCATGTCTAATACAGCCAAGGCATTCCTGCCTATAAAAAGACAGGAGTAGCATGAAGAGAAGAGCAGCAAGAGTAGAGAAAAAGAGAGAGTGAGGTGAGAGGGAAAAGAGAGACCAAAAAAATATTGTGTGTATTTTTTGAGTATGAATTTTCCTTGTAATTCTCTAGTCTTCTCAGTAGTAAAAGTCTTCTATCATTGTCCGTAATTTTTACCCTAATTTGAGAATTTTTTAATGTAAAATCTGTGTGTTCATTATTATTCTTTTAGTCCTATTTAGTTGTAAACCTGCTCTAATCTAGTCAATTTTCACAACAAGTGGTATCAAAGCGAGGTCAGAAAATTACGATAAATTTTTTGACATAATCTGCTTAGAGTTCTGGTGAGCATAGTGAAAGTTGGTGAATAGTAATCTCAAAGGTGACAACTGTTCAAGCATTTAATTTTGCATTAAACTGTGCAGATAATGTAATTTACATGTACAGTACTATTCACGTGTATGATACTATTCACGTGTATGGTACTATTCGCATATACGATACTATTCACGTGTGTAGTACTATTCATATATACGGGTACTATTCATGTGAAATAGTGAGAGCTAAATTCTGTTTGTGATAGAAGCAATGACAGCAAAATTTGAGATTGAAAAGTTTAATGATAATAATTTCTCATTGTAAAAGTTGAAGATAAAGGCAATCTTAAGGAAAGATAATTGTCTGACGGCCATTAGTGAACGATCAGTTAGAGTTAGAGATGAAAAATGGAACGAGATGGACGGGAATGTTGTAGCTAATCTTCACCTAGCTTTAGCTGATAGAGTATTATCCAGCATAGAGGAAAAAGAAGACTGCGAAGGAAATATGATATCATCTCACAAAATTGTACGAGGCTAAATTACTCTACAACAAATTTTTTCTGAAGAGGAAACTATGCACTTTACGCATGACGAAATTCACTTCGGTGACGGAGTACTTAAATACTTTATTTTCCCAACTCATATCATTAGGGCACACAATAGAGATAAGTGAACGTGCGGAACTTCTACTCCAAAGTTTACTAGATTCATATGATCAACTCGTCGTCAATTTAATAAACAACATAGATACTCTAGTCTTCGACAATATTGCAGTTGTCATTCTGGAAGAAGAGAGTTGGCACAAAAATAAGAAAGACAGGCTGGCAAATTCGTAATAAGTGGAGGCCTTGACAGTGACGAGAGGAAGATTAATAGAACGTGACCCAAGTAGGAGTCATAGTCATGGTAGATCAAAATCCAAGAGTAAGAAGAATTTCAAGTGCTACAATTGTGGCAAGAAAGGACATCTAAAGAAGGATTGTTGGAATCTGAATAAGAAAGATTCTATTCCTCAAAGAAATGCGGCAAATACTCCAGATGATGGAAGTGCAATGGTCTGTGAAGCAGCAACGATTATTGGAGGTAAGAGAAGATTTGTTGATGTATGACTTCTTGATTCAGCAGCTACTTTTCATATGACCTCTCAAAGAAAATGGTTCCATTAGTATGAATCTGTCTCTGAGGGATTTGTGTACAGTTGTAATGATCAATCTTTAAAGATCATTAGTATCGGCACCATCAAGCTAAAACTGTATAATGGGACAACTCAGACTATTGAAAAATGCGATATGTAAAGGGCCTAAAGAAAAATTTGTTGTCTATAAGATAACTAGATGATCTCGGTTTCAGATTTGAGATTCAAAACAAGATCATGAAAGTAATTAAAGGAGTGCTAATATTTATGAAAGTAGAGAAGATTGTTGCAAATCTGTACATGCTAAAGGGAGTAACTTTGTAAGAAGGAGAGGCATCCATTGTGGTGATTAATCCAAACCACAAATCTGTAATGACGTGGCATAAAAAGCTTGGACATATGTCAGAACAATGAGTGAAGATACTTGTAGAGAAGAATCTACTTCCAGGACTCACAAAGGTAACACTACCCTTCTGAGAGCATTGCATTGTGAGTAAGCAATATCGATTGAAGTTCAACACATCAAAGTTCAGAAGCAAAGAGATTCTAGAATTAATTCACTTAGGTGTTTGGCAAGCACCAGTTATGTCCCTAAGAAGAGCAAATTTATTTGTATCATTCATTGATGATTATTTGAGGAGATGTTGGGTGTTTCCTATCAAGAGGAAGGCATATATGTTTCTAACTTTCAATTTTACAAAGCGCAGGTGGAACTCGAATATGGTAAGAAGATCAAGTGTTTGTGCTCAAATAATGGAGGCGAATATACTGGAAAAAAATTTGATAAATTCTACAAGCAAGAAAGTATCAAAAGGCAGTTCACGACGGCGTACATTCCTCATCAGAATGGAGTAGCGGAGCAGATGAATAGAACTTTGTTGGAAAGAATAAGAGCGATGTTGAGAATTACAAGCTTAGATAAGAAATTCTGGGTAGAAGTAGTCAATACCACCTGTTACATGGTGAATCGAGCTCCATCAACTGCAATTGAGTTAAAGACATCGATGGAGATGTTGACTGGTAAGCCAGTGGATTATTCCAACCTTCATATATTTGGAAGTCCGACCTATGTGATGTTCAATGCCCAAGAAACTGCAAAGTTGGATCCAAAATCCAAAAGATGCATTTTCTTAAGGTATGTTGAAGGTATGAAGGAGTATCGTCTGTGGGATCCCACTGCCCATAAGATTGTTATCAGCAGGGATGTTATCTTCATAGAAAATAAGGATCAAGAGCAAGCAGAAAATGTTGGCACTGTATAAGAGAATCCAAAAAATATAACAGTACAAGTGGATAGGGAAGTTGATCAAAATGATTCTTCTGAAGCTGCACCAGAGAATGAGGAGTAAGAACTAGTTGAATATGATGTTCCAGATATTCAGAGACCAACTCACATAAGAAGAGCACCGAGTTGACACTCAGATTATATTATGGAGAGCAATATTGCATACTGTCTTTTAACTGAAGATGGAGAGCCATCAAGTCTTCAAGAAGCACTGAATAGTTCAGATGCAACTCAGTGAATGGCAGTAATGCAGGAAGAAATTGAAACTCTGTATAAGAATAAGACATAGGAGCTGGTATCACTGCCATAAGGAAGAAGATCTATTAGCAATAAATGGGTTTACAAGATCAAACGAAGTGGTAACGATCAAGTAGAGTGATATTGTGCTATATTAGTGGTAAAGGATATGCTCAGAAAGAAGGTATTGATTTTAACGAAATATTTTCTCCTGTAGTTTGACTCATTACAGTTCGAGTAGTTTTGACAATATGTGCTATATTTGACTTACATATTAAGTAGTTAGATGTAAAAAATGCATTTCTTCATGGAGATCTTGAACAAGAAATTTATATGCTCCAACCAGAAGGTTTTGAAGAAAAAAGAAAAGAGAACTTGGTTTGCAGGTTGAACAAATCTCCATATGGTTTAAAGCAGGTGCCGAGGTGTTGGTATAAAAGATTTGATTCCTTTATCATGAGCCTTGGATACAACAAACTGAATGCAGACCCTTGTGCATTTGAGAAAAAAGATTTGATAGTCTTATTGTTGTATGTAGACGACATGTTGGTAACAGGCCCCAATAATGATCATATCAAATAATTGAAGGCACAATTGGCTAGAGAATTTGAAATAAAGGACTTGGGACCAGCAAACAAGATTCTAGGGATGCAAATTCACCGAGACATAAATAATAGGAAGATTTGGCTTTCACAGAAGAATTATTTGAAGAAGATCTTGCGGCGATTCAACATGCATGATTGTAAGTCAATTTTTACCCCTCTTTCTGTTAGTTTCAAGTTATCCTCAAGTATGAGTCCTAGCAATGAAGAAGAAGATGAAGATGTCTCGAGTACTATATGCATCATCAGTGGGGAGCCTAATGTTCACTATGATTTGTACAAGATCAGGCATTGCACATGCAGTGGGAGTAGTTAGTAGATACATGGCGAATCCTGGTTGAGAGCATTAGAATACTGTTAAGAGGATTCTCAGATATATCAAAGGAACCTCAGATGCTGCATTATGTTATGGAGGATCACATTTTATTGTCAAAAGATATGTTGATGCTGATTATGCAGGTGATCTTGATAAAAATAAATCCACTACAGGATATGTGTTTACACTAGCTAAGGGAGCTGTGAGCTGGGTTTCAAAACTACAGTCAGTTGTGGCTACATCAACAACAGAAGTAGAATATGTAGCAGCTACACAAGCTAGTAAAGAAACAGTGTGGTTGAAGATGTTATTGGAAAAACTTGGGAATAAACAAGAGAATGTTACTCTGTATTGTGACAGTCAGAGTGCTTTGTATCTTGCCAAGAATTCAGCATTTTATTAAAAAACAAAACATATTCGAGTTCAATATCACTTTGTTCGTGAGAAAGTGGAAGGAGGAACAGTGGACATATAGAAATTTCATACAATGGATAACCTGGCAGATTTTATGACAAAAGCAATCAATGATGACAAGTTTATATGGTGTCGATCTTCGTGCGGCCTGATGGAGACGTAAGTAACATGAAGTGGCAAGGTAGAAAGAATAGTGTGAAGTTCTGATTGACAATCAATCAAATTTTCAAGTGGGAGAATTGTCAACAATTGTGGCTGCAATTGTTAATAGTCAACAATTGTTGGTTCGGTGCCTACTATGCCTAACACAGCCAAGACATTCCTGCCAATAAAAAGGTAGGAGTACTATGAAGAGAAGAGCAACAGGAGCAGAGAAAACAAGATAGTGAGGTGAGAGAGAAAAGAGAGAAAAAGAGAGACCACATAAAATATTTTGTGAATTTTTTGAGTTTGATTTTTTCTTATAATTCTCCAGTTTTTCTCAGTAGTAAAAGTCTTCTATCCTTGTCCGTAGTTTTTACCCTAATTTGAAATTTTTCATGTAAAATCTGTATTCATTACTATTCTTTCAATCCTATTAGCTACAAACCTGCTCTAATTCGGTCGATTTTCACAACATAGATATCCATGCATTGTCTATGTACTCTTGCAATGTCGGCTTATATCCACTGACATACCACTTGTGCTCCACTAAGTAAGATTTACATAAATCTATCCACTAAAAGAAATAGATAGCCATATTAAGAAAGTAATTATACACTTAATTCCTACATGCAGATTAATACTGTGAAAGATGAAGTTTAATATTGATTTCTTGAGGTAGTATGTGACGTCAACTCCATGATCCCGAAGAGCAACTTAAGCCACTTCATTTACGTAATTGACTATAGCAAAGAAAGTTAGCTTCATGTAATACAGAAGTTGGTTCATCATGCTTATATCCCACCTGAAACCAAACAAAAATATCCCATTTATCATATTCCCTTAAACCCGTTAGAGTTGTTCTTGATTCAGTTTAAATATACAACGATTACACTAACCTTTCAAGGCAGAGGTGAAGAGCTCAAGTTCATCCAAGGTGCCATACACATCATAAATGTCATCAATTATTGTACCGAGTTGACCGTATTTTGTGCTTTGTGTTCTGAAATAACTATACTTTGGTTCCGTTGCTACCCCAGTTGTCCACATGAAACTCTCAGCTATCCTATCTCTTGCAAAGGGTAGTTTTTCTTTGAAGCCTGTGCGAAGAGACCACCTTAAGAAAAGTAAACAACACCTTTTGAGAAGTGAGTTGTTTTAATTTTACTATGTCGAACACATAGGAACATAAGCTTACTCGGATGCTCATTTTAGATCCTCCTGGTGAACTTCCTGAAGCCTGTTGTACTCCATTTTCACAAGCTCAAGAACTATAGGATTCATGGATTGTTTTTTTCTGGTACACATCCGTGTACCACCTGGCTTCCAACCTTTACATTCTCTAATGTAATGGGAGCTCCAGGGAATGACTAGCTAACATGGGAATGCAATCACCTTTGTTGTAGTTCATATACTCTTCAAGGTTCTTCCCTGTAAAATCTCTCGTATCCTCCAAGATGCTCTCACCTTCTTCTGCGAGGAATAATGCCTCATACTTGCTATCTCTTGTCCTCACACAACATGCTTTGATGTTTTGTTGATTATCCTTAAAAACGTCGAAAATCTCTGCAATTTTTTTATGTATATTAAGACTGATGATGAAGAGCTCATTGCACATGATATAAAAAATTTCTCCTCATACCTTGGGAAACCTTAAAATTGTGTTGTCTTAAGAGTATGAACTCAAGAGCTTCAGGGTACAAATCATTACTCGACGAAGTATTACTATATGCTTCTTATCGTTGGAAATTCTCTCCAATATGGTTCTTATCTCATTTTTGAAAACATAAATAAACTCAAGTCCCTAAATCGTGTCAATCAGTTCTAACTGATCTAAAAGATTCATTGTTTTATTCCCTAACATCGCACTACCATCTTCCTTGAGCTTATCGATTCATCTGTAGACGACTCCAGCTGTGCAAATAAATGGAAATTGAAGTACCAACAACACCTGGAAGAGAGAATGAAAGCAACAAGAAGACATTACCAAGAAATCACTTGTTAGTGATTGGATGTAATTATAGTGCCATAAAGTAGGTTGGTAGTTCCCAAATCTAGGGGTTATTGTCTGGTCGGAGACTTTAGGGTTGTGAACAAGCAACAAGTATTGCTTTCTTAGAGGTAAGCTTGTGAAACTGCAATTGAAGGCAACCAAGGGAAGGGCTATTTTCTTTGAGAAATTAGTAAAATGAAAACCTCAAATTATTATACATATGATATTGTGTCAATAAGGATCTTTGTTTTTTGGGAAAATTAAGGTAAGAATAAGTACATGATTCTTTTGTCACATTTTTTTTATTGTTTATATCGACCCAATGAATAATATTTATTATGAGTAAACATATGTTTAAATTTATTTTATAAATAAGAATTAGTTTCTAAACTTGAAATCATCAATATTGGAGGTTGTAAAGAAAATTGGAATCCATTTCCTTCTTGTAAAAATATGAAAAGACCCAAACTTGGTAGCTAGCAGGGTCATACTTATGGAAGCAAGCATAAAGACCACGGAATAACAAAGTAAAAGCGTCATTGACTTAATAGCACGAGTATAATACTGCCAATTTTTTTGTTTAAAATAGCTTAATATTAAGTAGACCCGATAAAGTTTAGATTTTAATTGAACGCCCTAAATTGATCAAATTAAAAAAACTTTTGGCCAGCATTTATCCTTATTTATCACTAATATGTGTCTTCTAATAACTTAGTTGTAATAAGCTTGTATTCCCTATATTTTGTTGAACTAACAAGTTAATATTATGTGAATTTCTAGACACTCAAATATATATTTTAATTGTTTAACTATAATAGGGAAAAGTGTAGAATGTTTAAATAAAATAGGGTAATAGTATGTGGTGAAAGGAAAATAATAATAAAATATGATAGCTTGAATAATTTATAATATCTTTTAGGTATAATCGTCTTTTCATCCCTTAATTTCTTAGCTGTTGAAACAAAATATGTTTTATAGGAGTATTTTTAAAAATATTATATTGGATTCAATGTGTCAACTTAATCAATTAGTTAAAAAAAATAAGTGGTTATTCGTTTACCAATAAGGGCTTTAGTATTATAAATAGTGGAGATAAAGTTAGTAAATAAACCACCTCACGTGCTTTGATGGTCTTACTATGTTAAATCAATGTGCATCTTATTTCTCTTTTCCTTTTTTGCTTTCAATTTTACCTGATATTATGATCTGTAAAATAGATCATTTGAAAGTTTGAATGCAATTTGAAGATGAACATAATTCAATTACCACCTATAGGAATATTATGTATTTAATATAAGAATATTTTATTTCTCTAATAACAAAGTAATTTAAGAATATTGTAGTTTCTTACACGTTTTTAAAACTTTATAATCCAACGCAGGCTTTACAATTGGAAAAAAACTAAAAATAAAATTAGAAACTCAAATAAAATTTTTATTAAATTTGAAAATAAAATTAAAAACCAAAAATCATAGTAGAAACAAATAGGTCCTAATATAATAATGATATTCTAAAAATGGATTAGTTGAGCACAATTATTGTCTTATCTTACTGTCATTTTAATGTAGTGCCCTTTACTTATTGGATTATTGGTTTATTACAAATATCAAATTTGGAAGCTTTGAAATATGAGTCTAACTTTATTTTCATGGAGATGCAAAAAAATAGATAACGAGAGTGAATATTTACATTTTTATTTGCCTATTTATTTGCTTCTTAAATTATCAATAAAAGACAAAAAATAAAAATTAAGTAAACAACTATGAGCTACATAAAAGATGATTAAGTTGTTAAACGTATTACTTCTGTCTTCTCATCCTCCAAATCAAAATTAAAAAAGGGTGGGAAGAAATAATAGAAAATCCAAAGTAAAACAACAACACTCAAATACCAATGCATTAATATTGGTGTCTTTTTCCTTTGTAATAACAAGTACTAATAACACTTAACACATTACACCATTAAAATCATAAAATTATAATGACCCTTATATATTGAAGTTACACCATATTTATTAAATTTGAAATTTTTTATTTTTAAACTTTATATTTATGATTGTGATTTATGTGTATATATATGTTTCTCATCGAACTACTATTTCACTCAATTGTGAATTCTTTTTATGGTGGATGTCATTTGCCTCAGTAGAATAATGTTAGAGGTTTTTCTAGTGTAGAATCTTTAATCATAAAGTTTGATTGCTTGGAAAGGAGATCACAAGGAATATGTATTTGCATTGTTTTTCTTAGTTACCTATTTTATTTCTTTTCCTTACATGGGTTGTATAGTGATAATGATTTCCAAATAACTTCTCATGTATATAAATCTTGATGTTTTGTTTATGAGTGATGCTGTATGATAGGGATGTAGCAAGGAATATTACTTGTCTCAAAAGGTAACCCTAGTTAAAAGAAGCCCAAGATGTGGGTTTATCCTTCATCTAATGATTGCCTATTAGGGAGCTCAAAACATGAGCTTTCTAACTTCTAGGAATGGGTCGCATAATTATGGTATATCAATTGCCCCCTAAATTGTAACACCCCATTCCCAACTGATATATGCACGTGTGTCCATTAGATACACGTGTACATGCCTTTCAGAAATGACATGTTAACTATCTCACCTTCACTGCACATAACATGGGATCATACATCTTACACATTTTCTAAACTCAAAATGTTATCGCATTAATCAAAATCCATAATCTACATTGTTTCATACAACACAATACCATCCAAGTTTTACAACATTATCCTATAAGTTAAAAAAACTTAGTACACATCAAATACAATAAACATGAAAGAAATAGCTAAGTCCTCAATCTCAGATGATCGACCTCTGAGCCATATTTGACTATAACAGTTGCACAAAATATGATTTTATGGAGTCTTAGAAGCTAGGTCGTCTCACTCTCAAACCTGAAAAGCAACGGTGCAATTTTGATGAGTTTTGCGAACTTAGTAGAGTAACCAACCTCGATAATTCACTCATGTCATAAAACAAGATCAATTCTAGCACGTAATTTTAGAGTTCAACTCCACTTGAAAAGTATCAAATACAATCACAGATAAATTATTTTTCAGTTACATAGTTCAATCATATAACAACATTCACACAGCTTTTCAAATAATTCAATGAATTCAAATTATATGCGAATGCGACATGTATGAGACTCACATTCATTTTTATTTTGTTGTGATTGTGTTTTTTTACAGTATCCCAAATTACCAGGCTCAGTCAGTCAGTCAGTGACTCATTGATCATAGTGAGCCATAGGCTCGAACTACATATGTGGGAGCTTAAGGCTCTTATTAGTAACAGTATTAGTAGCAACATCAGTCACAACTCCTTTATGTTACATGCATTGGAATGAAGTGCATGCCACAATTCAGTCATCAAATCCAATCACTTTCGTTTGCATGTAATATAACAGTATATCAGTCACAGTATCAATTACAGTAACAGTCACAATAGCAGTAGTCATCAGACTAGGTTCGGCATTCAACTTTTCAGTTGAGAATCAGAAAATCATTTAGGCAGACGTATTCACATTCAATCAACACTTCCAATATCAT
>JANVCQ010000005.1:19171618-19186796 GCA_025531925.1 Erythroxylum plowmanianum | reverse complement strand
AATATTGCATAATTTTGTATTCATTAATGCACATTCATGTATACTAACTATGTACAATGCATGTTCATGACAATTATCATTTATTTTTTCACAATAACCATTCAGATATCCACATTCCATTGATCAACTCAGATTTGTTTAGGTAAACTTTCGGGTCTATTTTGCACAATTAATTTCATCAGGAAAGTGAAGAAATATGGTAATATTTCCTTCTAAAACATTATTCTCCTATGCTTAAGTCTCTATTGATACCAAGATCATTCAATTTAGTTTATTATTCAACGAGTTATGCTCAAAATACCACAGACTATGTACATGTGAAATGTTGTTTAATGTATGATCGTGCATTCAAGTTGTACGCCTCATATATCTCAATTCCAGTATCCAAAAATTAAAAAATTTATACCAATTTAAAGATAAGAGAAAAAGATACAACTTTGGTGAATACACATCAATCTAGTTCAGCCTACATCAATATAGTTTATTTAATAATCACAGGATATGATTTCTGTCCCTAGTAGTGCTTCAGCTTAAGCTAAGACTCAATTACATGTCAATTTTGAAAATCTTAGAGACAGAATTAAAGCTCAAATTCTTTATGAAATTGTAAACTTATGTCTCTAGTTTAATCTGAATTAAGAATAAACTCATTCAGAAATCTACAGCTCAAGTTATAATAAGATAAGCGAAGCATGTTCATGAACATTTTCCAGTTCATAACATTCTAGCAGACTTTCACACTTTCATCCTATCAATCAATTCAGATAGTTCTAAATTTTTATGGAGAGAAAGAAAAATGTCTTAGGAATCTGTTGGTCTAAGTTTTAAGTCATTTGGAGTTTGGATGAAAAAGTTATATCTACTACATAAACCATCTTTTCTACTTCATCACAATTAAACCCAACACAAATAAATCAAAAATCCAAAATTTTATACATACATAACAAAAACTGCATTGTTCACGTGAGTATGTCCCATTTTTCTATATCTTTCTTCCATCTTCATTCCATTTTTTTTTTGTCATTTTAATCCTTCTTAAAACACAACACCACACTACTCTAAGTTCTCTTTAACTCCAACCTCACAAAATCCATCACTAACTTTACCCAAACATTTATGCATATATAACGAAAATAGAGCATGTTCCAACTTTACTACATATATGTTGCTGTGTGTCTGTTAATATCCAACAACAACAACCTCATTTCATCATATAGTTTTCTTTCTTTTTTTTTCTTCTCTCATCTAAATCTTCCCATTTTCATTACAACTTACTATCAAACTCATTTTAATTCTTTCAAACATTTCCGAAAATATTCATGCATATCAATGAGAAAATAGAGCATGAACACCAACCATATACGTAATCTTTTAAACCATAATAGAAACACATATTTCTTCATCAACTTACATAATTTTCTTATATCTCAATCAAGAATCCATTCAATACAGTTTTGAACAATTCCTAATTCTCAAATCCATCATCTAAATTATTCATCACCGTAATCATAGTTCTCAAACCCATGCATGCATGTTTATATTTACACCAAAAAAAACTTATCAGAGCTACTTACTTGGTTTAGCTATTTGAAGCAATAAAAGTAAATCAAATGCACGTAAATTTCACAGCTGATGTTTCAACAGAATCTCCAGTATTGACAATAATGAGCAGAGCTTCGGTGGTTAAAAGGAAATTATAATAACTCCACATAATCAAGTAACAGTCAGGTTGGTAAGTTTGTAATCGATGTGAGATCAAGACAGGGTTCTGAAAACAGAGGAAATTCATAAGAAACAATTTGAGAAGCATTTGGTGATCAACCAAATGCTTCTCTCCCTTCTCTAGATCTGAAATAATTATGACACTCTCCAAATAAAATTTTAACATAAATAATTCACAATTCACATTTTTAATTGCATTTATAAATTAATTATACTCAAAAAATGTCAATAAATGCATGTACAATTTTTTTAATGTATCAAAATAAATATTCACATATGTGTGAATATACAATAATGCATGAGTATGAATTATGCTTCCTAATTTCTTATTAATCTCTAATAATCACCATTTTAATCTTAATTCAAGTGACAGGATGTTACATAAATTTTATCCACAAATCATCTATGCTAAATATAATTTATTTTTAGCATGATTTTAAGAGCACTAAGCCAATATTTAGGTATTTTTAAATAAAATTTAGTGCTTAAAATGATTTGCATTTTATTTCAAGTATTCTTACAGTCTCGCAAAGGAAAAGGAATAAATTTGGAGAAAATTGAAATGAATTCAGAATAACTTTGTCAAAATTGAATAAAAGACTTAGGACACGACAACTGATTGACCTATTTTGTAATGGTCAATATTGTAATGACTGCAAATGCATGACATATTAATAGGTGACTTTGAGTCTACTAACTACTAATCCTAAGGTCTTTAACTGAATTACTCAAGTTAAATCTTATAAAATTGCGTTAGCAATTTATGAGTCCCTTTATTATGTTTGACACTAATTGGAAGATTTATGTCATCCTATCTCTGGGGTTGCAATTAACTCCTTCTAATTATGGTAGATCTCTTCGCATTAGGATTTCTCAATTTCTACGTATGAAATCAAATTATGATATAATAGTCTCGGGTTATTAGAATATAAATAAAACATGTAATCGGATCCCAATATATCAAACAACCAATTGGATTAATAAAATAATCAAATCATATAAAAGTATTAATATAAGGTTTGTCTAGCCTAAATACTAACTGGATGTTTAGTTACACATGATCGAATACGAAATCAAATATACATAAGCAGAAATATGAATGAAAAATAATGGGTTCATAATTCTAAATATCCCTGATTGTCTTCTATCGAATGTTCTTGCAATGTAGAGGCTTGGTCTTGTATTTTGATGGATCTTTTGATGATTTCTTTCATGTTTTCCACTTTTCTAGACCAAAATCATCCTTTGAGAAAGAACTTCACATCTAGAATGACCTCTAAGAGTCTATTCTAACTACCTCCTTTTTAATCTATCTTGAAAACGTCTTTTTATCAGGAAACTTAGGATTTTGGGAGATGCACGGTCTCTTATATGACCATCTAATAGATTGTACATCACCAAAATGCCCATAATTCACAAAACTACATGGCTTATTGCACGGACATGCATCTCTTTTATGCTCTGAATCTTCTTTTTATATCGTGTTTTTATCTAAATTCTTCTCCTTTAAGTCCTTGAAGAAAATTATACTCAATAAACATACTTGGAGCATATTAAGTATCAAAGATACTATAAAATTATAAAATATCAAGCAAAATACATCAAATATGGGTGTAAAAACATAATCAAATATCTATTTATCAAACATCCCCACACTTATGCTTTTGCTTGTCTTTAAGTAAACCATAATCAAAATTATAAATTTTACAACATCAATCCATCATAAATCTCAATCTGTTCATTCATACTTTACATCATCATATCATATTCAATCAAATTGATATACAATTAGAGTCAAGCTATTCTAAAACTAACTTCCTAAGCAATATTAATCACATCAACAATCGCGTTGAAATCAAAAGCATGTCTCCTTACACCCTCACCAAGATTTCACTCAATGCACTCAATGTTTAAGGTGAAAAGCATCAAAACTTTCAATCAATGCATAGTAGAACTCTTGCCATATGCTTGCAGTAAAATCACATCTCCACCACTTATGTATAAACTAGAAACAAAAATAAAAAAGTTATTATATAGGTTGTAATGGGGCTTAGGTATGGTATGATTGGGATAATAAGAAGAGGTAAATTGAAGGAAATTTATTATACAATATATTTTAAGACTTGTTTACAAGTATACGCAGGTCCTTCATTATAAAACTAATGGTACTATATACTTACTATTATTATTATCTTCTTTTTTTCCTTTTTTGCTCATTTTTTTTAACTTTTCCTCTTTTTTCTTCTTTTTTTCACAATAATTTTGGACAATTTCATCATGTACCACAATTAAAGAAATAATGGACCTTTTAAGAATTGTAAGTCTCAAACAAGTAAATAACCCAAATAACCTTCAAGGTTCAAAACAATAAAAAGGTCTTCAAAGAAAAATAGGATAAAGGTTAATATGTGGGTTTAATCAATGAAAAAGGCTAAGGTTTAACTTGGATTTTCCTTAAGGTAACTTTTACAATTATGGTATTTTTCAAAGAAATAGGCTAAAACAAGTTGGTAAATCTAAATACCTTCATCATGTCAATGTTTCTAATTTAACAAATAATGTCTCAATATGCATAATAAAAGCAAGTTCTAGAATTATCCTACTATACAAGATATCACACACATGAAAGAATAACAAGAACTTTAAAAATTTTATAGAATTCACTCTTTAGGCTCAAAAGCTCACGAAAGAAATTGGGTATATATGTGTGTAAATAATAAACAATTTCATTCAACTTAAATATTTCATTGATGATGAAAAAATATGTCTTAGAAAATTAATTTTATTCTAACCATCATCCTTTTGCACACCAATTCAAATCAATATTTAACAGTGAAATACATTATTCATAGACATATTTAACCAATTCAAGATATAGATTAATAAAATTTTTAATTAGGATTATAATAAACTTAAAGAAATTAGTTAAAGATTCATTAAACCCATCCCCACACTTAAAGTTGTACATTGTTCTCAATGTACACAATATAAGCATTTATTAAAAAGTGAGAAGCTTTAGTGGTCTCCTGACTATAATGATTTCTCTTATTCTGATCCATCCAATATGAAACCAACACCTTTGTAAAATATAAAAGAAAAGTATAAAAAGAAATACTATAATTTAAAATATAAAAGAAAAGTATAAAAAGAAATAATATAATAGAAAATAAAATCCTATACTAAGAAAAAAGCAAACAAAAGATAATATCAAAGTTGAAATAAAATTATAACTAATTCATGGGTTACCTTCTATGCAACGCTTTTTTAACGTTAGTAGCTCGACGTAACCTTTATGCTTAACTTCATCTTGGATCAATAATCAACGACTTGCTTCCACCATTTTCTCCACAAGGCAATTTCATAGCTTATAAACTAGCCACCTATTGTAAGATAATAACAAGTACATAATTTATCAAATTAATAAATCTAATTTCAAGCAATAATGCCCTTTTTAATCACAAATTGTTAATGAAACAAGGGGAAAAAAACTTCCTGAATCGTCAAGTGTCTAAAGCAGCTTGTCTTAGGGGAAGTGGTTTAAGGTCACTACCATCACTTCGTCAGTAGTTTCCATACTTGGTTCCTCTACTAGTTCTTCCTTAGCCTCCTTTTTCCTCTTGTCTTCTTCTTCCTAGGTAGAGGTTTCTGACTTATCTTCTTCCATTACCTTTTTTCGCTCCTCTACTTTTCCTTCTTGGATGGAGACTTCTTATTCTTTCGGAAGCTTTTCTTGGAATGTCACTCTATATATGAAGCCAACCCTTGCCTTTTCTTCACTCTCGAATTCACATAGCTCAACTTTCATATTAATAAGGGGTTCCATTAATTTATTTGTAATACTTGCTTCCTCTTCCTCTTCTAAGAGCTCGTCTTCACTACTAAGGGTGATTTCCATTCCTAATTAGCTAGGATATGTTTCATCATGACTATATAGACTCCCTAATTGTTTGTTAGATAATATGTCCACTAGTTGATCGATTTGATTCACCAAATTTTATATACAAGCCTTTATTTCCTATTGCCTCATGTTGGATTCTTGAATAAACTCAATCATCATATCTTTCATAATAGCAGTTACCTCCTCACCTTCTTAAAATGTATGTTTATTCATGAAATCAACTATTGTCTCTTCTTCACTCTGAGATGGTTGGAAGCTCAGATTATACTCATCATATGCAAGTGAAGGAAGTCTCTTATCAAATTCACATTGACTAGTTACTCTCTTGGAAAGGCATTCAATTAGTTGATCTCTAATACTTTCTTTTTTCTTCTGGAAGCTCTTTTTGAAAAATCCTTCCATTCATGAAACCCACCTTTGTCTTTCTTTACTCTTAAATTCGTGTCGATCGACTTTCATTTCAACAAGGGTTTCCATTAATTTATCTTCCAGAGTTGTCTCATTAATTGGAAGTGCTTGGTGCCGTAAATATCTAGTTGGAGTGTAATCATTCCATCCACAAGTACAAGAATTGCTCCACTTTGAATTTTTGTTATTCTTGTACAGCGCACCTTGAGGGTGATTGTACATGCTCTATTTCTCCCATATATAAGTAGGTGCTTGACATTCGCGATTATACTGATAAGTTGCACCAATGTTGCTACACGACCTGAATATTAGTTGAGCTATTGAAAACATGTGAGAACACCTCACTCTCCCATATGATATGTCATAGCTCGTGAAGGCACATTTTGACTCCCACAAAAGTCTCGTATACTCTATCCTTCCATTGCAAGTTATGGCTATAACAATGAATCATAATTCTTACAATAAACTATAACTCAAGATCAAATAAAGAAATTTAAAAGATAATTAAATTAATAAACCACAAATACAACAAGATAAAATAAAATAAAAAACGAAAAGAAAATAAATACAAAATCAAATTTTAAATAAAATCTGCGACAACGGCACGAAAAACTTGATTGACCTATTTTGTAACAGTTAATATTGTAACAATCGTAAATGCACGACAAAGTTGTAGCTAGTACTGGTAAAGACTTGATCTAAAAAGTTGGAATTCCTAGATGTTCATATTCATCTCGTATCTTTGCTGTACTTTTTGATGTTGGTTATTGCCTTTTTGTGAGTTTAATGCTTTTAGATAGTATGTTAGGGTCTTAGGAGTGTATTGATAGGTATAGATTGCATTGTATTTTTGTAGGTAATTTGGTGTGTGTTAGTTTATAAATATTTATGTTTTAAGTGTTTTTTTGGGTGAGAACATGTATTTGAGCTTTAATTATATATATATGAGGTTCTGTGATGAGTTTGTCAGTGTTTCAGGCTACGATTGTGCCTGCCATGATCGTGCCAAAAGCTCGAGCACACGAACAAGATTATGGGGAGTCAGCCACGATTGTTACTGAGAGTAGACGAATTGACCACGATTGTGACCTGCATGTACACAAAAGCGGGATCACTTCTAGGTTCAAGTTTTTGAGGGACATTTCAGATCCAAAAAAGACACTAGGGTTACCTTAATTAGAAAAGAATATGAAAGCATTATAAAGTAACCCTAGAAGGAGTTCTACAATCAGCCTACATTTGGAAACCCTAAATAGAGAGAGAAAGAAGAGAGAGAGAAAACAAGAAGAGGAGGTTTCTGATGCTGAAACTTCCCAGAATAGGTGATCTCCTGATGCTGTTGCTTTCCTGATTCGTCCAACCTAGGTTTGATTTCCTCTCCATTTCCCTTTTTACTCATTTAATGTGTAAGATTGAGATGAATTGTATAGTTATGGATTTTGAGTTGTTAACGATTTTATAACTTTTCCTTCGAGATTTTGCTTATATTTAACCTTAATTTAATTGAATTGTGTTTATTTGGTTTGGGCATTATGGATATTGTATTTGCATGTTTCGGTAACAAAATGAGAGGGTGAGCAGATACAAATGATTAGATCGGATTAATGAGAGTTAAACGATCTAATTAACCACTTAATCAATCTAGTTGGTAATTTCATGGAGAGAGATCCCGTGTGTTGAACCTTAAATTTTTTTCTTTTCTTTTATTTATTGATTTATTTTATTTTCTTAGAAATTATTCATTAATTTAGCAAGCATAAGTAGAAAATAGAATTTAGAATAGAAATGTTAGTATTTAAGTAGTAAGAGTATACAAGGGCAAATTTGGCAAGTCACTAAGCATAAAAACCATAAAGCATTAAAGGAAGGGCAAAGTAGACTTGTTACAGTCATTAAGGGTAGAATTGGAAGAAGAAGAGTAGTCTTGCTCTTAGAGAAGGAAGAAACGTGAATGAGGGAGAGAAGAAGAGAAATAAGAGTGATTTTGAGGTTGTTTAAGAAGAGAAAAAGAAAGAGGAAGAGAAGAGCTTCCATTTGAGCCAAACTTCTTTTTATTTGGTAAAGATTTAAGGTAAGTTCATTTTTAATCTTTTGAATTTTTGGAAGGGTTTTGGTTTATGAAGCTTAGGGAATGCATGAATTTAAGTATTCTAGAATTAATTTTAGTGAATATGCATTGTGGGTTTTCAATTGGTATTCCTATTGAATTGGGATTTTTGCCAATGTAAAAGGAAATCAAGAAGGGTAAGGGGAGCAAGAGGAGAGGCACATTTAAGCAAGTTTTTAAGCAAGAAATTCAAGGTGGTTTATATGTTTATAATTGAGTTAATGAGCCATAAATGTTTTTCCAAATAAATAGGGTTAAATGATTTAATGCTACATTTAGTGCTTCTTGAATGATTTGAGAAATTGCTACATGTTTGATGTATAAATCTTGATGATGATTTATGAAATGAAGATGGAAAAAGTATTTGAAATGTATCATGCTTATGGAAATTTTGTTTACGAAATGTGTCTTTTCGGACAATTTGTTTACAAGTTATGAAATTCATGTTTATGTGGGTTAGTGGTGGTCCATTCTGTTATGTCACGTGCACGTTGACCATGTTAAAGGTTTCTTTCTCCTGCCCGTCTGTTTATGAACTACGTAAAACTATTATATGGATTTGTGATAGTTCATTCTATTACCACTGGAGATTCACAAGAACTCCCTAATGGACATACCAAAACCATTCTGATTACTTATGTTTTTATTATGTGTTGATAAGTTTGATGAATACATGATTTATATTGTTTATGAATTGTTTGATAAGTTGAGAATTTGAGAAATAAGTGTTTCATGGATTCAATGCAAATTTACTATGGCAATGAATATGTTAAATGGTTTTGCTCGTTTCTCTAATATAAACTTGTTACCCATGAGCTTTTTAAGCTCACCCCCATTCCGTCCCTATATCTAGGTGATGAGCAAGAGATTAAGTGATCGAGTCAAGAGTTAGGGCATCACTCCAATTTGCATATTTTTGTATTTCAGTTAGTTATGAGAAACATAAGGTTTTAGTTGCATTTCAAGTTTTACTCATTTATGTGTATTTTGTATTTTGGATTATGAGACCAATGATGTATTGTGGCTTGAAATGCCCATTAAATCTTTGTAAAAACTCTTTTCTTTTGATGTTAAATGAAATATGAACTGCGTATGGAGGATGTTGAGTTGAATTTGGGTACACTTAAAGAAGTTATCAACTTAAGACGATGAATTGTTGTTATATATGCGTATAAGTGAGATGTTATGGAAGAGAAAGATAGAATTTTTGTGAATGATGAGAATTAGATGTAAGTGATGAATCAAATGAGTAGAGATTAGAGAGTTTAACAAAACAAAGTTGGTAGTTGAATTGTTATAAAATGATGTTGCATTAGAGGAAGTGGATTTAGGAAGATTATGAGTGAACGTGATGTTAGGATGGATGTAGGAACCATTGGGAATGCTTTGGAAGGGCTTATGTTTCACCTATGTCTGTTAGACAGACTTTAGATATGCTAAATGGACCTTCTCGGATCTGAAAATGTCCCTAGCTCAGTCCATGTGCATTAAACTATACATTAGGTTCATTAAACGGACCTTCACAGGCTTGGAAAACACCCCAAAGCCTGTCTATGTTCATTAGAGGGAGATGTATGTCTGTTTGGTGGACTTACACAGGACAGCTACAGTAAATTGTGATTTTGACCCTTTTGAAGGCAAAATCTCTCTTTGAGTTCTTCACTAACTTGTAGATCTAGAAGTGCTCTTCGAAATCATCCTAGAATGACCTTAATCAGGCATCTCTAGTAAAAGTTATGCCTATTGTCCCAAAATAGGTACAGTTATAAATTGTGGGCTCATCGATTCTTTTCTATAATACATTTAGGCTTAGATGGAACTTGAAATGTACTTAGGAGAAAAAATACAAATGAGTTATATGTTAGGGTGATGATTAAGGATATAAACATAAGAATAGATTGTCATATATCCATTGTTCAAATAGGAAAATTTTGGGATGTTATGAGAATGAAGATGAACTAATGATGGCTAATGAGATTCCATGGAAATAACCCTAAAGGGTAATATGCTCACATTTTATGACTCCAGAGTTGGACTCCAGAAATGGGGTCCAACATCCTATGATATCAGAGCAACTAGGTTTAGGAGTATCTTCGGTATGAATTGGGATTAGTAACGGGACCCAGGTCCAACATCCTATGGTATCAGAGCCCATATTTAGTATCTTACATAGGCATTTTTTGAAATATGTGTGAAGTTACATACATTTTAGTCATGTCATAGCAGACAGTAGCAACTGATCCCTAGTCTGAGTCGCATGTATATGAATCACACACATAAGCAATTGTTAAGAGTTTGAGCTAATATAATTAGTGAAAAAATGATACTCTTTCATGATATGAGAAAAAAAAGTTGTGGATAAATAGAAATGAGAAATAATATATAGGTAAATATGATAGATAATGATTCAACGTATTTGTATTGGGGGATGCATTATTGAATGTGACATCAATATTGCACTATGATGATACATCCCCGAATGTGATATAGATGTAAATGCATTATTCTGGATTGTTTGGGGTGAAGTAAATCACTTGTTAATATAGAAATTACGTATAATATGTAAAATACACAAGAAAGGGGGTTGAATTGTGTTAAATCATCAACAATATTAATCTTTAGAAACTTCTTGAATTTCTTTACAAATTCAAATGATTACAAAACAATTCACTTAAATCGATGAATAATGAAACAACGAAAATTATAATATATTCTTCTAACAATAAGAAAATTAAAGAGATAAGGGTTAGAGAATAGATGCCACGATTTATATTGGTTTATCCTTAACCTTAGGCTACGTCCAGTCCTCAGAGTTTGCCTGAGATTTCACTATACTCTTCAACATTAAAAGTATTCTTTCTACACTTGCAGAGCCTTTTTAGGTCTCTCTCACAAAGTATTCTTTATCTACTTCCTTAGCCTATCCAAGCTCTAACCTTTCTTTCATTTGGAAAGATATTGTTTGAGTTTCACTTTATAGATGTATTCGCTCTCTTTCTTTCGCACTTAAGTACAGAGTTTCTTTAAGTATTGTACAATAAGATTTTCTCTCTTGTATTGTGTTGTACGTAATCGTGATATTTTGTTTACGACTATAATTGGTATTTATAACCTAAGTCTTCAACTGTCTTCTTAAGAAAACTGCTTCTTGAATCTTCTAGAAACCATTATTAGTTGAGTCCTGTAACTAACTACAAATAACTAACTGACTGACGTTCTAAAATATTTTTCATTTGCATCGCCTGGTATTATGCTTCGTTTGGTGTTATGTTTCGTTTAGTGTCGCGTTTCATTTGGTTTATCTAAGACGCTTTGTCATATAAGTAAGTATCATCTTGAGTTGACCTTGTATCGTCTTGTGTTGACCTTGTATCTTCTTGTATTGACCGTGTATTTTCTTGTGTTGACCATCTTAAGTTGATCGTCTTGAGTCTTAAGTATCGTTTGGGTTTGACCATGTATCGTCTTAAGTTGACAATTTGTGTCACTTACAATTTTTTGCACACTTAACAAACTCATCAAAACAATTCACACACTTCTATGATTATTATTATTTGATTGTCATCAAAATTAATAGTGAAGTCTTCTTGACTTAACATGAGGAATATAGGGATATAAGTATAAATGATGAGATTAGAGTGTACAATCAGAATGCAATGAAAACATAACCTTATTATGATCTTAAAAGGAGGAAATTAGGAAACCAAAAATAAAATGTAATAATATTACCTCATTGAGGAATTAGTTATTTAAGGAATTCTGAGAACTAATCATGGGCACATTGAGTTAACGAGCATCCTGACAATATTATGGTATTAAAGATTAAAATGATCCAAGTAAAGTTGGATCAATTAATGACTATGATCATGGATGATATATATTAAATGTATTCAAAAAGTTGAGAAAAATGTTTTGAATACTTAAGGAAAACTTATACATCATAAAGGTAGAAACAATTATATGCCAAGTTCAATAAGAGTGAATCTTACTTGATCAAATAAAATGTTTGGTCATATAATATCTGAATATGGCATATTGAGAGACCCAAAGAGAAAATAGAAGTAATGAGGAAGTGAGAAACTCCATGGAATTTATAAGAGATTGGGATTTTTTTTAGAACAAGTTATATATTGGATACTACCCGAGACTGTTAAGGATTTTTTACCGATCCTAGCCCTTTGACAAAAATGTCTGAGGAAAAAAATGTAAATCGTATAGACTGATGAATGTAAAAAGAATCCTTGATGAATTATAACACCGATGTAATTATATTGTTTGGTTTTGGAGATTACGTCGTATGTAATGAAGTTTCACATCAGAAATTAGGATGAAATCTAATGCAGCATAATAAAGCAATTTTTTATGCACGAAGACAGTTTAAGTCTCATGAATTGATTATTTGATATATAAATTGAAATTTGCTGCAATAGTTATTGTTTTGAGAGTTTGGAGACATTATATGTGCAGTGAAACATTTCAGATCTATATAAAAATATACAGATCATTAAAGTTTGAGATAATTATGGAGTCTGAAAGAATTGAATACGATATTGAGACAATGAATAGAAGTACTGAAGGATTGATTCATTCCTTTGACTATAGTTAATTCAAAAAAATTACTTGAGTGATGAATTTAAATGGGAAACGGATGAGCATATGAGGAGACATACCCCTGCCTCTTGATCAGTTAGATAAGAATTTCGAGGATGAAATTCTTTAAAAGGGGAGAAGTTGGACCCCAAATTTTTTCTTTTCTTTTCTTTATTTATTTTATTTTATTTTCTTAGAAATTATTTATTAATTTAGCAAGCATAAGTAGAAATTACAATTTAGAATAGAAATGTTAGAATTTAAGTAGTAAGAGTGTACAAGGGCAAATTTGGCAAGTCACTAAGCATAAAAGCCATAAATCATTAAAGGAAGGGCAAAGTAGACTTTTTACACTCATTAAGGGTAGAATTGGAAGAAGAAGAGTAGTCTGGCTCTTAGAGGAGGAAGAAACGTGAATGAGGGAGAGAAGAAGAGAAAATAATGAAAAGAAGAGAGAAAGGAGAGAAAAGAAGGAAGTTTGAGTTAGGTTTCATCATTTCTTAGCTTTTAAGAGTGATTTTGAGGTTGTTTAAGAAGAGAAAAAGAAAGACGAAGAGAAGAGCTTCCATTTGAGTCAAACTTCTTTTTATTCAGTGAAGATTCAAGGTAAGTTCATTTTTAATCTTTTGGATTTTTGGAAGGGTTTTGGTTTATGAAACTTGGGAAATGCATGGGTTTAAGTATTCTAGAATCAATTTTAGTATATATATTTTGTGGGATTTCAATTGGTATCCCTATTGAATTGGAATTTTTGCCAATGTAAAAGGAAATCAAGAAGGACAAAAGGAGCAAGAGGAGAGGCATATTTAAGCAAGGAATTCAAGATTGGTTACATATTTATAATTGAGTTAATGAGTCAAAAATGTTTTTCCAAATAAATAGAGTTAAATTATTTAATGCTGCATTTAGTGCTTCTTAAATGATTTGAGAAATTGCTACATATTTGGTGTGTAAATCTTGTTGATGATTTATGAAATGAATATGGAAAAGGCATTTGAAATCTATTATGCTTATGGAAATTATGTTTCCAAAATGTGTCTTTTTGGGCAATTTGTTTACAAGTCATGAAATTCATGTTTGTGTAGGTTAGTGGTGGTCCATTCTGTTATTTCACGTGCACGTTTACTATGTTAAAGGCTTCTCCTACTTGCCCTCTAGTGGCATGGAGCTCCTTCACAGACTCCCTTCTATTTATGAACTACGCAAAACCATTATGTAGGTTTGTGATAGTCCATTCTGTTATTACTGGAGATTCACAAGAACTCCCTCATGGACCTACCCAAACCATTCTGATTGCTTATATGTTTATTATGTGTTGATAAGTTTGATGAATACATGATTTATGTTGTTTATGAATTGTTTAATAAGTTGAGAAATTGAGAAATAAGTGTTTCAACTATTCAATGCAAATTTACTATGACAATGAATATGTTAAATGGTTTTGTTCGTTTCTTTGTTATAAACTTATTACCCATGAGCTTTTTAAGATCACCCCCATTTTGTCCCCAGTTATAAATTATAGACTTATTGTTGGGCTTCGTTTTTGAAGTCCAACTATCCAAAAACATAGAGCGTGAGTGGTCTTTCTTGTAGGGTTAAGCCATTGCAACCTAATTAGCCATAATCGGGTCCTCATCATCCTTATTGCATCTCTAGCCACAAAGGCGAGCCCACACAACAAAACACAAAAAAAAATCACAATTGACTCTTCACACTTGTAGCTCCTAGTCTCTAGATTATTTTGGAGCAAGAGCCAACTAAATCGGAGTTCTATAGCTCAAGATATGCTTAAGAAACCAAAGGATGTTCAAGGGCCAAACATGCTCACTCAACCAACCCCTCACTTTCTTCCCATCGATCTTTTTGGATTTATCACCAATGGCTATAAAATTTTATGGGAAGGAAGAACGAGGAGTTATAAATCTAACGCCTTAAGAATCACTTCAATCGGAGGTCGGACGAAGAAGTTATGACTAAACGAATGCAACATGCTCATATCCAATCTCACATTGTACATGCCTTGGCGCAAATGCTATAACTCTCACAACGGATGTTATATCAAGCATAACCCATCAACATTGCACAACTTACCAACCACATTCATATATCAAGCATAAACCGTTTCTTAACTCATTCAAAAGCCACAATTACAACAATCATGAAGTAATTAGAAGTTATTCTCACAATTCACAACCATATACATATGACACATTCTCAAGCATTTAAGAAAACCATAAATACACATTTATAGGGTAGTTGGAAAATCATTAAATTCCATTTATTTGGAAGAAAATTTATGGCTCATTAACTCAATGATAAAAATGTCACCTACCTTAGATCCCTTGCTTGAAAAGTTACTCAAAAGTGCCTCTCCTCTTGCCCCCTTGATTTTCTTCAACAATTTCAAAAAGTCCCAAAATCAATAGACATTCAAATTGACAAACCCAAAGAAC
>JANVCQ010000005.1:19141829-19171518 GCA_025531925.1 Erythroxylum plowmanianum | reverse complement strand
TTACCACCCTAACACTTAATTCAATTTACCTACATCATAACATCTTACTCACATTAGTATGCTAATTATTTCCAACATAAATTAATCTAGCAATACCTCAAATTTTAATCTAATCATGTTTAATAATAATTAAAAAAAAATTTCGAGGCTAATATTTATCAATGATTTTCTATAATAATTTAAGCTTGAATGGAACTTGAAATGTACCTAGTAAAGCAAATACAACTGAGTGATATGTTAGGGTGATGATTGAGGACATAAATATAAGAATGGATTGTCGTATATCCATTGACCAAATAGGAAATTTATGGGATGTTATGAGAATGAAGATAAACTGATGATAGTTAATGAGATTCCATGGAAATTGTTGGATCCTATTTCCGGAGCCCAACATTCGAAGTCATAAAACGTGAGCAAACTCATTCTTCTATTTCAGAATAGATTTTGAAAAACTTTTAACTAGAATTTCAATTTGACTTCTTCAGAACATTTGTTCACCATTGTCTTAAGTTTCTAATAACATCAAAATCATTCAATTTTGTTTAGAAATTTAAAAGTTATTGCCCAAACACTTTCGAATTATTTTTAAACTGAAATAGTGCACTATACTCAACTTCCATCCAGAAATTGAAAGTCTTAGAGACTAAATTAAAATTTAGTTCCTTCAGCTAATTTGTAGGTCTCTATCTCTATTTTATTTAGAAACAAGAATCATCTCATTTTGGAGCTCTAAAGATCAAGATATCCTTAAAATACTGAAGCATGTTTAGAAAAATATCCAATTCATACCCTTATTTTGATTCAATCAATCTTTTTTAAATCAATACCAAAAGCTATAAATTTTTATAGAGAGATAGAGGAATATGTTAGGAAACCATTGCTTCAAAAATCAGGTCATTTGGAGGTCGGACGACAAAGTTATGATCAAAAGAATGGAACATGTTCAGGTTAGGGTGGGGGAGCCTACGGGTCACGATTGTGCATCACGCATGGCCGCAAAGTCGCGATTTTCGCACAAGTCTTCAGAGTCGAGATCGCAACATGTCGTGATCGTGACTTGTCCCTCCCTGCATTTCTTCTTCCGACCTATATTGATAAAATGGGCATAACTTTCACTAAAAATATCGGATTAAGGTCATTCAAAGACCATTTCTAAGAGGACTTCTAGACCTACAAATTCCATGAAGATCTCAAAAACAATTTTTGCCTCTATAAGAGTTAAAATTTCGAAATAAGGCAGCTGTCCTAAAAGTTCATCCTATGCAGCATCACAAACTTCTAATAATCATATCTCTTAACTCCGATATCTAATTATTTCATACTATATAGCATTGAAAAGCTAGAAAGATAATCTACAACTTCCAAGAGGACAACTTTGTCTATTTCCACCTAGATTAATCTAGTTTTTCCCCTGAAGTCAAAACACAATTTCTACACCTATGAAACACTTGAAATAGGAAATGTACAACTACAAGATAAATAAGCACATTCACATTGGAAATTTCTTCAATTCTTCATTCATTTCTAAATCAAAATGAAGTTCATACATAGCTTTAATTACATATCAACATTACATCAAAGGCTTAACACAAGGCACAAAATACATTAGATGCTCAATGTTTGATATGCTTATAAAGCTAAGCAAGAATGATTGAACTAACTTAGTTACAAAAGTCTCTAACTATCTTGGAATTTCCGATGCCTTACAAGGATTGCTAACCCTCTCGTTCTGCACCTGAGAAGTGGAAAAAAATATTAGGTTGAGCTATAATACTCAGTATGTATTTATAACCATCGGCAATTACTACAAATTCAAGCATATGTATTTATATATCTAGCAATTCAATCATTCACCAATTTAGGTCAAAACTTATAATTAAGCAGTCAATACATAACACATAACATAGACTTTATCCATTAAGCAAATCATGCAAATGCATCATACTTAACAATTCAAAGATGTCATGCACAACCAAATGGCTCGAGGGGTCCCATGGTACGAAATGGAGAAATCGAAGTTTTCACCATAAACAAAATGAGTCCATTTTTGGAGCTCATACGCCACAAGTGGGCAGCCGGGAGAAGGCTCTTGTCTACATGCACGTGACAAATGAAATGATTCCTCTCTCATCCAAACAAAAGCACATATTCATTTTATCATATGCTCATAATTTCATGCTTGTTCCTTCTTTTCATTTAATTCAAAATGTTATAACCTCTTTCACGATATAACATAATCACAATGCATCATGCACTTTCCGTCAAATCACAACAATTCAATTTCAAGCAATCAACATTCACACATATAAGAAAGAATTTGCATAATCACATAATAGCTATAAAGAATTACCCACCTAATTAGCTTGCAAAATCCAAGTCAAGCTTGCCTTTCCTTCTGCTCTTGGATTGGGTTCTCTTGGTTTCCTAAAACAACCAAGGTTTCATTCAAAACAATATTCTAATAAAATTCATAAACTTTAATAATCACAAAAAATGCAATAAATACAGATTAAGCTCAAACTTAACCTACCCATAGTTTATCTAAGCTAGTTAAACTAAACCCTAATTCCAAAACCCACGAAAATCAAAATGGATCTTATCTTCTTTCAACATTACCCATTCTCAACTTCTTTCTCTACCTAAGCAAGAAAGAAAGATAAACTTACCTTAGACAAGCTTGATTCTTTCTCTTTCTAGGTTTTCTTCTTCTGCCCTAGCTTTTCTCACGACACTCTTCTCTTCTTTCTTTCTTCCCTACGTTTTTCTCTCTCTTCTTTTCTTCTTTTCTTCTTTCTTATTCTTCTAATTCCAGCCCCTTTTGTTTTGTCTTTCTTCCCATTTTTCCCTCATTAAACTAGGCTTTCTATATTTACCCTTCTTTCTTTTAACATAAGCCCACTAACTACTCAAGCTAACTTAATTCTAACACTTCATTCTAATTTTTTCTATCCATACTTGCTAATTTAATGGACTAGATTAAAAAATTTAAACACATAAATCAATAAATATTGAAAGAAAATTTCAGGGTCCAACAGAAATAGCCCTACAGGATAATACACTCACATCTTATGACTCTAGGGTTGGACTTCAAAAATAGGGTTCAACATTGTGCCAGACCCAATTATTTATTAGAGAGCTTTAGAATTAATTAGAATTGTAGGTAAGTTGTGAATTGAGAGATTGTAAGTCCATAATTCGATTAGGGTCTACAATTTAGGAGATGGTTATAACTTGAGAGGGAGTAATCAAACCTACGATCGTATAGAACCGACACCCCATAAACACATAAATGGCTAGATTAGCATTAATGATAGGTAAAATCTCCTATCTCATAACTTGATTAATTCTCTTGATGGATTTCTATTATTACATTATTCATTTGTTGTTAGTTTGTTTGATTTAGTTTTTTTCAGTTTATTATTCAAATTTGACTGAATTAAGTGTTACCTAAACATAATCTCTGTGGGAAGATATCCACTTTTTACTATAAGCAAGGACCCATATACTTGCAATTTTTAGCGTAAAACAAGAAGCTTATTTTTGAAATCAACATCTACTAGGGTTTTCTCACTTTGATTGATTCCAAAAATTCCCCCAAACGAGTATACTTAAAGATTGCTGACTATAAATAGTATCAATTAAATTCTACCACCATATGAAAGAGTTATAAGGGTCCAAGAGTTTAACTTCCTATGTAAGGCTTCAATTAATAAAGTATAGTCTATAGGTGAGAGTTTCCTAGTTGAAATGGGATACATCTAAGTACTTAATAGGAAGATTACCAATAAGGATACATAAGGCTAATACATAGTCTTTAAATTCTTGTTTGACTCTTGTTGATAGTAAAGTGTAGCTTTTGTTCCTATTATAACTCAAACCAGAGATACATTTGAAAGATTCTAGGTAACTCACTAGTTGATTGAATGAGATTTAGTTAGCTTTATATAAAAGAAACAAGTCATTAGCAAAGGATATATTCACCAAATCTATTTCCTTGCATTTATAGTGGTTCTTGAAGCCTAGTTCTGGAGAAATGTTGAACTTTAGTAGTTTTTATAACACGTCAATAGCTACAAATATTTGTTACAATTAAAGTATGAGGACATTTATTGGTCTTTGTGTGATGCCCATATATATATATATATAGTGTGAGTATAAAATTCATAAGAGAATTATGAATCTTTTTAAATGGAAGGAGAAATCAGAACCTTATATAGATATTGTTCATTAGTAATAGGATAAGATGCATGTCCAAATGTTAATATTATATGTGACCTTTTTGATGTGATTGAATGAAAAAAATTTCTAATAAATAAAGAGAAATCAAATGCAACAAATAAAATTAGATTATATTATGAAGATTTGTGGAGTTTTGCTAGACTATCTACAAAGAGAGAAATTTAGCTAATAAGTTTTCAAAATTTTAGTTCCATTCTTTACTTGTCAATATTATTTTTTAAAATTTGTATTGTAACTCTTAACTTAAAATAAAGATGAGTGGTGAAGATTGTTTGATGAAAGTATTCTAATCTTAATAAAACTTACAATTATATTAGTCAATCAAATAGCTTATGCATTAAGTTGTGAGTGTAATTAGATTGTTATTTAACATATTCATATGAAAAGAAATTGTTTGAAATAAGGACTTAGTTACCTTATTTACATTACTTGTAATTTAAGGATGAAAAATAAGGATTTTATTTATTTTATTTTATTTTGAAGTAATTACATTTTTTTATTGATTTTATAATTTCTATATTATTCATTCAGAAAAGTGAACATATAATATGATTGATATTATTTGAATTGACCATTTTGACTATTGGACTTAAAAAGAAAAGTCACCACTTAATCTTGATTACATTGAACTTAAGAAAGTGATTTATGAAAAAAATACATTTGTAATGAGGTTAGCTAGTATATTATTTTAAACATATTTTTAAAATAAAATATAATATATTACAATTAAAAATGATTTCATATATTACAAATTTATAGTTTATTTAAACATAATAAAAGATGTTGATACAAGTATTTTGGATGAAAGTATAGTTGATAACTCTTTAAGTGATAATGGAGAATTTAAAATTTTCGATGATGATGAAAAAAATTTTCTTTAAAAAATATACGTTCAACTACTATTATTACTTTAGAATTTTATACTAGTTTTAATTACAGATCAGAGTGTTAGATTTATTATTAGTTGATTGTATATTAATGGATACTAGAATTTTATTTTTATTTTAATAAATTATTTTATAGTTATATCTACTTATTGAACTGTGTAATATTAGTTCAACTTTTTAATAAAAAAAAGTTACAGAATAAAAAAGATGTTAAAGCGAATTACATCATTATAAAATCAATTTGGTAACAATTATTGTAAAGCCATCATTAACCAAATAAAACAGCTTAGCCCAGCTCATAACTAATAAGCTATAAAAAATATAGCATCTAGAAATAAACATTAAGACAACCAACGACAATCACCTTCTTTTTTCATCCTTCTCTTCATCTCTTAGCTGGTAAGTGTGTCTAAAAACATCCTTTTATCCTGCATGTGACATTTCTTTTATAGATTCCCTCATTGTGTTTATTTTGCTGGAAAATTTGGAGGAAGTTGTAGAAGTTAACAACCTAAATCCCTCAACACTTAGGTAAATTTTCAGCTATCATTTTATGCATTTTTCGTGATTTTTTATAATCCTGCGCTAGTTTGTAGTTGGTTTGCATGCTTTTGTTAATTGGGACAATAATTGAAGTTGCATGATGGGATAAGAATGGAGAAAAAGTGGTTGAAAATGAGGAAAAAAAAAAAGAGGAGATATGAGATGAAGAGAGGGTGAAGAAGATAACATCTTTTAAAAATTTAAGTTGCATGAAGGAACATAATAGGAAATGTACAGAGTGAAGGCATAAATCGGGAATTTACTTCCCAAGAAGGGCAATTTTGGTGTTAATTGAAATGGATAAGGGTAAAATAGGACTTTTAATTAGTTAGGGATATGTTAGTAATTATGGTGGTTAGGTTAGTAAGGATATTATTTTTATAATTAAGAATAAATTAGAAAAGATAATAATGTTAGATTATTAAGTACAATTGGGTCAGAAATTTTCCATAAATTAGTCTAATAGAATTTTGTAAATTCTAGATATGAGTAAAGAGTAATTTGGACTATCAATTAGTTGAGTCCAAAATCGAGGCAAGGATAACCTTGGACTTTAATCTTAAAATAGAGTATCGTTTTGTTATTAATAAATTATATTTTGAATTAGTCAATAATTAAATTATTGTTTAATGATTTCATACATGAATTACATAGTGTTTCGTGTTTAGATTTTGTTATGTATACTGAAGTGTATTGATTGTTAATTTAGTGAAAATGTGTTATTAAATAGAGATGTGTTTTAGCTATTATGCTTCTAAATTGTACAAAAACTAAATATGAACCAAAGAGAATGTCTTAAACAGCTGAAAGCATTAATCACTAAGTGGTATGGATTAAATATATCAACAATTAAGCACATATTAATAGGCTACACTCGATGGTCTTAGTGGATAGGTTGTGTCGATGTGAGCAAGTAGTGGCTAGATATCTATCTGTGGAGTAGATTCGGGGCATACTGAGATCCGAGGATGTCCTATGCCTATAGCTATTTACCGAAGAGGTATCAGGATATCCTAAGTCTTGGGGATATCCTAAATCGATGGCTAGGTACTAAAATAGTACCAGGGTATCAAGAGAAAATGAAAAATTGAGGTACCCTATGTTTATATTTATACATTTAATTACGTGCCCACTTGGTGAGAGATTATGACGAGATGAGCCAACAAGATATTGGATGTAAACCTACTAAGTTAAACAAGGCTCAGGAAATTTAGTTAATTATGAGGTAAAGCATAAATGACAGTTATGTATTAATATGTGTGTTAATCACTGCTTAATAAATTTTTTTAGATTTTTGTTAATTGTTTGAGTTAGACTGACTAATGATATGAACATTCGTATTATATATATGTTTCAATCTCTTGAATATGTTCTACAATTATTTGTTGAGTTATTTGATTTTAAAGGTACAGTTAGTTACCTTTATTGAGTAAACAGCTTACCCATTACCATTTTATTTTTTAGAAGATTGAGAGATTATCGATAACTCCAATGTAGGGATTGACAAAGTGGAGTTTAGGTGGGGCCAACAGATTAATTGATTAAAGTTACTTGATTTTATATATTTTTGAATGTGACAATTTAGGTGGTTATGTTGTATAGAATACTTTTATGGTTGACAAACAATCCTCTCTTTTGGGACTAATTAGGAATTTGATGATTAATGATATGTTTTGGGCACTATTTGGATAATTGTGGTTTAAGAATTTATGAGAACATCACATTAGGTGGTATTAGAGCAGGTTTACATTTCTAGGGACGTACTGAGTGAAAAAAATAATGATGTGTTCTTATCTTATATAGGATGGCTTCAAGAGAAGATAATGTTGGCCCATAGTCAATTTGGGAATCGGGTAATTTGATTTGTGCTTTGAATGTGCCAGATCAGGGGGATGTCATAATGGATCAAATGGGAGAAGAGGTCCCAACGTCACCGCAAATAATGCAGTTCTTTCAGATGATGCAGCAAGTTATTATTGAGACTTGAGCCCAAGGTGATTCTGGGGTAGATCACAACTATGAGCGACTTCACAAGATGTGTGCAGTAGAGTTTCAAGGTACTATTAATCCTGAGGAGGCTGAGCCATGGTGGAAGCAGATAGAGAAATTTTAGACCATCTGAAGTGTACCTTGGAAAGAACGTTACAGTACATTGTTTCCTTATTCAAGGTAATGCATTGGCTTAGTGGAAGTTAGTAAAGAGATCTTAAGAGAACTGATAGATGACTTGGCAAGAGTTTCAGAGAGAGTTTAGAGATAAATATATTTTTCAGATATATTGAGATCGAAAGAACATGAAGTTCATAAGTTTGGTTCAAACTGAGGAGATGTCAGTAGCTGATTATGATGCTCGCTTTGCAACCTTATCTAAGTATGCATTGGTGGTTGTGGCAAATCCCGAAGACAGACGTTACCAATTTGAGCAGGGTTTGAGGATGGATATTCATTTGGGTTTGGGGTTTGTATTAAGAGGGGAGCTACTTATACTGGTGTAAGGGGATCTAAGAGAGCCGATGGCACATCGAGCAGGAGTGGTAGTTTTTATTGGTTTGGTGGAAATCAAGGAACTGGTAGGGATTCAAAACAGCATAGCATTGCTAGTATACCATCAGTTGGATCAGACAGAGGGGCTAGTCATAGGCTCAAAGGATCGTTTGAAAAAGAGGAGTTTGAGGATTTTACAGTTATGATACTTATAGGATATTTCACAGTTGATGATGTTGGGGACCTACTAGGATCAATCAGGCATGTTATACTTATAGAAAGTGGGGGCATTTACAGAAGAGTTGTCCAAAAATAAGGAGTTCGAGTAAAAGGGACAGTACATGGTCAGAGTGGAGCCTTTAGTTTAGGTAGAACTGGTAGTAGAGGAGTTGGATGCGGGCCAGCAGTGGGTATGAATACTCATAGGACATTATCATCTCAGGGTCAAACTCAAGCGATAATATATCAGATGATAAGGGAGGAGGCACCCATAGCCAACAATGTCATTTCTGGAACGATTTCATTGTTTGATATTAAAGTTTATGTGTTAGTAAACCCAGGATCTACGCTTTCTTACATTTCTTTATAGTTTGCCGTTAGAGTTTTAGGGGAGGTTAGTCCCTTAGGATATGACTTAAGAGTATCGTTACCAGTATGAGACTATGTGGTAGTAAATAGTGTAAGGAGAGGAATGTCAGTGAGGATTGGTGGAGTGGAGCTACCAGCTAACTTGATAGTGATAGATTTAAAGGATTTTGATGTGATTCTCAAGATGGATTGGTTGGCACAACATTGAGCTATAATAGATTGTTATGCAAAGGAGGTGATGGTAGAGTCTTCATGTAACTCGAGTGATATTTATGGGGGATCGTAGAGTGGTTCTAGCATGCATGATCTTGACCATGATTACTAGACAGTTGATATTGGATGGGTGTCAGTCATATCTAGTGGCTCATATTATGGATATAAGGGAGGTTAGTCTTGGATTAAATGATATTCTTGTGGTGAGGGAATTTTCGGAGTTATTCTTAGATGATTTACTAAGTTTACCGCCTCAACAAAAGATAGATTTCACCATTAAAACTATGCCTGTAGTTACACCAATTTTCATTGTACCTTACAAGATGACTACTATTGAGTTAAATGAGTTGAAAAGACAATTACATGAGTTGTTGGAAAAGGGCTTTATTAAATGTAACACATCAGCTTGAAGAGCTCTAATGTTTTTTGTAAAGAAAAAGGATGGTAGTATGAGACATGCATGGATTATCGACAGCTAAACAAGGTGATAGTGAAGAACAAGTATTCGTTGCTAAGGATAAATGATCTTTTAGATCAGTTGAGGGAAGCTGTCATATTTTCTAAGATTGACTTAAGATCGGGATACTAGCAGTTGAAGATAGCTAAATCAGGTATTCCCGAGACAACTTTTTGTACTCGGTATGGCCACTATAAGTTCCTAGTGATGCTGTTCAGGTTGACTAATGCACCAACCGCATTCATAGAATTTATAAACAAGATTTTTAAGAGCATATGGATTAGCTTGTGATAGCATTCATTATTGATATATTGGTGTATTCAATGACTGAAGAGGAGTATGAGCAACATTTAAGGATTGAGTTACAGATCCTAAAAGAGAGACAACTGTACATGAAGTTAAGTAAGCGTGAATTTTGGATGGAGCAGGTAGTTTTTCTCAAACATGTGGTATCCCGAGAGGGAGTGATGCCTAATCCAACTAAGGTAAAGGCAATTATGGAGTAGGAGTTGTCTAGAAATATATCAAAGATAAGGAGTTTTCTAGGACTTGCTAGGTGTTGTCGGAGATTTGTAAAAGGATTTTCAATAATAACTAGTCCTTAACCAAATTGCCGAAGAAACGAATTCAGTTTGAGTAGACTGATTAGTGTCAGCAAATATTTAAGGAGCTTAAGCAGAGATTGACTTCCAACGCAATTTTGGTGCTACTATTAAGTGGTGGAGGATTTGAGGTATATACTGATTCGAGAGTAGGTTTGGGGTTTGTATTGATGCATCATGGAAAAGTGATTCCTTATGGCTCTTATCAGTTGAGATCGCATATATTAAATTATCTCACCTATGATCTGGAGTTAGCAACGATTGTACATGCTTTTAAGATTTGGAGATATTATTTGTATGAGAAGACATTCCGAATCCTCACAGATCACAAGAGCCTCAAATATCTTTTAACTCAGAGGGAGTTAAACTTAAGGCAATGAAAATGGATCTTTAAACTTAAGGCAAAGAAAATGGATCTAGTTGTTGAAGGACTATGATTGTACTATTGATTACCATCCAAGGAAGGCTACTATAGTGGTGGATGCTTTGAGTAGGAAAAGCTCAGGCGTAATGGCTAGTTTGAGTGGATATAGTATGATGTCATTAGTGAAGTTGAAGGCACTAGACGTTAAATTGGAGATTGATTATGTGAGTGATTTATTGGTGATATTACGGGTCCAACAAGATTTGGGTGATAGGATTAGAGAGGCTCAAGATCGAGATCTTATTTGATGCGAATAAGAGAGAGAATGCAACAGAATAAGGGGCCAACTTTTCAGTAAGAGCAAACGAGGAGTTAGTGATTGGGGGGCACATTTGTGCACCAGATGTAGATGGATTACCAGAGAAGATTTTGAAGGAAGCTCATAGTGCACCATATGCTATGCATCTTGGTACTATAAAAATGTATCGTAGTCTGAGACCTTATTATTGTTGGCCAATAATGAAGAAGATGTAGTAACGTTTGTGTTGAGGTGTTTGACCTATCAGTAGGTTAAGGCATATCATCAAACATTAGCAAGAAAATTAAGACCCTTAGCCATTCCATCATGAAAATGGGAGAAATTTTTGATGGATTTCATGGTAGTGTTACCAAGAACCAGTTATAGACATGATTTAGTTTGGGCGATTATAGATAGGTTGACTAAATCGGTTCATTTCTTACTTGTATAGTAGACAGACCCCTTGGATAAGCTTGCCAAGTTGCATGTTGATTAGATTGTAATGTTACAATTTCAATGTTTATTGTATCAGATCGAGATTCACATTTTACTTCTCAATTTTATATGAGTTTACAGATAGCTTTGGAGACTAGGCTGAATTTGAGTACTACATTTCACCCTCAGTTGATTGGACAGTCGAAGCGTACGATTTAGACATTGGAAGATATGATGAGAGCTTGTGTGTTGAACTTTAAAGGTGATTGGGATATATATTTACCTTTGATGGAGTTTGCATATAACAATAGTTATCACTCTAGGATTGGTATGACACCATTTGATGCATTATATGGTAGGAGGTGTAGAGATCTAATATGTTAGGATATAGAGGGTGCTAGATTGTTAGAGGGATCGGAGCTAGTTCAAGAAACAATAGAGAAAATAGGGGTGGTAAAGTAATGCTTGAAGGCAGCTTAATATCAGTAAAAGAAACATGCTAATGAATGTCGTTAGGAGATGGAGTACAATGTTGGAGATATGGTATTTTTTCGGGGTATCATCTTGGAGGCAATTATGAGGTTTGTTAGGAGAGGGAAGTTGAGTTCGAGATATATCGAGCCATACGAAGTTATACGTATGGGACCATTAGGTTACAACTTAGCATTACCACCAGAGTTATCATAGATTCATGATGTGTTCCATGTGTCAATGTTGAGATGGTATCGATCGGATCCTAGTCATATTATATTAAGGCCTAAGATCGAAGTTACAAATGACATAACTTATAAAAAGGAGCCAGTGGAGATATTAGATAGACAAATTAGGAAATTAAGGAGACGAGAGATTTCGATGGTGCGAGTTTTGGGAGTCATCATTGTTCTCCAAGAGAGGCGATTTAGGAGGTAGAGGATGAAGTTCATTTTCAATATCCTGAATTGTTTGGATCCTCAAGTGCATAATTTAATTTTCAGGATAAATTTCCTTTAAGAGGAGGAGATTTGTAAAGCCCATCATTAACCAAATAAAACAACCTAACCCAGCCCATAACTAATAAGTTGAATAATATACAACATTTGGAAATAAACACTAAGTTGTATAGTAGACAACATTTGGAAATAAACACTAAGACAACCAAAGACAATCACATTCTTTCTTCATCCTTCTCTTCATTTCTCAACTGGTAAGTGTGTCTAAAAACACCCTCTTTCTCTTGCATGTGACATTTCTCCTATCCTTTATTGTACTTGTTTTGAGGAAAATTGGAAGGAAGTTGTGGAAGTTAACAGCCCCAAATCTCTTAACACTTAGGTAAATCTCTAGCTGTCATTTTATTGTTTTTGTGATTTTTTATAATCTTACACTAGTTTATAGTTGGTTTGCATGTTATGGTTGATTGGCACAATAATTGAAGTTGCATCAAGGGATAATAATGGAGAAAAACTAGCTAGACAATGAGGGGGAAAAAAATAGGAGACATGAAAAGAGGAGAGGGTGAAGAAGATGTCACCTTTTGAAAATTTAAGTTGCATGAAGGGGTAGAATAGGAAATGCAAAGAGTGAAGGGGTGAATATAGAATTTATTTCCAAGAAGGGCAATTTTGATATTAATTGAAATGGATTAGGGTAAAATAGGACTTTTAATTAGTTTAAGGATATTTTAGTAATTATGGTGGATAAGTTAGTAAGGATATTATTTTTATAATTAAGAATAAATTAGAACAGAGAATAATGTTGGATTATTAAGTATAATTGGGTCAAAAATTTTTCGTAAATTAGTCTAATAGAATTTTGTAAATTCTAGGTCTGATTAAGAAGTAATTTGGACTATCAATTAGTTGAGTCCAAAATCGAGGTAAGGATAACTTTGGACGTTACTCTTAAAATAGAGTATCGTTTTGTTATTAATAAATTATATTTTGAATTATTCACTGACTAAATTATTGATTAATGGTTTCATAAATGAATTACATAGTGTTTCGTATTTATATTTTGTGTTGGAAATTTAGACCTCCCAAACCCACACTCAAAGATATTTTATAAAAAAAAATATCAGAAAATAGAAAAATAATAACAACACAAGAGAATTTACGTGTAAACTCCCAAACCGGAGAAAAATCCACAGGCATCGAGAAGAAAATCCACTATGTGAAAAATCTTTACAATCACACAATTTTTCCACTCACCCAATCCCTCAATATACCAACACACCCACAAAGAAAAACCCAAAATAAACACTCCAACTCTTACCTCAAAAGAAGAATTTAACTAGAGTTAAATTTGTCATACAAATCTTTGACTTTATATTGGTGCATTAACTAAAGAGGTAGTAATCTCCTTATATAGGCAAGAGCCTTACCCCAATTGCTTTCCCCCAACCAATATGGGACAAACAAAGGAGTCAAAACTCAACAATCTCCACCTTGATGACTTTAGTTGATCCCACAACCACACTTCACCTCAACAAAGATCTTCTGAAAATAGTATAACTCTCAATGTAGAGAATTATCATGCTTCACAGCATTATGCTCTACCATAAAAACATACCCACTCAGAATAAACCAATTCCAAGCCTTTTACTTCTGCACATGTCAAAAATAACCTTGCTGAAAAATTATGGTGCAACTCTCATGTTTGGCTTTCCTGGAAGTTCATCAGCTATCGACATAAATTCTACCACACACCTTACATTAGTGCTAAACTAATACCCGCGTACAAACTTGTGGACTCGCTAACAGTAACATATCCTCTATTATGACAACTTTGGGATTAATGACAAGTCATGAGGATGTACATACCCCCCTTTTTAGAGAGCAAAACATCATTCATGGAGACAATGTTAGCGACATTGTCAATCTCTCCATTAATTGACCCATACCCTTTTACCGAACACGCCCCACCTCTCGAACAATTTTTCTTCACGTGCCCATATTGTCCACACATCCAATATACTATATTTTTCTTCATGGAATTCTTTTTCCGATATCCAGCTACCACTAGAGCTGAGTCTTCAGGAGGAACATTTCTTCCACCACCCAGTCTTCTCTCTTCTGAAAAGAGTTTTCTGGTAACTTCAAAAAAAACTATCTTTTTCTTCCCATGAACCAAAATAGGTTTTATGTGTTCATATGAAGGTGGAAGAGATCAGATGAGTCTGAAAGCTTGATCCTCATCATCTATATGAACTCCAATTGTCTCCAGTTCAGAGACGACCTCATTCAGAATACTTAAATGATCTGAAATTTTAGTATCTTCCCTCATCCGAAGTATATGAAACTGCTCCTTTTGGTACACCAGATTTAAGACGCTCTTTGTTTGATACAATTTGTCGAGCTATTCCCAGAGCTCCTTTACTGTAGATATTCCATGCACATTCGCAAGGACATTCTTAGCTAAACACAATCGCATCCCACTTGCTGCTCTCAAATCCAGATCCTCCCAATCTTCATCGCTCATACTAGATCTGTCCGTATTAGCCGTTTTGCCAGTATCACTAGTAGTAGTGTTAATATCAGGGATTTGTCTGCCTTTCAATGTCTTGTATAACCCTGACTGAGTCAAAATGTCCCTGACTTGCACTTGTCATAAACCAAAATTGATTCTCCCGTTGAATTTCTCCACCTCAAATCTAAGAAGATTCGAAAGCCCTATTTCCTGACATTTTTCTTATGCTCTTCTGCCTTGATGAATTTTACCGTAGAAATGAATAATATATCAGGTAAGTTCCCAGGAAAGAGAGGTGGGTCACAAAGGACACACTTAAATACTAAATCTTTCCTTAGCCAGAACTTTGCTAGACATGCACTTCCACACTATCACACCAAAGTTTCACCGCACCAAATGAACCTTGCTGAATAAATTCTTTTCTGATGTGGAAGATCAGTCAAAACTGCGACCACAGAGCATATTCAAAATTTTTAAGAAAAAATACACCTTGGCTCTAATACCAATAGTTGAAAATTTAAACCTCCCGAACCCACACCCTTGGATATTTTATAGATAAAAATATCAGAAAATAGAAAAATAATAATAACACAAGAGAATTTACGTGGAAACTGCTAAACCAGAGAAAAAACCAAGGGCACCAAGAAGAAAATCCACTATGTGAAAAATCTTTACAATCACACAATTTTCCTCTCACCCAATCTCCCAATACACTAACACACTCACAAAGAAATATCCAAAACAAACTCTCTAACTCTCAACTCAAAAGAGGAATTTAATTAGAGCCAAATTTTTCATATAAATCTTTGATTTTGTATTAGTGCATTAACCAAGGAGGTAGCAACCTCCTTATATAGGCAAGAGCCTTGCCCCGATTGTTTTCCCTAACCAATATGGGACAAACAAAAAAGTCAAAACTCAACATTTTGTTATCTATATTGAAAAGTATTGATTGTTAATTCAGCGAAATGTGTTATTAAATAGAGACGGGTTTGATAATATGTTGTGAATAATTGATAAAAATCGAGAATTGGTAGCTTGCCTAGGATAGGCTATATTCATTGGTCTTATACGGATATATTATGTCAATATAAATGAGTGGTGGCTATGTATCTGCCCGTGGAGTAGATATCGGGGCATTATAAGTCCTTAAACGTCCTGTGTCGATGGCCAGGTGTCAGAGTAGTACCGAGATATCCTGAATCTTAGGAATACCCTAAATCGATGGCTAGGTACTGAAATAATATCAGGGTATCAAGAGAGATTAAGAAACTGATTACGTATCCACTTGGTGAGAGATTATGATGACATGAGATGAGATGACTCAGTAGACCATTGAATGTAAGCCTACTAGGCTAAGCGGTCTCGGGCAATTCAGTTAATTGGGGGAGTCACAATTATGAATGAAATTGAGCAATAATCGCCTTTGCCCGTAAGAAATCTTGTGAACAATCACAATAACCTGGAACATTTGAAGAACTCGTCCCAAATAAAGTAATTGATATAGAAGACAAAAAACTTCTCATGGTGGAGTAAAGGACAGGTCTAATAGGTTTAATATATTATGTTCTCATTCAACAACTGATTGCAATTGTCAAAGAAAGGCAAACCATTCAAGGACGAAGAAGAATAAGAAGCCAGGAGGAATGAACACGAAGCGTAAAACAAAGGCAGAAAAAACAAAATTTCAAACCAAGATAGAAGCAAAAATCCAAGTCAATTGTCACCAAAAATCCAAGTCAATTGTCACCAAAGATAGAATTCAAACTTCTTTTATGAGACAGTAAGCATTTCAGTATCTTGGACCTCTTTTTAATGCAAACATTTACAATTCAGAAAAGAAAAATTGTTCGTTAATAAGGCCATATGTATTATGCTTATTTGAATTAGATTTTGAAGAGTCCATGTGACAAATTTAGACACAACGGAATTATACTTTAGATTATATTCAATGTCAATAAATAGTAATGGAATTTTTTCTTTCTTTTCTTAAATTCCTTTGTTTCATTAGAAAAACTAAAATACGACTATTACCCACTCTGGTGACCAATCAACGTCATCATCATCACATCCAGTCCGAAGTCCCGCAATAAAGCGATATCTGGTGAACAATCAACAATGATGAGAAAAAGGAAAATGATTGTGCAAGCTAACAAGAATGACAATTATGATTGAGATGAGAGAATCAGACGCTACACACATTATGCCTAAAACTTCAGCATCTCATTTGACTAGCATAACATTCAGACAAATCTTCATCAAATCTAGCTGCGCTCTATTCACTGTACACATTTCAAGTCAAAGACATACGAATGAAAATTTTAGTTACACCAGATCTCCTTAGTAAAAGATTTAGAACCATCTGTTTGAAACATTCTTCTGCTTTAGACATTCAGCCACCACCACTTCATTCCACACCTGCTTGTTACCTTAATGCACACCATCCTTTAAGACAGTCAGTATAAATAAGTCTCTCCAGGCAAATATACTTGACCGAAGCTAAAAGATTTCTGATTCGATTGTACCCCACAAGTTCACATATCCTGAGATCTATAAGAGATTGAACCACATTTTCTTAGTTTTCTTTCATATCTTGCCTTAACTTTCCACGTTCCAAAGGAAGAAGAGACAAGATCCACTTTCTGCAGAATAAAATACGACGTTAAATATTATCATAGTTATTTATTCATGTCAGTTCTCATGCCACATATAACAACTTAACATCCTGCAGAGGGATATTGACATCCTATAAAAGCATTAGGTAATTCAAAAGCATCAGCTATTTGAAAAGACAGAGAGTGGGTGGCAAAGGAATTGTGCTAAACAAGATTGGTATTCCTTAATGGCTCAAAATTCAAACAACGACTGCTCTCCATTTTCATAAAATAGAATCAAAACACTAAATGTGGATCTACTGATCATAAACATCATTTCCAAATACCATTCTAGTTTTGTTGTTTCTCGCATCCTAAGGAAGATTACCTTGAACCTTCGCAGAATTTAAAACAACTGTAAATAAATCGTTAAAGTTCTGGAGATAATCATGGTGTGACTTAAATGCTCGCAGCAATAAACTTTCACAGACACCAATTGTTTCAAAGGAATTGCATATTCGTAGGCAAACCATTAGTGCTGTGGAGAATAACTGTCTCATAGACTTATTTTTTGTGCAACATGATCTCCAAGAATTTTAAACATGCTAAAAGTTGCATGCGCCACAACTTTTGAGAAGACAAATAGCTAGATCCAAATAAGGCCAACGTCAGCTAACTTGTATATGCTCACTGCATTATCATTTTGAAACAAACTAAGAAAATGGCCTTTAAGTTCATAGATTAAAAATAAGAACATAATAACAAAACTTTTTCATGAGTGACTACGCAAAGTTGATGGCTTACAATATTGTATCTGCCACATAAAATATTGGAAGCCTTCCCAAGTCTACACCTTTCCATTTCTTTCGTTGGGTGAAAATGAACTGCTCAGACCCTGAGCCCGTTGCAGTCAATACAAACTGCAAATTACATATGTTACCAGCTTTGACCAAACATTTTTTGAAGAATGTACCCTGAGGCAAAAGGAATAGTAAAAAATTAACATTAAAAAGGGAAAAGTTATGCACCAGAGGGAAAAGAATAGCCATAACGCCGTAGCTCACAAGAGGTGAGAAGAAGAATATAGCCAGAACACAAGGGCTTCCTGAAAAGTCAATTAAAAAGTTACTACTGATGGACTATCTTGAGAATAGGCAACAAAGAACCGTTGTGAAGAATAGAGGAATTGAAAGCATATCAAACCGGTAATAAACCAGTATATCTTTTAAAGAAATTTTATTTTCTCCCTAATATTTCGTAATTTTCAGGGCCTTTACTAAGACTCTTCTTTAATCACTTATCTGCTTCATATGACCATAAAGACAAGAATACTCACTTCTCAATTCGATTTTCTCATTAAACGTAAAATTTCATGAAAGATATAATCTCAAATGATAAGGGGAATGATGAAGTTGAATATAAAGTAATATGATATAAAAAAGACCAGTCAGTGAATAGGTCTAAGATCAATAGAAGACAAATTATTCACACACAAAAATGCAACATTGAGAGAATAATTTTGCAATATGGAAAATTCTGTTGGAATTTGATCAATCTACAATTAAGCAACAATTTAACAAATAATGTTTTGAGGTTGTGAGAACCAGTTGAGTTTTAGACTAAAGGACAAACATATAAGAGTTAACTGATAATATGCTTTGACCTTTGATGGGAAAATGGAACAAAATAGAATAAAAAATTGGAAGGCAGATGAAGCAATTAACATAGTACATCAGTAATATTTGCAGATATCAATCGATAAATGTATAATGAGAACAAGATCTGAAGACTTGGGTTTCACTACTTTAAAATGACAATCTTTGTCGTCTTGTTAAGGAAGATATGAGAGAGTAAAATAGCAGGTGAGGGTGGGGCAGGGGTGAGAAAATACCATGAACAGTATAATTGCAATGTTAAAGACACATGAAGTATGAAGAAGATCATGAAATCCTGTCATACAAGAATTGGCAACAACAGATTCCATATTACCAAAACCAGCGAAAAAAGCCCAATTAGATTCGAAGAAGTCCAGCCTTCTATCCAAAGACACTTCGGATAAATTCCACTTATACCTAGTAGGTTTAAGAACGAAGTAAGCAATCTGCCAGCAAAAATAAAATACAACAAAAAAATGATGAGCAATATCACCCACTCGAAACAGTAGTATGCATACATCCAGGAAAGAAGAATAAAGTTGATTGCCTTTCCCACATATGGTATGAACCCTGTAGCATAAACCTGCGTGCAATTGTAAAGTAAGTAGGCAATTGGAGAACACATAATGAAGTGCAACAAGTTAACTGCAATCAAAATTCTATCTGCTGATAGCATATAGACATAGAAGGTGAGAGGTGGAGATTGAAGAGTTGATGCATGATGATGCACTGAGATAAGATTGTGAAAAAGGCAAGAGAAAGATTCCTAAATTATGTAAGCATGCAAGTGAATGTAGAACATAACCTCCAGAAAGAAGAAGATACCAAGCAATGCAGAGTAGACCTGCTCTCCAATTCCAATCATGATTCTGCAGAAAATTAAATCAAAGTAAGTAAATCTTAAGAACTTGTAGCCAAGGACAAGTATTCATTTCAACTTTCAAGTTTAAAAGCTACCCGCCAAGTCCATCAGGCTTTCCCCTCAGAGGTATATTTTCAGATTTTATCACTTCACTACTTGCAGTTGGTTCTAAAACATTGAGTTCATTTCTGCCCATGGCACCAAATCCATATTTAGCAATGTCGTTGTACCTTCATTAGAAAATAACATTACAAATACACAAAATTAAATTTTGAAAAGTAATATTTCCAATATAATAGCAAACTTACAACCACACATACATATGTGATAGACAATGTACAACACACTCCAAACCTCTTAACTACTTTACATAATTTACTTAGCGAATGCATAGTCATGCTTTAAGACATCATAAAACTGTTTAGTGACCACAATTAGTGCCACAAGGAACTAGCAGAAATTGGCCAATCGTTATCCATCTCACAGGTAACATTATCCTACATCGGGGCTATTAAATATATAATAGAAAAATAGTCTATGGAAACTAGAAAGAGAGACTTACCACAGAGAGCTAAGAATAAAACTGAATAGGTACAAGGGGTAGAACCAGAACAACTGCATGTAATAAGAAGATAAGGAAATAAATCCACCACAGCAGACATTAGATAACATATGCTTTCAAAAACATAAACCCGCATCAAATAGAGTTATGATATGCTTTTTCTTTTTACTCTGTAAGAAAGAAGTGGCGTTTTTTTCAAGCAAATTTTTATAGCACAGTCTTCCAATGGAAGATGATGTGCCACCTTTTCCTTATTTTTTCATGCTTCTCTGTAAAGCAGAACAAAAAGAGTCTGAGAAATAGCCTACAAACAGCTAGTCTCAAGAAAAACAATTAATGAAAAAATGAATTCCATGATAAATAATTGAATTTCAATTAGATTCACTTGCATAATTTGTAGAATTGACAAGCTAATTCTCATTCAATTTCTTAGTTAGTTTACCTAGATATGCCACTGATTCATTCCAGTATTTACCAATGTATCCTCATCAATTACACTTGGCATTGGTTGTCATAAAGCTCCATAACTTAGTTCTTTTGAGGAAAATAGAATGAGATAGTTTTCTCAATAGTCATTCTAACTTCTAAACTCTCGACATGTCAATGTTACTGTAACTAAAGTTAACGTAACAACAACAAAAAAAAACGTTTGAAGAATATGCAAGGCATTCTTTTTCAATTTATGTTTCCTCATTTGCATATTTTTCATGGTGTAAAAGTTTATAGAGGAAGTATATCTGTAAGGAAACATGATTAAAACGACCCGCAACTCCCAATCTGTAAGGAAATATGATTTAAACAACCCCCAACTCCCAGAGCATAAAGAAAATGAGGAAGGCAGGTGTTGAAATTTTTATATTTTGCAGCAAAAAATGGACATAGTAAGCCTCCAACAAGTTTATTCCAACAGGGTTATGTTCTGCATTTAAATGTTCATTCAATCGTAAGAACATAGTGTTGTTTTTGAATATCAACCCACCCTAAGGATCATATGCTCATTGAACCCACTAGCCAAGTGTAAGGATGAAACAAGCATTTTGTTTCAGCATACAAAAGAACAATACCACTGTCAACTGTGTATGATTATGCTTATTAAACTCTGTCCACCCTAGACAGCATAAATTCTCCTATTTTCCCTATATCTACATAAAAAGGAGGAATACCAACAGTTAAAACGGTTATCATAAATTCATAAACAAACAAAAAAATAGAAAATTAAAATTAGAACCTCATACTTACATATAAGAGTTGTATGAGTCCATGGCGTAAGAAGGAATATCGTTTCAAAATATTGTCAAACGAACAAGATTCTTGAGAACTAATCTCTGAACAGCGATCAGGTAATATCCATTGCAATGTTGGGGTGACAAATGAATCTAGAACAAAAATACTGCATGGTAGAAACATTATGCATATACAAATTAGAGTCCATAGTCACTGAATGAAAATTACCAAGAAGATGTCAGGGAAAGCCTATAGAGCATCAAATGGTTTCAATTTCATATGTAATTTAGAGAACACTAACTTTTCCTTTAAGGGACATGACGATAGTAGGATCGTCTCAATGGCATAACATAAATAAAATCACTCAATAGTTTACAAGTCCATGCAAACTACATATGGGTTATTGTGTAACTGCCTTAAATTTCCACGAAAAAATAACATGTTGATTATGTATCATCTTATAACTCAAATGTGCACTTGATAAAGGCATTAACAGATGCTAACCTACTGTTCTGTCAGACTAATAACCACCTATCAAGGTGCCAACAAGAGTTATAATATTCACTCATTATCATATAGAAACTAGTCAGCTTTGATAATATGTTGCAATGCAAGTTTAAGATTGAAATGGACTAGCAATCTGCAACATAACTTGCCCGATAACTTACATAAGAGGAAAAGTTAGCTACATTCAAATCGAAAGTGCAATATAAATTTGCTATCCTTATATAACTCAAAAGCCATCAACTTACAACAATTAAAACTCTACAAGACACTATCATTAATAGGCAAATTTGTAAGTCCTGAGGGTAGAATTTCTTTCCCAGGAATTAAAAAAAAAACTTGATGGATCTTCTTAACACCACCGCTTAGAAAAAAGGCTACTGAACTGTTGGGTTAAGAATCATTCATCTAATTGCATTATGAAGCAAATCTCTTTCACTCAATTCCATGAAGTCCACTAAAGCATGCCATATTGAGCATTCATATAAAATAAGTATTCATCACCATTGGATTCCACTTCATTATATTCAAGGAGTGCCTTGTGGTTTAATCCCATCAAAAAAGGTATTCAATTGAGCATCTTTTCAGATAAATTCATGTTGATATTAGATCCATACCATATGCATCTACTGGTTGTATGTATTCTTACTTGATTTTGCATTTGATCAACTGAGCCTACTGACGCGGGGAACTTCAATTGGCACCATTAAAGTTATGCCTGCACTATGCAGCTATAGGATATTGGGCGCACACTAATAACACGCCATTACAAACAATATAAAGGTTTCATTTTTTATAACTACATCAACCACTTGTTCAAAACTATGATTTGCAAATATCTTGTTCCTTTCTTTTCTTGTGCCATTTTTTTCCCGTTAAAAGCACTTGTTTAATGGTTTGTTAGGCTCTGACCATATAAAGTATTATCTTCGATCGTATAGAAAACAAAAGCAGATTTTGCAAGTCAGTATATATCTCTCTCTTTGCAACCACAAAAACAAAGAATGAAGCTGCAAATGGTACAAAACATATCAGATATTTCTTAAAACAACTGGAACTCAAATCGCAAAACAATTTCCAATTATTTTTTTGATATGTTAATCATCAAGATCCTGATTCTGTTATAGGATGGACAAAATTATCTAATGAGTCAAACACCAAGCTGGACCCTATACAGGCACAGTCAACAATCTTTATGCACACCGTAGAAACGGGTATCAAAGTGGCTTGTTTTGCGTCTTATGTTTGATGCTGGGCAGCAAAATTAAGCTTGCAGCCTCCGATCACCACAAGTTAAATAACAGGCTAGATCATCAATAATATGCATTTAAACATGTAGCTAGAAAAATTCACCTCCCTAAGAAAATAAAACCATTCAAGAGAAAACACTGTCCCGTCCGAATCAAAAGCTTCCTTGACCTGCACATGAAGGGATTACAAGTACCACTTAGAAAACAAATCCCACAGCTAGTTTTCACCCATAGTTCCAAAGAAAACGAAATTTTAAATTCCTGAAAAACAAAATCAGTTCTTTGTTTCTGTTTGAGGTGAATCCAGCAGAAAGTTAGTTAGTCATGGAAGGAGGGTAAGGAACCTGGAACAGAGAATAAAAACACTGTGAAGGCAACAAGCTTCTCTAAAACCCTCAAGCCATAACAAGGAAGCTTTCTTGAATTTGGAACTCATCACCTTAATTAACTCTTGCCTTCCTTCCATTGTTGACATCAACTCTAAGAAGATAGAGATGGAGACAAAGAACGTATGCAACAAGGCTGCACCCAACCAGTTCCTATGGCGATACTAGGTATATACGTTACCGTATCTCTTTGTGTTTACTTTTGACTGTTAACTTATGTTACGAATTAGCTTCCAAAAAAAAAAATTTATGTTACGAATTTTATTTATTTATACACCTGTACATAGAGATGCCAAATACTATTCTAGTGTAAGTGTAACCGAGCTAATTTGAAATAATTTGATTTAATATCGAATTTGGATATTCATATTCAATTGAGCTTATATTCAGAAATCAATAATTGTTTTTGGGATTTAGTCAATTATGATAAATTCACTAAGTCTAATTAAGAGCGACTCAAAGTTAATTAATTAAATTAAGTTTAATTAAAGTTGAATATTTAAATTATATTAAATTTAAGTTTACATTCAAATTTAAACAAAATATTACCTCTATTCCCATCTCTGATTTTTATTATGAATATTGTATACTGATTGATTTTTTTAAAAAGAAAAGGTAGTAAATAAATTAAGAAATGACACTTATAACCAATACAACTCAAGCAAAATATAAACATTATAAGTAGTCAAGGAAAAATATCTTGTTGCCAAAAGAGTAGCCTAGTAGCTATGCAACCAATAGTAGACATTAAGGGTAAGAATAATTAAAAGCAACTAATATTTGTTTACTCAATTTATCTTGAAAGTCTTTTTGATTACTTTCTTTCCAAATGTAATAAATGACAGTGCCAAAAGAGATTCTAAATCTAATAACTGCCTCCTTACATTTCCAATTTAAACCAACACTCCAATTTACAATATCAATCTCACTACTCATTAAGCAAGAGAGATTGTTAAGATTAATTTTGCGAATGTATATTAAAAGAACAAACGGTAGAAATTGAAGAAGTACATAAATTTTATCTTTGATGTTTAGCTTATCATTGATAGTCAACCAAATAATAAAGGACTCTTTAAGAGACTTCCTTGCTCTAACTAGAATAATTTGCAATAAATAAGGATATAAGGAAGCAACTTTTATCTTTATTCATTTCCAATCTAGATGAGTCGTTAAAGCATCTTAAGGTATTCATCAAGGCACTAATTGAGTTAAAATGCAATAAGTCATCATCAAATAAAAGGCTATAAATTTTAAGATACTCACATTTGTAATGATATTTAAAGCTCCTTTTCATGATTCATAAGTCTTAATAAGACTTCCATACAAGGCTTCCATGCCAAGTGTGAACAAGTAAAGAGATAGAGGGTCCCTTTGCCTTAACCCTTTAGCACTATTGAAGAATCTAGTACCTTAACCATTAACTGACATAAAGTAAGATACCTTGGAAGTGCAATAGGAGAATGAACAGACCTTGGAGAAAAACAAAAGCATGCATAACATTAACAAAAGTCAAGGACCTTATTGAAGTCCTCTTTGATATCACAACTCTTGAAGGAATGCTTCTTATTATAACTTCTGCAAAATTATTGAGTTAATAACACATTATCACCAATTGATCCTCTTGAAGTAAAGGCACTTTGAGGGGAGTGATCAATGGTTGTAGCACTTCTTTAAGCCTAAAAACAAGGATTTTTCGTAATTTTGTAAATTATATAGTGCAAGAGATAGGTCTAAAGTTCTTTAAAGTGCTATGATTAGGGATGGCATTCAGGTGATAAAGGTTTTGTTTATTTTTTTAAGCATGTGACCATTATTAAAGAACTCCAACATAGCATGAATAACCAAATGTTTCAACAAATGAAAAGATTTATGAAAGAAATGAGCATTAAGATTATATGGACTCGAGCATTATTGTTATGAAGAGAGAGAGGGCTTCCTCCACTTCAAAATCAGTAATATGTCTGATTAATAAATTTGCATTAATTGAATAAAAGTTTATCATATATAAATGATTGTAACAATTGAATTGACAAGGAACAGTTCGATAAGCACCTAAGGAATTTTTTAAACAAGATGATAAGTGGACTATAAAAAATCAAACTAGGTTGAGATAATAAGCCCATCATACATTATAAGATAAGTAATTCTCTTATGATTCCTTCTAGAAAACATGAATTTATAGGGAAAAAAAGAAGTATTTATGTCCTCATGCTTAAGCCACTAATTCCTTGTCTCTTTTTGAAAAAAGAACAATAAAACTCAACAGTTTGCACATAATTAAGTAAAGCCTTGTTTTCCTCCATTTATACCAAGGCAAAGAAAGGATCTTGATAAAGCATTTGTTTCCCCTTATCCAGTTTATCTTTAGATGAAAAAAAAGCAAATTGTGTATCATTTTATTTCCTCTTTTATAGTAATTTGAGTTCTTTAATCTTCTGTAGATTCCTTATACAAACGAAAGACATATGTTAATCAAAATGATGAGTCATCCCTTTTAAAGTCACATTTTCAAATTTAGGATCATTATTCAGATAATTATTAAATCAAAAAAGAAAGCACCTAGCCCTTTTCAAGTTAAGGCCATTAATGAATATTAGAGAATGATCAGAAAAATGAAGGATTCCCATTTATAGCAACAATTTTAAGGAAATTATTTAGTTAAAGATTGTTTATGATAACTCTGTAAAGTTTTTCTTATAAACCATCTCCCTTCTTGCTTATTGTTCCATGTATAAAATTTCCCCTACATTTTTAGTTTAGTGATGCCTAGATTGGATATGCAATTATAAACATCTTGCTTGTGGTTCTTTAAGGAAAAATTACCTTTAGCTTTTAAAGGACAAAGTTAACTATTAAAATCACCAGCAGCATCTAAGGACCATTTTATGCTAGTAGTAATCTCCTTAAACTTTTGTGGTAGGAAAGCTCTCTAGAAAATAAAGTTAGAGCCATATACAAAGGATATATGAATACAAGCTCTTTCCTACATCAATTCCATGTCTAAATGTGATATTTTATTTATAATTCTAGAGTTCTCAATCTTTACCTTACTGGGGCTAGAAGAAATTATAATTATACCATAATGATGAGCATAATTATTAGAAATAATAGTCCATGAGTGATAAAAAAATTAATCTTATCCATGAGTAATAAAAAATTAATCTTACCCATCTTATTGTATCTTAGATTAATTTTTAAAAGAGAACATATGAAGGGGTTTATATGCTTCAAATAATTTCTTGTTGTTTAAGCCCCTAACAATCTAACGCAACAAATTCATATCAAGATTTAGGAGAAGACATTATTTCAACCACCACTGTGACCTACATGCCCATGTGGAGACTTACATGATCATTTAAGTGAGATACACAGTCGTATATCTTGGTTTTGTAGCTCACTAAGAATGTGTAACTTTATGATTTCTGCCAAATTTAATATACATAGTTACTTAATTACTCTTGTAAATAACTGTGTATAACTATACCCTAATTTTACACTATAAAAGGGCAATTAAGATGCCAAATATGGTATCCACAGATTAAAGACATAAGAGGAGATAGATTCCGTTATCTTTTGAGAGTTATGAGCAACCAAAATTATTCTTTCCTAATCAGAGAGGATATTGAGGATGGTGAACATGTTTAGGCATTGATCAATCTTAGTAATGTTGTTCTTAAGTCTCTTTTGTAATTGATTATATTATTTTGTGTCTAAAGTTTGGGATTTAAGTATAAACAATTTAGATAGGCCTGCTAAATTGTTCATATATGGATTCATTGCCAGAATCAAGATTGCAATCGATAATTGTTGTAAATCTAATTCATGTGTGGTAAAATAATGGTTATGCATCATTAAGGATTGGTAGCGTGTTGTAACACTACTCAAAATACATAGACTTAAAATTATAGCTATTGGTAAGTCTAAGTAGATCCTACAGAGAGTATGTGTAAAGTTTTTAAATGAAAATAATCAGTGTTTAGGTTATAGGGGGTTAGTTTGATTTCAAATAAAAAATAAAACTAAACTAAACTAACAAAAGCAAAGTAAAGAAAACATTAAAAATGATGAAAAGTGATGAATAAGTTAAGGACCTAGTCATTGGTTCAATCTTGACCTACACATAAGTAAAGATATTTCATTGAATTATTGTTCTACATATAATATACTTCAATATCAACCTACAGATAAATAAACATACTTTAATCTAGCAACAATTAATCATAGGTTAACGATATGCTCTATTAACCTTGGTTTTCTCTTAGGTCATATTGAAGATTCTAGCAATATCTAAACATAACAATTACAAATTATGTTCAAGATTCTAGCAATGACTTCATACATAAACAATCTAATGATAACAAGCATACGATCATTCATACATGAAAACTCAAATCCATAAGCATAGGATAATCTAAACAATTCTTAGAGAAAGAAAGAATAACAAATATAAAGAGGGAATGCTTAACTAGGTTCTTCGGCATTGATATCACCTTCGAACTGGTGTTACGAAGTTTATCCCTCTATGGGTCTCTAAAGGATGAGAGATTTGCCCCTTCTTCCCTTACAAAATCGAGACTTCACTCCACCAAAAGTTTCATAAACATTTCATACATTTTTTATCGCCACAACATTGTATTTATAGTGAAAACTAGGTTTTTGGGTGCCAGATGTCAAAGTCACAGGCGTGAGCTATGTTGTCATGGGCGTGAGTGAATTTCATGCGTGACTAATATGCTCATGCCCATGACTTTTATGTCATGGTCATGAGCAATTTTCTGCACCCTTCATGCTTAATGTTTTCAACATATGCTCTTCATTTTATGCATTTTCTTGTCTTCTCTTACTTTAATCCTTCTCCTTCTTACTCCATAAAGACAAGTGAGTGTGAATCTCAAGAAGACGACTCAAAGAATATGCTTTCAGCTCACTTTAGCCCTTATGCTTCTAAATTGTACCTAATACCAAATATGAACTAAAGTGAATTTCTTAAGCATTTCATAGCAATATTCACTAAGTGTTATAAAATAAATGTATAATCAATTAAGCACATGTCAATTTCTCCCACACTTAACTTTTGACCATCCTCAGGCAAAATATCAAAATCAAAGTCACAAACTCAAAACACTTATTTTCCATACTTCCCAATAATAGATAGTCATAAGTAATAAGGAATAACTTTCAAAAACCATAGCAAGAACTCGATATTTAATGTTTCCACTCATGATCAGTCAACATTCATCACCTTGCAATCTAGAAGTAGACTTGACAAAACATGTTTAAATATGATAAATTCATAGGTACACTCAAACACCATTCATGATCATGACATTCCACAACTTTGCATATCATTTCATTTCTCCACCAATAAGATTCACATATATAATTATGAATCAAAGGACTTTTTAAGGTTGTAATGTGGGTAAAGGTTAAGTTGAGTTGTATTTGGGTAGTGTACCATAAAAGTCATCAAAGCTAATGAAATGAAAGGTACACAATATACCATCAAGCGCAAAAACCAAAGTTTACTAACAATTGTGTACATCAACTATGATGAACACAAAAACTATGTTTCATAGGTCAAATTCAAGCTCTCATACTACAAACCACATGAAGTATAAATCACTTAGAAGGGATCACTCATAAAAATCGATGATAATGATATATTAAAACTATAAGGGGTGAACCTTCCAAAATAACATCTACTTCACATACAACATACTCAAATCACCCATTCAATACAACTTTAAGAGGAGAAACTAATCATGAATAACTTTTCAAAACAATTGGCACTTTCTCTTTGATACTTTTATTTAAGGGGCTGTTTTGTTCTACTTTTGTTTTTCTGTTGTTGTTTTTGGTTTCTGTTTCCTGCTTTTAGTTTCTGTTTTTTTCCTAAAAAAACGAAAACCTGTTTGGTTGAGATTTGTAATATAAAAATTGAAAACAAAAACCTGTTTAGTTGAGATTTCTAATAAAAAACTGAAAACAAAAATATGTTTGATTTTATTACCATGTTTATATTTTTTAATATATATCAAATTTAATGTTTAAATTTGCTAATCTTCACATCATTTAATGTGGAAAAGGCTTTGAAGCCA